>CAWUFW010000968.1:3000000-3321001 GCA_963921515.1 Calotriton arnoldi | reverse complement strand
ATTTTAACCGTACTTACCAGTAACTTGAATTTCCTTCCATAGGATATCATTGCCTGCTTTTTGCTGAAAAAGTTTCTGTGTTGATTTTTGAAACATACAAATATTCCTCTAAAATCAGCCGAAATCCGAATTCTGATATACTCACCTTTTATCAGGAGAGACCTCAGTGCTGCATCTTTCTGCCCAGTACTGATCCTCAAAAGTAATTTTAACCGTACTTACCAGTAACTTGAATTTCCTTCCATAGGATATCATTGCCTGCTTTTTGCTGAAAAAGTTTCTAAGTGTTGATTTTTGAAACATACAAATATTCCTCTAAAATCAGCCGAAATCCGAATTCTGATTTACTCACCTGTTATCAGGAGAGACCTCAGTGCTGCATCTTTCAGCCCAGTACTGATCCTCAAAAGTAATTTTAACCGTACTTACCAGTAACTTGAATTTCCTTCCATAGGATATCATTGCCTGCTTTTTGCTGAAAAGTTTCTAAGTGTTGATTTTTGAAACATACAAATATTCCTCTAAAATCAGCCGAAATACGAATTCTGATTTACTCACCTGTTATCAGGAGAGACCTCAGTGCTGCATCTTTCAGCCCAGTACTGGTCCTGAAAAGTAATTTTAACCGTACTTACCAGTAACTTGAATTTCCTTCATAGGCTAACATTGACTGGTTTCACTTGGAAATTCTTCTAAGTGTGGAGTTTTGGAACTTTAAAATATTCCTCTAAAATCAGCCGAAATACGAATTCCGATTTACTCACCTGTTATCAGGAGAGACCTCAGTGCTGCATCTTTCAGCCCAGTACTGATCCTCAAAAGTAATTTTAACCGTACTTACCAGTAACTTGAATTTCCTTCCATAGGATATCATTGACTGGTTTCACTTGGAAATTCTTCTAAGTGTGGAGTTTTGGAACTTTAAAATATTCCTCTAAAATCAGCCGAAATACGAATTCCGATTTACTCACCTGTTATCAGGAGAGACCTCAGTGCTGCATCTTTCAGCCCAGTACTGATCCTCAAAAGTAATTTTAACCGTACTTACCAGTAACTTGAATTTCCTTCCATAGGATATCATTGCCTGCTTTTTGCTGAAAAAGTTTCTAAGTGTTGATTTTTGAAACATACAAATATTCCTCTAAAATCAGCCGAAATACGAATTCTGATTTACTCACCTGTTATCAGGAGAGACCTCAGTGCTGCATCTTTCAGCCTAGTACTGATCCTGAAAAGTAATTTTAACCGTACTTACCAGTAACTTGAATTTCCTTCCATAGGCTAACATTGACTGGTTTCACTTGGAAATTCTTCTAAGTGTGGAGTTTTGGAACTTTAAAATATCCCTCTAAAATCAGCCGAAATACGAATTCCGATTTACTCACCTGTTATCAGGAGAGACCTCAGTGCTGCTCCTCAAAAGTAATTTTAACCGTACTTACCAGTAACTTGAATTTCCTTCCATAGGATATCATTGCCTGCTTTTTGCTGAAAAAGTTTCTAAGTGTGGATTTTTGAAACATACAAATATTCCTCTAAAATCAGCCGAAATCCGAATTCTGATTTACTCACCTGTTATCAGGAGAGACCTCAGTGCTGCATCTTTCTGCCCAGTACTGATCCTCAAAAGTAATTTTAACCGTACTTACCAGTAACTTGAATTTCCTTCCATAGGATATCATTGCCTGCTTTTTGCTGAAAAAGTTTCTGTGTTGATTTTTGAAACATACAAATATTCCTCTAAAATCAGCCGAAATACGAATTCTGATTTACTCACCTGTTATCAGGAGAGACCTCAGTGCTGCATCTTTCAGCCCAGTACTGATCCTCAAAAGTAATTTTAACCGTACTTACCAGTAACTTGAATTTCCTTCCATAGGATATCATTGCCTGCTTTTTGCTGAAAAGTTTCTAAGTGTTGATTTTTGAAACATACAAATATTCCTCTAAAATCAGCCGAAATACGAATTCTGATTTACTCACCTGTTATCAGGAGAGACCTCAGTGCTGCATCTTTCAGCCCAGTACTGGTCCTGAAAAGTAATTTTAACCGTACTTACCAGTAACTTGAATTTCCTTCCATAGGATATCATTGACTGGTTTCACTTGGAAATTCTTCTAAGTGTGGAGTTTTGGAACTTTAAAATATTCCTCTAAAATCAGCCGAAATACGAATTCCGATTTACTCACCTGTTATCAGGAGAGACCTCAGTGCTGCATCTTTCAGCCCAGTACTGATCCTCAAATGTAATTTTAACCGTACTTACCGGTAACTTGAATTTCCTTCATAGGCTAACATTGACTGGTTTCACTTGGAAATTCTTCTAAGTGTGGAGTTTTGGAACTTTAAAATATTCCTCTAAAATCAGCAGAAATACGAATTTTGATTTACTCACCTGTTATCAGGAGAGACCTCAGTGCTGCATCTTTCAGCCCAGTACTGATCCTCAAAAGTAATTTTAACCGTACTTACCAGTAACTTGAATTTCCTTCCATAGGATATCATTGCCTGCTTTTTGCTGAAAAGTTTCTAAGTGTTGATTTTTGAAACATACAAATATTCCTCTAAAATCAGCCGAAATCCGAATTCTGATTTACTCACCTGTTATCAGGAGAGACCTCAGTGCTGCATCTTTCAGCCCAGTACTGATCCTGAAAAGTAATTTTAACCGTACTTACCAGTAACTTGAATTTCCTTCTATAGGCTAACATTGACTGGTTTCACTTGGAAATTCTTCTAAGTGTGGAGTTTTGGAACTTTAAAATATTCCTCTAAAATCAGCCGAAATACGAATTCCGATTTACTCACCTGTTATCAGGAGAGACCTCAGTGCTGCATCTTTCAGCCCAGTACTGGTCCTGAAAAGTAATTTTAACCGTACTTACCAGTAACTTGAATTTCCTTCCATAGGCTAACATTGACTGGTTTCACTTGGAAATTCTTCTAAGTGTGGAGTTTTGGAACTTTAAAATATTCCTCTAAAATCAGCCGAAATACGAATTCCGATTTACTCACCTGTTATCAGGAGAGACCTCAGTGCTGCATCTTTCAGCCCAGTACTGGTCCTGAAAAGTAATTTTAACCGTACTTACCGGTAACTTGAATTTTCTTCATAGGCTAACATTGACTGGTTTCACTTGGAAATTCTTCTAAGTGTGGAGTTTTGGAACTTTAAAATATTCCTCTAAAATCAGCCGAAATACGAATTCCGATTTACTCACCTGTTATCAGGAGAGACCTCAGTGCTGCATCTTTCAGCCCAGTACTGATCCTCAAAAGTAATTTTAACCGTACTTACCAGTAACTTGAATTTCCTTCCATAGGATATCATTGACTGCTTTTTGCTTGAAAAGTCTTCTAAGTGTTGATTTTTGAAACATACAAATATTCCTCTAAAATCAGCCGAAATACGAATTCTGATTTACTCACCTGTTATCAGGAGAGACCTCAGTGCTGCATCTTTCAGCCCAGTACTGGTCCTGAAAAGTAATTTTAACCGTACTTACCGGTAACTTGAATTTCCTTCATAGGCTAACATTGACTGGTTTCACTTGGAAATTCTTCTAAGTGTGGAGTTTTGGAACTTTATAATATTCCTCTAAAATCAACCGAAAGTACGAATTCCAATTTACTCACCTGTTATCAGGAGAGAACCTCAGTGCTGCATCTTTCAGCCCAGTACTGGTCCTGAAAAGTAATTTTAACCGTACTTACCGGTAACTTGAATTTCCTTCATAGGCTAACATTGACTGGTTTCACTTGGAAATTCTTCTAAGTGTGGAGTTTTGGAACTTTATAATATTCCTCTAAAATCAACCAAAGTACGAATTCCAATTTACTCACCTGTTATCAGGAGAGAACCCAGTGCTGCATCTTTTAGCCCAGCACTGACCCTGAAAAGTAATTTTAACCGTACTTACCAGTAACTTATATTTTCTTCCATAGGAATCCATTGTCTGGTTTTCAGCAGAAAACTTTCAAAGTGTCGATTTTCACAAACTACAAATATTCCTTAAAAATCGCCTGTATGACTTAAACGCATTCTTTCAACTGTTTACAGGAGATGCACCAGTGCTGGATCCAGGATCCAACACTGAGTAAGAAAAAGTAACGATAACAGTTTTTACCTGCTAAGTGAATTTCCTTCCATAGGATAACATTGGTGATTCTATGAGAAAAAGTTTCTAAGTGTCAACTTTTAAAATACAATAATATTCCTTAAAAATCACTACTGTAACCAAAACGCTTTTACTCAACAGTTTACAGGAGATGTCCCAGGACTGAATCTAGGATCCAGTCCTGTGGTTAGAAAAGTAATCCATAAAGTAACTAATTGCATTTAACTAGAAATTCACATTGAGCTGAATGTTGCATTGTGTTTGAAAATGTGTTGCCCATTGCAACAACTGTAACTACTGTACTTAAAAGTCTATTGCCTATGTGCAAAGTATTTAAACTAAAGTAATTCATTCTGAGAAAGTATTTTTTGTAATGTAATGTATAATGTAATTACAATGTAATTTAAAAAATAAAATATGTAAAAAAAATTGTTTCTAAACAATTTGGAAATCAGTATGAAAAAAATGTATATAACAATTAATACATTTAAAAATTGTCATTTACAAAACCTTTGAAATTCACTGAAAAAACCGTAGGTTTCAGACATGTTATAGTTACAAATTAGCATTTAAAAAACCTTTGAAATTCACTGAAAAAACCATAGGTTTCAGGGACGTTATAGTTAGAAATTAGCATTTAAAAAACCTTTGAAATTCACTGAAAAAACCATAGGTTTTAGGGACAGTTATAGTTATTTGGACATTGCACTCGTACAAAACCCGTGAAATTCCCCGTTATAGTTAGTCCAGCTAACTATAACTCGCGCCCCGCAATGCACTGCTGATGACGTCACATATTACATCACTCATGACATGGTCAGTGACATCACTGATGACATCACTGATGACATCTCAAATGACATCACTGATGACATCATCCACGTGATAATTTCATGCATCTTCTCACACCCTAATATAACCTTTGATACACCCACTCTAAATTACAGACTGCCATTCGCAAAACCATAGACACTCCAACACCAATAACTACATACCCACTCACTGATTCTTAGGTCTACGCACACATCCACTCACTCACCAGTACAGTCACTCATACTTACGGTCACTCAGTACAGGACTATCATATGCACTCATACTCCTATATAGACACTCAAACACCGCCACTCATCCATAGAGGTACTCACACACCTAGTCAGTCATGCAAATAATTAAACACACTACCATTTACTCACCTATACAGTTATACACACACCAGCTCACTTACTCATACAAATACTAGCACATTCTTACGCTCTTATACAATCACTGATACAAGCACACACTCATCCATACAGCCACTATCACAATCACTCACTCTTGCTTATAGCTATTTATATACTCCAACACACATATATACTGCCTTTCACATATGTAGTTACTCACACATGTACCACTGGGACATACATTCACTCACTAACACACTCTTACACACACTTACCCACCCATACAGTCTATCACAGATGCACTCTTTAAACCATCCACCCAGTGAATCACCCACTCACACATCTATGCACAGAGTCGCACACACCCCTCCCACACAAACACTCAGGCACCCATACAGATACTCACACAAGCATTCAATAACTCATATAGACACTCATGTAGCTATTCACAAACACATGCAGCCACTTACACAGCAACAGACAGACGGATACAGACATTCACCCAGTTTAGTCACTAACCCATGCATTCAGTAAGATACGTTAAATCACTCACTTATAGAGTCAGTCATGCACCTACTAAATCATCCATACAGACACTTACACACCCACTCATTTTTCAATACGTCTTTTCCTATATATATTAAAAATATTTAAACTTTACAGAAACACAAAGTCACTGGATGATGTCATCAGTGATGTCATCAGTGATGTCATTTGAGATGTCATCAGTGATGTCATCAGTGATGTCACTGACCATGTCATGAGTGATGTAATATGTAACGTCATCAGCAGTGCATTGCGGGGCGCGAGTTATAGTTAGCTGGACTAACTATAACGGGGAATTTCACGGGTTTTGTACGAGTGCAATGTCCAAATAACTATAACTGTCCCTAAAACCTATGGTTTTTTCAGTGAATTTCAAAGGTTTTTAAATGCTAATTTGTAACTATAACGTCCCTGAAACCTATGGTTTTTTCAGTGAATATATATATATATATATATATATATATATATATATATATATATATGTATTATCTACTGGTGGTCGCCAGTAGATAGTTATAGTTACAACCTATTATCCATAGGAAATCCGCGACATTCTATTTGAAATAACTCTCTTGCCGGTTGACGTATCTTCGCGAAATTTTCAAACTTTGTGGCCCGCTCCGGTCCGCTCCTACCCTGAAAGTCTCGGGGGATTCGTCAAGCGGGGGCCGAGAAAAAGGGGGGTCCCAAAACGCGTTTTCCCCATGCACTTTTCCATAGGAAACTTTAGACACGGCTACAGCCCGAACTGCTGAACGGAATTACACCAAATTTGGCAAAGAGGTAGTTCTTGGTTCAGAAAGAACCCTTTTGTTAAATGGTGTAAATCCGTTCAGTAGTTGCTGAGAAAATGAAAAGTAAAAAGTTAGTGATATCTATGGCCGAGTAGGGTCCGCGTACCCTCAGCGCACCCTGCGCGCACCGTCCCGATCACGAGCTGCATGTTAATTGGCTGTCAGCTGGCTGTCAACATTCCGATTCAGGAAATGTTGGCAGCCATTTTGTCCCTCGGGACAGAAACAAGTGCGCAAAGCGCACAAAGGGGGCAGGGTAGAAACACCCTGACCCCCTAGGTTTGCTCAGGGGGTCCCACAAGGACCCCCTGGGCAAAAAAAAAAAAAATTAAAAAATCGGCAAGATGCGCTCAGGGTGCGCGAATCCTGCCGAAAAAATCGAAGCGCGGTCTCCCGCGCTCGATAGCTAATTGGCCCCCGGGTGGCCCAAGTCCCGGGGGCATGGTGGGGGGGGGATAGGGGCCTCAAAGGGCCCCCCAAGCCCCGGGGACCACCACCTCCCCGGGGCTTTTTTATAATTAAAAATAAAACCAGTGTGGGGGCTCCAGCCCTCCACACGCCCCGGGACCGCCACCTCCCCGGGGCACTAAACATTTTAATATGGGGGTCCGTTACGGACTCCCAGAGCCCCGGGGACCACCACCTCCCCGGGGCTGTGTACTGAATGGGAGGGGGCCGCGCGGCCCCCTCCTGGAGCCCTTGATGGCCCTGGGGACCACCACCCCCAGGGCCGGCTCCTGCAGTGTCCCGGGGTGCCTACCACCGGGACACTGTAGTTTGCTATGGCAGGACGGGAGCCTCGCGGCCCCGTCTTGCCATAGCAAACTGCTTTGGATATTGGAAGAGAGAGCAGGGAAACCTGCTCTCTCTTCCAATATCCAAAGCGATTGCTTTTCCACATGGGGAGCAGCATGTCAGCTGCTCCCCATGTGGAACAGCAATGCCGGCTCCCAAGGGACGTGGGGAGCCGGCGGGACTGTGGGGGATTGGGGACCCCCCACAGTCCCCAACGGAGAGGGCCAGCCCCGGGGGATGGGGTCCCCGGGGCAAGTAGTGGCCCGGGAGTGGGGCCATGCGGCCCCCTCTCCAAAAAAAGAGAAAAAAAAACTGTAAAAAAAAAAATGGAAAGGCCGGCCCCGGGGGATGGGGTCCCCGGGCCTTAAAATGGCCAGAGGAGGGGGCCACGCTGCCCCCTCAAAATAATAAATATAGAGGCCATGCCCCGGGGGATGGGGTCCCCGGGGCCAATACAGGCCCAGGGAAGGGGGCCACGCGGCCCCCTTCCCGTTTTTTTTTTTTTTTGTAATTTAAAAAGGGATAAGGCCCTGGGGGATGGGGTCCCCAGGGCCCAAAAAGAGAAAAAAGGAAGGGGGCTACACAGCCCCCTTCAGGGGACAAAAAAAAAACGATCGGGCCCGCAGGCCCCGCCCCTTCCTTCACCACTCTGCAAACGCGCCCTGGCGCGTTTGCAGAGGGGGAACAAATTCCCTTGAATACTGGGGGTCCCTCGGGGCCAACTAGCCCACCAGGAACCTCCAGTATGCGCCAGGGGCTGCCTTGCAGAGACGTGTAGAGAGGCCACACCCCTTTACACCTCTCTGCAACGCAGCTCTGTGGCGCTTTTGGAGGTATATGGTGGGCTAGTTGGACTCCGGGGACCCTCAGGATTCAAGGGGACTTAATCCCCCAACTTAAAACGCGCCACAGGGCGCGTTTGCACAGTGGTGAAGGGAGGGGCGGGGCTTCAGGTGACATGTGTGCAAACAGGCCCCGTGGCGCGTTTTAAGATGGGGAATTAAATCCCCTTCAATCCTGAGGGTCCCTGGGGCCAACTAGCCCAACAGGTACATCCAGAAAGCGCCACAGAGCTGCGTTGCAGAGAGGTGTAAAAGGGGTGTGGCCTCTCTACACGTCTCTGCAACGCAGCCCCTGGCGCATATTGGAGGTTCCTGGTGGGCTAGTTGGCCCCTAGGGACCCTCAGGATTCAAGGGGACTTAATCCCCCAACTTAAAACGCGCCACAAGGGGGGGTTTACACAGATGTCACCTCAGGCCCCGCCCCCTCCCTTCACCATTGTGCAAATATTCCTCTAAAATCAGCCGAAATACGAATTCCGATTTACTCACCTGTTATAAGGAGAGACCTCAGTGCTGTATCTTTCAGCCCAGTACTGGTCCTGAAAAGTAATTTTAACCGTACTTACCAGTAACTTGAATTTCCTTCCATAGGCTAACATTGACTGGTTTCAATTGGAAATTCTTCTAAGTGTGGAGTTTTGGAACTTTAAAATATTCCTGTAAAATCAGCCGAAATACGAATTCCGATTTACTCACCTGTTATCAGGAGAGACCTCAGTGATGCATCTTTCAGCCCAGTACTGGTCCTGAAAAGTAATTTTAACCGTACTTACCGGTAACTTGAATTTCCTTCATAGGCTAACATTGACTGGTTTCACTTGGAAATTCTTCTAAGTGTGGAGTTTTGGAACTTTAAAATATTCCTCTAAAATCAGCCGAAATACGAATTCTGATTTACTCACCTGTTATCAGGAGAGACCTCAGTGCTGCATCTTTCAGCCCAGTACTGATCCTGAAAAGTAATTTTAACCGTACTTACCGGTAACTTGAATTTCCTTCATAGGCTAACATTGACTGGTTTCACTTGGAAATTCTTCTAAGTGTTGATTTTTGAAACATACAAATATTCCTCTAAAATCAGCCGAAATCCGAATTCTGATTTACTCACCTGTTATCAGGAGAGACCTCAGTGCTGCATCTTTCAGCCCAGTACTGGTCCTGAAAAGTAATTTTAACCGTACTTACCAGTAACTTGAATTTCCTTCCATAGGCTAACATTGACTGGTTTCACTTGGAAATTCTTCTAAGTGTGGAGTTTTGGAACTTTAAAATATTCCTCTAAAATCAGCCGAAATACGAATTCCGATTTACTCACCTGTTATCAGGAGAGACCTCAGTGCTGCATGTTTCAGCCCAGTACTGATCCTCAAAAGTAATTTTAACCGTACTTACCGGTAACTTGAATTTCCTTCCATAGGATATCATTGCCTGCTTTTTGCTGAAAAAGTTTCTAAGTGTTGATTTTTGGAACTTTAAAATATTCCTCTAAAATCAGCTGAAATCCGAATTCTGATTTACTCACCTGTTATCAGGAGAGACCTCAGTGCTGCATCTTTCAGCCCAGTACTGACCCTGAAAAGTAATTTTAACCGTACTTACCAGTAACTTATATTTTCTTCCATAGGAATCCTTTGTCTGGTTTTCAGCAGAAAAGTTTCAAAGTGTCGATTTTCACAAACTACAAATATTCCTTAAAAATCGCCTGTATGACTTAAACGCATTCTTTCAACTGTTTACAGGAGATGCACCAGTGCTGGATCCAGGATCCAACACTGAGTAACAAAAAGTAACGATAACAGTTTTTACCTCCTAAGTGAATTTCCTTCCATAGGATAACATTGGTCATTCTATGAGAAAAAGTTTCTAAGTGTCAACTTTTAAAGTACAATAATATTCCTTAAAAATCACGACTGTAACCAAAACGCTTTTACTCAACTGTTTACAGGAGATGTCCCAGGACTGAATCTAGGATCCAGTCCTGTGGTTAGAAAAGTAATCCATAAAGTAACTAATTGCATTTAACTAGAAATTCACATTGAGCTGAATGTTGCATTGTGTTTGAAAATGTGTTGCCCATTGCAACAACTGTAACTACTGTACTTAAAAGTCTATTGCCTATGTGCAAAGTATTTAAACTAAAGTAATTCATTCTGAGAAAGTATTTTTTGTAATGTATAATATAATTACAATGTAATTTAAAAAATAAAATATGTAAAAAAAATGTTTTCTAAAAAATTTCGAAATCAGTATGAAAAAAATTTATATAACAATTAATACATTTAAAAATTGTCATTTACAAAACCTTTGAAATTCACTGAAAAAACCGTAGGTTTCAGACATGTTATAGTTACAAATTAGCATTTAAAAACCTTTGAAATTCACTGAAAAAACCCTAGGTTTTAGGGACGTTATAGTTACAAATTAGCATTTAAAAAACCTTTGAAATTCACTGAAAAAACCATAGGTTTTAGGGACAGTTATAGTTAGTTGGACATTGCACTCGTACAAAACCCGTGAAATTCCCCCGTTATAGTTAGTTCAGCTAACTATAACTCGCGCCCCGCAATGCACTGCTGATGACGTCACATATTACATCACTCATGACATGGTCAGTGACATCACTGATGACATCACTGATGACATCTCAAATGACATCACTGATGACATCATCCACGTGATAATCTGATGCAGCTCTTCACACCCTAATATAACCTTTGATACACCCAATCTAAATTACAGACTGCCATTCGCAAAACCATAGACACTCCAACACCAATAACTACATACCCACTCACTGATTCTTAGGTCTACACACACACATCCACTCACTCACCCGTACAGTCACTCATACTTATGGTCACTCAATACAGGACTATCATATGCACTCTTACTCCTATATAGACACTCAAACACCGCCACTGATCCATAGAGGTACTCACACACCTAGTCAGTCATGCAAATAATTAAACACACTGCCATTTACTCACCTATACAGTTATACACACACCAGCTCACTTAATCATACAAATACTAGCACATTGTTACGCTCTTATACAATCACTGATACAAGCACACACTCATCCATACAGCCACTATCACAATCACTCACTCTCGCTTATAGCTATTTATATACTCCAACACACATATATACTGCCTTTCACATATGTAGTTACTCACACATGTACCACTGGGACATACATTCACTCACTAACACACTCTTACACACACTTACCCACCCATACAGTCTATCACAGATGCACTCTTGAAACCATCCACCCAGTGAATCACCCACTCACACATCTATGCACAGTCGCACACACCCCATCCACACAAACACTCAGGCACCCATACAGATACTCAGACAACAAATCAATAACTCTTATAGACACTCATGTAGCTATTCACAAACCCATGCAGCCACTTACACAGCAACAGACAGATACAGACATTCACCCAGTTTAGTCACTAACCCATGCATTCAGTAAGATACGTTTAATCACTCACTTATAGAATTAGTCACGCACCTACTAAATCATCCATACAGACACTTATACACCCACTCATTCTTCAATACGCCTTTCCCTATATATATAAAAAATATTTAAACTTTACAGAAACACACAGTCACTGGATGATGTCATCAGTGATGTCATTTGAGATGTCATCAGTGATGTCATCAGTGATGTCACTGACCATGTCATGAGTGATGTAATATGTGACGTCATCAGCAGTGCATTGCGGGCGCGAGTTATAGTTAGCTGAACTAACTATAACGGGGGAATTTCACGGGTTTTGTACGAGTGCAATGTCCAACTAACTATAACTGTCCCTAAAACCTATGGTTTTTTCAGTGAATTTCAAAGGTTTTTTAAATGCTAATTTGTAACTATAACGTCCCTAAAACCTATGGTTTTTTCAGTGAATATATATATATATATATATATATATATATATATCTGTATATATATATATATATATTGTAGAAGCTTCTGGGACCCGCCCTACTTTGCACAAACACTGTTTTCCAGGACGTAACAGAAAGACAGCACACACAGGATTCTTCAGAAGAGCAGTTTATTAGGCTTTAGCTGCTTACTTTTTTCAAGCAATGATACCGCAGAGTGCGAGGTGCATGTATACCTCAAATTAGACCTAAGCGTTTCGGCTGTAGCCTTTGACTCGGTCTATATATATATATATATTTCCAAGGACACTTCTCTCCTCTCCCAGAGAAAGCCTGCACTCGAATTCTGTGGCAAATACCATTTTATTCACAGGCAGCACTTGATAACAGGAACGTGTTTCAGATGTCCTTGCAGCCTTTGTCAACCTTAAAGCGCACAGTTTTTTTCTCTCACATTTAAATCCTCCCCACATATATATATAGTTTGATATCATTGAGGAGTTCTTGATCAATCAAGAGGCTATAACACCCTAAGGCCCTACTTGCAAGGTTGCCTAACTTTTTGTGCAGGATATCGCAGGACCACAATCCCAAATTCCAACTTGTCTTCCCACATCAAATTTCAGTGATTACAAGTTTTCTCCCTGGAATGGGAAATACGTTCTTTTCCATGTGGTATTACTTGATTCTTGGAAGAAAACCGCTTACACTTTCCACATGCTCAAAGCAGCAAAGGAGGTGTAAAGTGTCTGCAGGTGGTCTGGTCAGGTGTGGGGTGGTGGGTGAGGAGTTATGGAAAGGTCCTGGCAGACCAGGGTAGTGTTGTCTGTTACTTCTGTGGTGCTGCAGGTGTTGGGTGTGGAGCTTCGCTCCTGCATGCTGCTCGGTCCCTACAGAGGTTTCACTGGGTACAAATCTGCTCCCAGTTAAAAAGGGCTTGGAGACAATGGGCTACACGTCATGTTCCGAGGTGGTATCAGATCTGAGGTTACCACATTAGGTGAGATACTGCAAATCTTATTCTAGGCCTAAATATGGAGCAGAGCTATGGTAAAAACAAATAGTTATTTCCTCAAGGAGCTGGTTAGTTCTCTACCTCTATTGTAAACACTCATTCTTATTGAAATTTGAAATACCTGGATTTAATGAAGCCATAAAAGAAACGTTGCCTATATATTGTTTTCTCGTGTCTGATTCTGCCATTTCATAAGGCTTTCAATATATGACTATATAAAGTCCTCCTATTTACAATCATTGCCTAAGTCTTCATGTGCATTTAAACCAAGAGCACATTCAACACAAAGAGAGTGCCTTTTAACAAAAATACAAACTAAATATTCTGAACTTTCATGTGAGGCATGGTTTTCACTAATCCGTATATCTGACACAAAGTGTGCTTTCTGTGTTTTTTATTAGCTGGTACGAATACAATGAAGTTCAGATCAAAGGGGCTATAACCTTTGGATTTTAGTCACAGAGGAAAACGAGGAAGTTCTGGTAGTCCAGTAGTACAGTGCAAGGCACTCAGTGCACATAAAGCAGCCGCCTCAGACATGGCATAACAACCTGGCCTCTTCCCAAATTCTACATCCTTCCTGTGACCAGTATTGTTGGCAACGACAAAAGCTGGAGCTTGTCCATTTCAGGTGATTCAGCCGCAGGGAAGTGAGAGCCCAGAATTCCTCAATAATTCTGTGGTTGGACATCGCTTGAGTGAGTTCAGATAAACGCCTGGGGGTGCTCCTGATCAACGTCTTTCATCTAGTAGAACATTTTCTTACTCTGCGATTCCCTTCATTTCATTGTGTAATGCATGCCTCTTTCTCTAGCCTTAAACATTTTTTTGAAAAGTAATAGAGGGTCGAACAATGTATAATGCTGTTCCTTTCCACAGCTTACATCCTCTGATAGCTTTAGATCTCCGAAAGCCTTCTCCCAATATATTTTTTAAACCCTGCATGAAACATGGACCTGGACTTACTTCCGCTTGATTCCTCTCTGTTTTTTTTTAATGACCCTCTTTTTCCTCCATCCTCTTCATGACATCTATTTCTGAGTGGAGCTTCTTCTCCCACGCATGCCTATCTGCCTTAATTATTTGTATTGTAATTCTCCAATTAGCAGATACCTGATTTCATAGATCACAACCTCTCCTGTTTAAAACCCTATACTGTCTCATACTGCTATTGTTAAAGCTACGATATGCTGCTATTTGCACAGGGCTTCTCACTGACCTTTTCTACTGTCTGAAAACGCTGCTACCTCGCTTTTTTGCACATGTTCGATTTTGTGAACGTTTTTAACTTATTTTAGCTATTACATTTTTTAATCTCTTAACCCATCATGTTATTATTATTGTGATGTTTGCTTACATTTGTACTTGATCATTGAGGCTTCCCCGGTCCGCCACGGTTTGTACCGATTGCTGCGGAGGGAAGAACCTCACATTAGGTATTATTTCCAGGTACTCACTTCCGCTCATCCCCTTCCTGCGGTTAGAGCTCTAGACTTTGGTAACTCCTATTTAGGGCCAGGCTGCAACGGCCGCGCAGCGGTCTCATACTGCTATTGTTAAAGCTACGATATGCTGCTATTTGCACAGGGCTTCTCACTGACCTTTTCTACTGTCTGAAAACGCTGCTACCTCGCTTTTTTGCACATGTTCGATTTTGTGAACGTTTTTAACTTATTTGAGCTATTACATTTTTTAATCTCTTAACCCATCATGTTATTATTATTGTGATGTTTGCTTACATTTGTACTTGATCATTGAGGCTTTCCCGGTCCGCCACGGTTTGTACCGATTGCTGCGGAGGGAAGAACCTCACATTAGGTATTATTTCCAGGTACTCACTTCCGCTCATCCCCTTCCTGCGGTTAGCGCTCAAGACTTTGGTAACTCCTATTTAGGGCCACGCTGGAATGGCCGCGCAGCGGCCGCGCCGCCGGCGCACCCAAGGCACGCCAAAGGCAAGTTCGTCTGCGCCCGTCCGCGCCTGGACCGGGTCCAGGGCTACAGACCCTGGCTCTTACTCGGCACATAAATCTACAATTGTTTATTCAGGTAAGAGCCTTTTGTCTCTACGCCCGCCGATACACCAGAATTGCTATCAGTTGAATTGCAAACATATAATAAAACCGGACTACCCCCAATGTCTAGGCTGCGATAGTAAACTACCAAAAATTTTGGATCTGCCACTTAACTCCCTGAGAGATTTAACGACTCAAGATCAAACAGATACTGACCTACAGCTAGCACTTATTAATGCCAGGTCATTGGTCAGACATAAATATGAAATTGCTGATTTTATCACAGACTATAAACTTGACATATTATTTGTTACAGAAACGTGGGGTGATGATTCATCTGACTCGGATTTTAATATTGCGACGCCACAGGGCTACAGTATCTTCAGATATGATAGGCAATTAAAAAGAGGCGGCGTATTGGCATTGATCCATAAGGCTGAATTAAGTTCTTTTTGTTCAATAATAGCTACACCTAATTGTGAAGCCTTGCTTTTTAAAATTACTTCCTCTGGTCAAGATTCTTTTAAAGGTCTCCTGATCTATCGCCCTCCAGGCCCCAGATCCAACTTTCTAGTTAACTTCCACTCCTTGTTAGAGCTCAGTCTCCACTCTAACTTCTTTACAATCCTAGGGGATATGAATTTTCACCTAGAAACAACGGATGATAGAGATACGAAGGAGCTACTTGATATGACATCAGAGTATGGCCTTAGACAGCTGGTCCATGGTGCCACGCATACGGCAGGACACACCCTAGACGGCCTGTTCACTAACAACCCGGCCATCTCCAATTTATCCACCCTCCCGTTAATCTGGTCGGACCATCAAGCCGTCAGCCGTCAGGCTCCCCGGAAGACCCCTGCCCTCCTAAGATCCTACAAAATATCTCCCATTTCATTGGACCACACCTATCTAAGATATTTAACCAGATGATAGAACAGGATCCTTTCCCACTGTGTGGAAGCAGGCTTGTATCCTGCCCCTTCTAAAAAAAAACAATCTGGATGCAACTGATACAGCCAATTACCGGCCCATTGCGAGAATTCTACTTCCAGCCAAGATAATTGAGAAAACCATGAATGTGGAACTCTCTGTTTTTATTGTAACTAACCAAATTCTAGATCACAGCCAGTTTGGTTTTAGAGCTAACCATAGCACAGAGTCAGCTTTGATTAAGACTACAGAAGAAATCCGCTCCTCACTAGACAGCGGTGGGTCAGCAGCCTTGGTGCTGCTTGACCTATCCACTGCATTTGATACAGTAGACCATACTCTTCTGGTTCATCGTCTACAAGAAATTGGGATAAGAGGTAAAGCCCTCTCCCTGCTAACATCATTCGTATCAGAGAGGACCCAATCAGTTCATCTGGGCAAATTTAAGTCTGCACCTTTCACTCTTCCATGCGGTGTTCCGCAGGGCTCATCGTTGAGCCCTACACTCTTTAATATTTATGTAGCGGAATTAGCTCCACTGATAAGAAGTTTTAATTTGATTCCTACATCGTATGCCGACGACACCCAGCTGGTGATCTCGACAGTAGATAAGGACATTAACCACTCATTAAAACTCCATGACTGTATGCTTTCCTTAAGTCATTGGATGAGTTCTCATTGCTTGAAACTAAATTCAAGCAAAACGGAGGTGATTATGTTCGGAAATCTCTTTCCACTTTGGTCCCCAGCTTCGTGGCCAGATAATCTTGGTCCCCTCCCGACCCCGGTAGATAAAGCAAAAAATCTCGGGGTTATCGTAGACGAAAAACTCAGTTTTAAAGCTCAAGTCTCTAAGGTGGTATCCTCTTCCTTCTTTATGATTAAGACTATAAGGAAAATTTTGCCTTTTATTCCTAAATCCTGCAGAAAGTCGGTTGTAACCTCCTTAGTCTTGTCTAAACTTGACTACTGTAATGGATTGTACATCAATGTGCAATCCACCCTTCTTAGGAAGTTGCAGGCAGTACAAAACGCTGCCGCAAGACTGATTCTGGACATACCGAAATATCAGTCTGTCAGATCAGCATTGCGAGAACTCCACTGGCTGCCAGTTGGCCAGCGGATAAAGTTCAAGGCACTCTGCATGGCCCATAAGGCATTACACAAAGAAGGGCCGAAATTTCTAGAGGACCTCTTTAGATGGCATTCTCCAAACAGAACTCTGCGTTTGGCTAATGCACATCTGATGCCACCGGTCAGGATTAAAAAGATGAACTGGGGGGGTAGGAGTTTTACTTTTAACACCATCAAGGAATGGAATTCCCTTCCCCTATACCTCAGAAAAATTTCCCCCCTTCTCGAATTCTGGAAACAACTGAAGACCTGGCTTTTTCAGTAGTAGTAGCACTAAGCACAGTATGTAGCACTGGAAGCGCCAAGACACCCGAGGGTATTCGTGCGCTGTATAAATTTTATTAACATAACATAACATCCCTGTAACCTAACATTACCTAATTTCCGCCAGCCCATCTATCTCACCAACCACTCACCTGAACCCATATTGCCCCTACTAATGATCACACCTAACTGGTATTAGTATAATCTATCACAAAGTAATTGGAGTAAATTCATGGAATTTTGTCTTGAGCGGACAACTAACTGCAATTAACCATTGGATTAACCGCTAACCTTGGGTTCCGGTGTAGCATGCTACTCGCTCTACAGTGCTTCAACGTAAGCGCTATGTAAATACAGTTACAGTTACAATTGTAATTACAATAATTGTGTATAGTGGCCCATAATGCCTTTGGGTGCTCTGGTGACAAAATAATAAACATAAGAGTCAAGTGCTTTCTTGACACTACTAAAGACATGCACATCTTTGCTGGACCATTATACACACACAAAACTTTAGGCATTTTCATATTACAATTTTAGGTTTATTCCAATCAGGAAAATATTTTTAGAAGGTAAGTTAAATACTCTATTGCTGATTTCGGTAGTAGTAAAAATATATTAGCAATGCTAAATAACTTTAGTAAGAACAAGGATTCATGAACACCTTTTAGATTTTTAAGATCATTTTAGATCTTTTTCATCTAAAATTATGAAAATGTTTCTTTTTTATGAATATTGGATTCGTTGAAAAATGCCTCTGCATTGAATATTAAAACTAATGTTAAAAGGAATGATCTACAAAACGGTTTCTTTACTCCTAATTATCAATATTGTTCTATTACTTTACAATTAGATATAACTTGTATTCTGTAGCTTATGATATATTTAATAAATATTTTTAAAAACTAAAAAAAAATGTTTTATTTGCAAACCTGTATAGTTTTTCCACATTCAGCTTCTAGCAGCCGCATACTTGCAGATAACACTTGCAGGTTTTGTTACTTTTTCATAGAGAGAATGCTGATGAAACGAAACAAAGGACAGTGGGTATGCTGGGCGATGCGATTTGAATTGTTCTTTATTTGAACCTATTGCCATGCTTAAAGGCAAGCTGTTCAGTTAGATGCAATCCATGCTTGAGGTTAATAGTGTAATTCTTATGAATTAATATGTAACATAATTCACAGATATGGCAGCATTTCTGTGAAATCTGGATTTTGAAACTACTGCCCATAGACAGCACACAAGAATATGACAATATTTCTCAAAAAACATTTAGTTATGTTGTTATATGTTAAATTCAGTAACCATTCCATTTTTTGTTTGGCACATGAAGCAAGTCCTGGATTTTGCAGATCCATTAGTAATGTGGGAGCCTTGACCTATGATATTGCCTTTCTATGCCTCTAGTTCTGCCAATCTTGCTTGTTTAGTGTTCCGATGTTAAACTTAATTTACTATAGATTTAAGCCCAGAGTTACTAAGATTTTGTGTCGGAATTTGTGGCAAAATCCAGATGCAAAATCCATATTGGGATTTACAAAGTCATGCAAATCAAGTGTTGTGTGGCTTTGCTTGGGATTTTGTTCCAAAAGTTACGAAAGGCAGGGCATAGCTTCGGGAAGGCATTACATGGGTGGAGCATGGGCATTCCCCTGAATACACACAAGTATTTTGTTGAAAAAACCCATATTTACTAAAGTCAGTAAACATAGGTTTGCGCCAAAATGGTGCTGGAAGGTACCTTCCTGCACAAAACTGATCTGCTCGCAACCCAGGCATCCTTGCATGTTGTCGCAAGTGTGATTGCATTGGTGCTAGGCAGCCAGAAGTGCACCAGCATTACACAATAGCAAAACGGCGCCATATTTTAGTAGGTATAGCTCAATTCCGTTCTCTCCTTTTGACACAAGGCAGCACAGCAACTTCCCTTTCTCCGTTGCCTTGTATCAAAGTTAAGTAACTGTGACCTAGGGTCACTGAATTAACTTAATCTTTGAACTCAAATATGGAAACAGCTTTTTCCCATAATGAGGCCACTCAATCAATTAATCAGCATTTGTATACGCAGTACTGTCACCCATAGGGGTATCTGGGTGCTGAGGGTGCCATGTCTCAATCGAAAAGCCAGGTCCTGTGTTTCTTTCTGAAGTCTGCCAGCGAGGTTGCTGTTCAGAGATGGAGGGGCAGGTCGTTCCAGCTCTTGACGGCGATGTAGGAAAAGGAGCGTCCCCCGCTGTGGCTGCGACGGATGCGGGGGATTGCACGCGGGAAAGTGAGGAGGAGCGCAGGTGTCTTGCAAATATGTGGAAGTTCAGTCCATGGTTGATGTAGGATAGTCCTTGATCATGTAGAGCTTTGTAGGCGTGCATGAGGATCTTGAACTGGCATCTATTCTGGATGGCTAGCCAGTGGAGGTTTCTGAGGTGGGGGGGGGGCGATGTGGGTCCATTTGGGGATGTCCAGGATGAGTGTGGCTGTAGCATTCTGTATGGTCTGGAGTCTTCTCAGGAGCTGGGTGGAGATGCCGGCATAGAGAGCGTTGCTGTAGTCGAGGCAGCTGATAATGAGGGCCTGAGTGACGGTCTTTCTGGTGTTGACTGGGACCCATCTGAAGATTCTGCGGAGCATGCAAAGGGTGTGGAAGACAAAGGAGGCAACTTCATTGACTTCATGGTCTCGCTTCGCGGGCCACCTGAGAGCCTGGAACGCCTTTGCCTCATCTTTTCTGGGGTGGGACTCGGTCCCCATGAAGCCTTCCGGCTACAGCGAGGGGGAGGAGCCCTGCATGCCTACATCTTCCTCGCCAGCATCCCGCAGCGCAGGTTTCGCTTCTCCGGCCACTTGAGAGCCCACAACGCCTTTGCCTCATCTTTTCTGGGATGGGACTCGGTCCCCCAGAAGCCTTCCTGCTACAGCGAGAGGGAGGAGCCCCGCACGCCTACATCTTTCTCACCAACATCCCGCAGCACGGGACGCGCGCAGGCCAAGGGCGGGCCCGTCTGAACCCGTCTGCGGCTGGACGTGGCTGGGCTGGGCCACCCCCTTTGGCTCCTACATACGACCTGCACATTACCTTTGCGGTCAGTACATCATACGTGCTTGGTGGCACTGGGGGCAAGAACCGTCCACATTCTTTGTTTGTGCCAGGAGGCCAGGAGGCACTTAAACGCAGTCTGGACCCCGGAGAAGGTTGACCAGGGCCCCCCTACCAACGCTTATATATCCTTGCTGTTGATCCACAATGGGGAAGAAAAAGCCTTCAGCAACTGAGGAGGTAACTGTGACTACTTTAGATACCTTTTTGGCTAGAGCAATTTCGGTCTTCGAGAAAGAAATTGCCCTTACAGAAAGGAGACTCTCGTTGGGCTTAGGGGAGGGCCAATTACCTACTACACTTGTTCAACCCACGCAGGGGGGTGCAATTATCAATGCTGTGGCTGTCCCTATAGATTGGCCAGTGGCTGCTAGATCTCCCATGGAACATGTAGAGCTTGTAACCACACATAGGGGGAAACCGACAGCTCCCACCTCTGTTAATTGGAAACGTAAAAGAGGCAGCATGACATTACTTACTAAATGTCTAGCGAAAAAGATCAGAAAGGCCACCACGCCTGTGAACTCACCCTGTTTGAATGGTCAGCAATCTACAGATCCTGCTCCTCCCCCATATTGGGCTGCACTCTTAGACAACTTTAAACAACTTTTACAACCTATTTATGCCCGTCTAGACTCTATAGACTGTATTTTACGAAGTTTACCTCAGCCCAACGTGATACATCAAACGGGGCCAGACCCAGGGTTCATTCCATCCACTTCTAGTGCCCTGCCTAAACTTATGGTTACCCTTGAAGCCTGTACAACTTCCAACAACACTGACTCTGAAACCAAAAATATGAGCTCCAAACGTAATAATAGCAATAATACTACTCAAGGTTGTGCGCAAGCTATATCTATGGGTCACCTTGGTGCAGTCAATGAGTAGTTATCTAGCAGGGCTAACTTTGCAAGTCTTGACCCCAGTTGCTGCCCACCGCAGGCGACCATTCTAGATTTAAGGAATAAAGGGCAACCATAACATACACCAAGTACAAGTACACAGGTTAAAGCAACCTGACCATTTATGCAGGCACAAAACAGCCCAAACCAACAATACATGAACCTTCCTCCTGCTGCTTGCCCTCTTGTTGTAGTTCTAGTAAATGTACCTTTATTGCTCTCTAATATAAACGAATCTTCAACCCAATTGATGGACAAGGCTCAACACTGGTTGAATCAAAACTCAGAAAAAGGGTATCTGATTCAAAACCACTTGATAATGGCCAGAAGAACACAGTGGATAGGTACTGATATAAAAACAATCAATAATGACTGTGTAATTTCAAATGTTGATAATGAACGTTTGGTGAGAGCTCTACTGGGTAGTCTGCCTGCTGACCCCTCTCTTAATTCTCAGACCTATGCAGTACCTCTTGGCTTTTTTTATAAGCCTGTAACAGCACGTGCTAATCAGGGTTACTATCCTGCGAGACCTGGCCTTAAGCAGGTAAAGGTGGCACCTACTCCGCTTGCCTTATTTAACAGGTATTCAACGTTGGAAGATATGGAGGCTTGTGATTGACTGTCCGCTGAACAAACGGCCTATGGTTTGGTATCTGTAGAACGGGCTCGCTTGGGTGGTCTTGACTCAACAAACAGCATTGCCCCAATACAAACTAATGATATTTTATCTACCGCTCTGGCACTGAAGGTGCATCATTTTCAAGATTACTGTAGAGACATAAAGTTTCTATCATGGAATATAGCGGGTTATGGTTCCAAAAAAGATAACTCAAACTGGTATAATGTATTCCTACCTTCAGATATCATCTGTTTCCAGGAAACCTGGTTAGAACAGTCTGTGTTTGTAGATGGTAATCGTTCTTACGTTACACCAGCAGTCCCGTCAAAGGCTTGCAGATCTAAGAGGGGTCTACTTACCCTAATCTCAAACACGATCACCCTAGGTAAGGTGAAGGTTATTAATAACTCCCCCCTCTTTCACGTAATCTTGGCTGAAGCCCCGGGGAAAGCCGATCTGTTATTGATTAATTTTTATAATAATAATTTTAAGAACCCTACACAAGTGATAGGTAAGCTAGGGGAAATACTGGCTTCACTCCTAACACTTCACCCATGAACTCTTTTTTTAATTTGGACTGGAGATTTTAATATACACTTGTCTTAAATCGGATCAGCGTATTTGTGGTGTTATTGATTCTAATGATTTGTTGCTCACCCATTTTGTGGATAAAAACTACGGTAATACTTTAAATAGCTTCTTATTAACCTGGGATTTAAAAATAAGAAATCCATGTCACCAAATGACAGATCAACTCCTCCCCACTTTCCAACGTAACGGAGTCACAACGAGAATCGACTTTATAATCACTCAATCCAACAATATGCGCTGTATTAAGCCCCCTAAGGTAGAGCTGACAGAGTTTAGTGACCATGCTTTTCTTGCCTTTAGTTTTGCTTGGCACTCTCATGCTAAGTTAAGATCTTTATATACCACAAAACCGCTACTGAGCAAGAAAAATGGATTTACCCTAAAATGGGAGAAAATTGATACAATTCACTTCCTCCCTAAGGTTATCAAAGAGGTCTTACCCGAGATTGAAACTTGTCTAGAACCTAACACTGACAAGGACCAGGTAGTAACATCATTCAAGGGGAAGTCTTGTCAATCTATCCCTGCTGGATACTTTGTAGCAGGAAAGGGAGCCCCTCACGCGGGCGCTTTGGCTGCAGAACTTTTCCTCCGGTCCCTGACGGTCCGGCGAGGAGGAGCTACGGGCGCAGGAGCGCCATAAATCTAATTGAGGTGTTCGGCGAAGCGGGAAGTCTTGTCAATATATCCCTGCTGGATACTTTGTAGCAGGAAAGGGAGCCCCTCACGCGGGCGCTTTGGCTGCAGAACTTTTCCTCCGGTCCCTGACGGTCCGGCGAGGAGGAGCTACGGGCGCAGGAGCGCCATAAATCTAATTGAGGTGTTCGGCGAAGCGGGAAGTCTTGTCAATCTATCCCTGCTGGATTCTTTGTAGCAGGAAAGGGAGCCCCTCACGCGGGCGCTTTGGCTGCAGAACTTTTCCTCCGGTCCCTGACGGTCCGGCGAGGAGGAGCTACGGGCGCAGGAGCGCCATAAATCTAATTGAGGTGTTCGGCGAAGCGGGAAGTCTTGTCAATCTATCCCTGCTGGATACTTTGTAGCAGGAAAGGGAGCCCCTCACGCGGGCGCTTTGGCTGCAGAACTTTTCCTCCGGTCCCTGACGGTCCGGCGAGGAGGAGCTACGGGCGCAGGAGCTCCATAAATCTAATTGAGGTGTCCCGCTGCGCGGGACGCGCGAGGGGGGCGCCGGCTGGGGCGAAGACTGGGCCAAGACGGGTCCGTCTGAGTCCGTCAGAGGCCGAAGGAGGCTGGGCTGGGCCCACTCTCTTCGCTGTGAGGACTGGACGAGTAATTACATGAATAAAATATAGGGCTGTGAGGTACGGTTACAAAACACTGTTCCCGATTGAAACAGAATTGCCCGAGGAGGGTTTTATCTCATTTTGTACACGAGACATTGGTAACTGTAAGACTCCGTAATCTGTGTTAAGATAGTTGCTAGAGGGTTTTTTATTTTTTTTTATTTTTATTTTATTTTTTTATTTTTTTAGATAGTTAGATAGAATTACTGCCAATATGGGGAAAAGAAAATTATTAACAGCCCAGCTCCCGCTCCCGAAAAAGGTCGCTGGGGACACACAGCAAACATTACTGACCTACTTGACAGGGGCAATGGGAGCAATTGAGAAGCAAATATGTTCAGTAGAGGAGTCACTAGTAGCAACTTCACAAGATTTGCATGATGGGATTAAAATCCCTATTGAAGGGATAAATGGAGAGGTATGCCCGTTTGGCGTAGACGTACACTGTGTAACAATGCAGAATGGCTGTGTCCAGGACATGACTGATCAAATAATATCGAGTAGTCAGGAAAGTCCTACTCAGCCCCCACAAAAGAACAGAAGTATTACTCGATACCGATAAGAGTATAGAGATAATAAAGGCTACGGGTCGTAAAATACCTATTAAACCGATTATAGAAAATATGTCAAAAAAGTTAAACCCGTCAAAAAAGCAGTAGTGGGTAAAAAAATGGCATTGAAACCATTGCCAGAGACGGACAACAAATTAAATTCATCTACTAAGGAGGCCGATACAAAGAACATATATACTCTTGTACAGAAATTAGATCACTATCTCAGAGAATCTCTTTCAATGATAGAGGGAAGGGTAATTATGATTGAACAGACGTTAACGGCCCTTTTAGCTAAAGTAGACACCCTTAAAGATGTATGCGATAAACACGAAGAAAGGGTGGATGGCAAGGCCGAAATAAGTGGGGGCCCTAAAACACAGAATGGAAAAGGTCAGCCTTATCAAGAAGGAGATTGTACAAAATCTAATAGGAGTTTATTTCAGCCCACTCCCCCATTTGATCAAAATGGTCAATGTTTGATGAAGATGCAAAAAAAGGGGAATAAGGAAGTAATTGCTAAAAACTGCGCCTCTAATTCGACTCCCCTTTACCATCATAATGTACCTCCGCCCACGAATACTATCCCCAATGAGCTACCTCATTTAGATCTACCCCCACCTTGTACACCATACACGGTAATACTTGCCAACGTACCAAAATTAAGAACGGAGGATACAGAATCCTGGGAAACCTTAAGAAATAAGGCCCTCCATTGGTTAAGTACAAGGGTTGGATTTACGGAACAACTTTTTTTGGAGTATAAAATGGGTCGGAGGGTGAAATGGGTCGGAAAAAGTCAAAAAACCCTTCCGGGAGATTGTGTGGTTTTAACATTTAAAACACCCCACCTGGTCGAAAAGATTTTAAGGAAGGGGGGAGATAAATCCGTGAACATGGGGGGTATAAACATTTTGCCCCTAGGTTTTTTCTACCGACCACTCACTACTCTGATGGAGATAGGAGGTACTAATCGAGTGAATGAAGTAAGATATGAGAATGTATATAGTGTTCCGTTGAGAAACTGCTTTGCACCGTTGTCCTCATTAGAGGAGATTGATTGACTGAATATTCAACCTAATGATATTGCTGTCAACCCGCCAGTTCAGATTATGCAAGAATTAGGTAGGTTTGACTTGACCAACTATAGTACTTCTTTATATGAGGGAGATAGTCCGCAGAAACAGAGGGATCTACAAAAAGCTAACTATACAAACTCTAAATTAAGGCTATGTGATACGATGGAGCCGGGGCCAAGTATGGGGAAAATGGGGGAATTATTTCCCAACCTGTCCACAAATACTCAAAATGATACTCAAATCCAGCCAATGAATAATGAGAATAACATCACGATACTTTATTGGAACATAGCCGGCCTACGATCCAAATTAACGAATCATCTCTGGTTTGACTTTGTAAGGAAATTTAATATTCTCTGCTTACAAGAGACTTGGTCATTGAAAGAAATGCATATCGAAGGTTTCAAGACATTTCATACATCAGCAGTCCCATCAATATCTGGGAGGTCAAAGGGAGGCCTGAGTATATATGTCTCGAATCTCCTAAGAGTAAATAAGGTTCTGTTTAGTATTACAGACCCGAATTACCAAATAGTGACTATGAATATAGATAAACGGGATTCTGTTGTTCTGATAAATTTTTATAATAACGCTCAGAAAGAACATGTGGTAGCTATGATAAAGCAGCTTAGAAGTGCCCTACAAGACATCCAGATTGACAGCAGAGAAAATGTATTATTTGTGTGGGGGGGTGATTTTAATACTGCTTTGTGTCCACATAGTGATGATGGACTATGCGGACTAACAGATGAAAATGATTGTAACTTACCGCATTTCTCACATAGTGCACATGGAGATGGTTTAAATGAGATTTTATTTCTTTTAGATATGGGTTTTGTAAATGTACTGAGTTCGCCACCTATCCCTTTTACACAGACTTTTAATGGGAGAGGGTTGAGCACTATTATTGATTTTATAGTAATTCCAAATAGATTTGCTTCCCGGATATTAAGTTTTAAAACACATAGGAACGCTTTAAGTGACCATTTTCCCTTAAGTGTGACTATATCTGTCCCTACAAAAATATACGGAGCCCATAGTAGGAGGATTCAACCGATCCAAGATTTGGTAATTGATAGATTAAATGGTTATTCCCTAAAGTGGGCTCAGGTAGAGCCACGTACAATTATTAAAACAGTGGTAGAGAAAAGTTTAGAACAAATTTTTAAATGTTTGGATGAGCATACACCATATGAGGTGGTATTGGATTCCTATGCACAAATAACAGAAACAATAAGGAATACATTGAAAGTTGAAATAAAGAAGGGGAAAAAGAAGAAAAGTGGGTAGTTCGATAATAACTGCACAAAGGCCTATACTAATTTAAAGCATGCTTTACACAAAAAAGAGAGGGATGGTGTGGAAATAAGGCAGTGCAGGAAGGCATATAACCAAGCGATGAAAATACGAAAAGGCGAATTAAAAAGAATATTTGGGCCGATTTACATAAGGCAAGTATAGAAAGGGATAGCATCGCCTTTTGGCGTGTGGTTAACTCTCCTTTTCTGAGATTTGAAGAGACTCCAACGATAGAAATTGCAATTGATGAAGGACAGTGGATAGATCATTTTTCTAAAATGTTTAGTAAGACAAAGGAGGAAGGAGCTATAACTGGGACTCCTGTAATTCTTAGTCCCTCAAAACAAGATATTCCAATGAATTTAGATTTTACCCTTGAAGAGGTACAATCAGCTTTGAAAGCTAGTAAGGGCGGAAAGGCCCCGGGCCCTGATGGAGTCCCAGTTGATATTTTTAAACAAAACATAGAACTATGGGGTCCATTAATAAAGCAAGTGCTCGCAGCCTGCTGTAAAGTTGGACTCATGGCAACCTGGTCTGAGTCACTTATGGTACCAATCTTCAAAAAAGGTGATAGACAGAATCCAACATGCTATCGTCCTATATCTTTGTTGGATTCGGTGGGAAAAGTGGCAGGCCGTATTATACTAAACCGCCTCCAGCAATGGGCTGAAGACAATAATGTATTATCGGACCTACAACTTGGTTTTAGGGGGTCTTGGAACTATAGAGCAGTGCCTTAATTTAACAATTTTAATGGGGAAATACACAAAAGTAAAAAAGGAAAACTGTACTTGGCCTTTGTAGATCTCTCTACTGCGTTTGACTGTGTATGCCACGAGAAATTATGGATTATTCTTGGGGCAATGGGGGTTGATCCTCCCTTAATCCAATTTATAAGAGAACTCTACTCGGATGCAAGAGCTAGGGTACGGTATGGACAGAATGGAGAATATACAGCACCATTCCATGTGGAGAGGGGGTAAGGCAGGGCTGTGTCCTGGCACCTTTCCTGTTTTCTCTATATACCAACGGCTTGGAAGAAGTCATGCTCGAAGGGTGCCAGGACCTACCTCAGATACAAAAACGCCCCATACCTGCCCTCCTCTACGCGGACGATGCTGTAGTTATGGCCCAAACTCCACTAGAGCTCCAAAGGGCCCTTGACAGATATAGTGAGTACATGAAAAGTCTAGATTTAAAAATCAATGTTACCAAAACTTTTATAATGAGCTGTGGGAGGAGTGGTAGAAGTCAGAGGGCTATTTTTATTGAGAATAAAAAGTTGAATCTACTAAGACGTACCCTTATTTGGGTATTCTCATAGACAATAAGGGTACGTGGCAACAGGCCATTAAAGCTAGGAAACTACTCTTTATGAGAACTACAACAGCCCTAGTAAAATTCTCACAGAAATTGGGTAAGAGGCCCCCAACTGAGTTGGTTAAAATCTACCAGGCAAAGTGTGTTAGTACAGCAACGTACGGGGCTGGGATTTGGGGATACTGTAATGTATCCGAATTACAGAGAGTAGAGAACGCCTTTCTGAGGTATTTACTGGCCGTCCCATGCTCGACGTCAACTTATATTTGCCACACTGAGCTGGGGTTACATTATATCTCGGATATAATAAAGGTCCAACCAGTTTTACTGTGGCACCGAATTTGGACCTCGCAAAAAACAACATTTAATCAGAATGTGTTAAGTGACACTCTCAAACTTGAACAAGCTCTATATATTAGGTGGTTGAAATATATTAAAGAGTTTATGATGGATTTGGGCCAACCTGAACTCTTTTTAATCCCTCATTGATGTGTTTAATCCCTAGAAAAGTTTTTAAAAAGCTATGTATGACTCACATGGAGCAAATTAGATACGCTGGTGAGGCATATAAATCGACAGTGCAATTGAACCAGTCGATACGTATAACAAATGCAATGCAGCCATATTTAATCTATATACTGTCTGGTTACGACAGATTTGTCCTTACACGCTTTAGATTAGATGTATTCCATCGACTAGTATCTTTCCCCATGGTAAATGATTGGTCCAAAAATCTAATAAATTGCCCTTGTGATGGATCTTCACCACAAACATCAATCCATGTGGTCTTGTTTTGTAAACATTACCTGGAGCTAAGAAAGAGGTGGATCCTACCTATTCTGAGAATTTGGGGCTTGAGGCAATGTCGCCCTGCCTATCTGGCATTGCAGTTTTTAGATAATGAATGTTTTATAAGAAACATTGCTTCCTTTTTAAAAGGTATAATTAAATGCAGGAAAATCTTTTGAATTCAGTCTCACCCACAAAATTATGATTAACGGTCTTTTTTTTTTTAACAAACTGATTTTAATTGGGTATTTTAAAGTAATTGTGATTTATATTGTGAAAAATGTTTTTAGAGTTAACATGTGTAGTGTGATTTGTAGTAATTGTGATAAATATTTTGAAATTGTGCTTTTATGGTTTTGTGATTTAAAATGAAAACCGAATAAAGCAAATTTGAACTTGAACTTTGAACTTGAACTCATTCAACAAAATTCTAACATCAATTAAATCTAATCTTACATGCCCATCTATGAAAAATACTCCATCTTCGAAAAATTGGTTTGAGACAAACTGTTCAAAAGCTGCTAGAGCTCTTTGCACAGCTCTAAAATCGAATCCTAGAAATAAAGAACTAATTAGGTCATTGCGTGCTGATTATAAGACAGCTAGAATGGTGAGGAAA
Source organism: Calotriton arnoldi (assembly GCA_963921515.1). NCBI lineage: Eukaryota > Metazoa > Chordata > Amphibia > Caudata > Salamandridae > Calotriton > Calotriton arnoldi. Next base: position 3,291,303 of record CAWUFW010000968.1, on the reverse strand, counting down.
AAGGAGCAACGGGATGAAGCCTGGGAAAAATTGGGAGAGGCATCAAGAAGTAAAGACAGTAAGGCATTTTGGCGGGTAGTAAATGCCCCCTTCCTACAAGAAGAGGGGGGGCCATCTCTCGACACCCACCTAGATGAAACCACCTGGCTCTCTCACTTCCAGAGTATATTCAACGTAGAGAAGGATAGAGCCACAAATCATCTGGTTGACTCGATGATCGTCCATCGGGGGATGGACTTCTCCATAGAGGAAATTGATCTTGCACTCTCCCAATCGCCAGCCTTAAAGGCTGCAGGACCTGATGGGGTTCCTCTGGATATTTCTTTTATACACAAAGATCTATGGATCCCGCTACTGACACAAGTTTTTAATGCAGTTTCTAAAATGGGACCCCAGCATCTTGGAAACAATCAGTGATCATTCCTATATATAAGAAAGGAGACCCTTTGTACCCAGAAAATTATCACCCAATTTCTCTGCTAGATAGCACTGCCAAACTAATGGGCAGATTGCTTCTAAACAGGTTGGAGGAATGGGCATCCTCCAACAACATTTTAGCAGAATCTCAATACGGCTTCAGAAAGGGGAGGGGAACGATTGACCAAGGGCTTAATCTGGCCCTACTAGCTGCGAAGTATGTCCGTGCGAAAAAGGGCCAGTTTTATATGGCTTTTGTAGATCTGTCCGTGGCCTTCGACTGCATGAATCATTCAAAATTATGGGTCCTTCTGGAATCTATGGGCGTGGATAAATCTATAATTCTCTTTATCAGGGAACTCAACAGAGAGGCCGGGGCTGTAGTTAGATATGGAAAACAGGGGGAATGCACAGAGACATTTAAAATCGAAAAGGGTGTGTCACAGGGTTGCGTTCTCGCCCCATTTCTGTTCTCCCTATATAACAATAAATGCAATGAAGTCTTGACCGCACACTGCTGGGATGTTCCATCTGTAGGCGGCACTCCACTGCCAGCTCTATTCTATGCAGATGATGTGGTCTTGTTGGCGAGGACACCTATGGCACTACAGCGCCTGATTAATTCCTATTCATCCTTTATGACCGAATTGGGTTTGTTGGTCAATAGATCGAAAACCTTTATTTTAACAGCGGGAGTGGGAAGGAAAGGTTCTATTTTATTTAATTTAGATGGGGACACTCTGGAACGTGTAGAGTCTTTTATCTATTTAGGCATCTTTTTTTACTCTAAACTCAACTGGTCTGCCATGGTTACAAATAGAATGAATATGCTACCAAAAAGCATAGTTGCCCTGTGGAAATTCGCCACTAAATTAGGCAAAAAATCAACAAGGAAGTGGTAGAAATATACCAGGCAAAATCATTTGCCATAGCTACCTATGGCGCAGAAATTTGGCGTACATTTGAAGTGGGTGCTTTGCAGAAAGCGGAGAATAAGTTTGTTAAAAAATTGCTTTCAGTTAATCGAGGCTGCTCAAATCTGATCGCACACAACGAACTAGGCCTCCCTTTCATCACGGATGCAGTTAAACTGGCCCGCTCCTTTTATGGTTGCGCATATGGAAAAGGGACTCGGTTGGGTTGAACCAAGCTGTAATTAATGATATCATTAACCTTGATCGAGCTAATAGCATTCCCTGGCTCGCATACGTTAGGAAGTCTTTTATAGATCAGGGTTTGGCTTCCTTGTATACATCACCCAGTGAGTGTATGCTCTTCTCTTAGAATAGTACAATATCGAGGTGGTCAAAGTAACAATGAACAGATTTAGAAAGCAAAATGAAATTAAACCAGCATTCACAGTGCCATGTCAGATATTTGCAATGATTGCAGTTTATTACAAAGGTAAATATTCAATTTAAATGTGTGGCAACACAGTTGCTCTTTCTTCACCACATGATTCTCATACGTAGAAAAAAGGTGCTCAGGTGTGAGAAAGGAGAGATGGAGTGTTGTTGGTCAAGGTGAAACCGTGAGGAGGGTGGACAAGGAAAAGAGGTGTGACATATATCCATCACATTTTCGAGATACAATTCCAGCCTAACATAGGTCAGTTGTTCCCATGTATCACATAGCCTTCCAAGGACACTGTTGTTAATTCACAGTTATCAGGGCTTGTGTGCTAGTTGCAGTCTACGTTTCGACCCCTGAGAAAACAGCTAGGTCATTCCAGCCTTAGGGTGGGGTCTTCTTCAGGACAGTGAGGATAGAGAGCACCTAGAGGTAAGCTGAATAATACGTAATTAGGGGGCATGGTGTCTCCACAAGGGGAAGTGAATGCGGCTGAACCAAGGTAAAGTTTACCTAATCGTGCATCCAGCGTATATCAATGGGCTGGGCAGTCAAATGAAAGTTGGGCTCAACAGAGCTCCTGTGTGCAGAGGAAACACATATTAGAAGGTTTACTTGGGAATAAAACAGGAAATGCCAGTGTTAACAAATCACCCCTATCGTTTGGGCACTTACTGTAAAGGAGGGGGTACGGCCTTCAGTGCACGTACACAGTAGAAAACTGTTGGTCAAAAGAGCCTAATCAGTTCCCAGATAATGATCTGGAAGAATAGTAGAGGATAGAAAGGGTATGCGTCAAAACAAAGTCTGGCGCCATAATAGGAGAACAAATCTACGAGATAATTCACATTGGGTGTCTTATTTTGTGAAGCTGAGTTGAGCAAAACGTGCACAGATCCTACCTAGATTTTTTCACAGGAGCTCTGTTGAGCCCAACTTTCATTTGACTGCCCAGCCCATTGATATACGCTGGATGCACGATTAGGTAAACTTTACCTTGGTTCAGCCGCATTCACTTCCCCTTGTGGAGACACCATACCCCCCTAATTACGTATTATTCATCTTACCTCTAGGTGCTCTCTATCCTCACTGTCCTGAAGATGACCCCACCCTAAGGCTGGAATGACCTAGCTGTTTTCTGAGGGGTCGAAACGTAGACTACAACTAGCGCACAAGCCCTGATAACTGTGAATTAACAACAGTGTCCTTGGAAGGCTATGTGATACATGGGAACAACTGGCTTATGTTAGGCTGGAATTGTATCTCGAAAATGTGATGGATATATGTCACACCTCTTTTCCTTGTCCACCCTCCTCACGGTTTCACCTTGACCAACAACACTCAATCTCTCCTTTCTCACACCTGAGCACCTTTTTTCTAAGTATGAGAATCATGTGGTGAAGAAAGAGCAACTGTGTTGCCACACATTGAAATTGAATATTTACCTTTGTAATAAACTGCATTCATTGCAAATATCTGACATGGCACTGTCAATGCTGGTTTAATTTCATTTTGTTTTCTAAATCTGTTCATTGTTACTTTGACCACCTCGATATTGTACCGTACTATTGACCCGGGTCTGGTAGCATTTCGGGTATCCCCATTGATACAAAACACTTCTCTTAGAATAAGCTTAAAGAGGTCTTTTTTACAAAATGTGAGGCTGAAAGATGGCAACGGAATCAAAGTAAAGTCACGGTCACACATTACTACACGTTGCCCAGAGTACGCACGGGACACGATTCATATCTTTCTTTTGTGACCAACAATACCCACCGATATCTATTAACAAGGATGAGGTTAAACTTCTTCCCCCTTATGGCAGGTTATCCAGCATCTGTTCATTCACTTAGCAATCTAACACCATGCCCCTGTGATGGCCTGCCTACTCAAACGATGTTGCATATTCTATTCTTTTGTGACTTCTACAAGACGGAATGGAAACAGTATATCATTTCTCTATTAAGAAAACTGAGTTTACACTCTTACCCCTTAGCCCTTTCAGCTATTTACTCCCTGGAAACACCCTATATTTGTTTCACACTAGCAAATTTTTATATTCAGTCCTTCGGACTAGAAGAAAATCCACAGATAGGGGAGTTGTTATATGTGATAATTTTTAACAATCGTCCTCAATTTTTAATACTGCTTTTAACTAAACTGCTGCTAGATATCTAACATGGTTAATAGAAACTGTTAATGAAAAACGAAATGCCGACGTGAGGGTGATATAAACATAAATTGACAAGTGTAAATATTTTCCCTATGATGTATAGTTGCTAGTTCTAGAAACGGGGATGCACTTAAAATGATGAGATTTTCAACAGGAAAATGTATAAAATTAATTTTTTATTGTTTCGAATTAGCTCTCGATCAATTTGCACTGTGAAATTTTTTGTACTTTTATGCATTTACTAAATGCGAATAAAGTTTGATTTTCGTTGATTGATTGACTTCATGGTCAGTTCGCTGTTGAGGATTATGTCTAGGTTGAATGCATGGTCTGTAGGTGTGGGTGTTGGTCTGAGTTCTGCTGGCCGCCAGCTCTGGTCCCAAACAGAAGTGTTCTTCCTGAAGATCAGGTCTTCTGTATTATCGTAGTTGAGTTTAAGGCATTTGCTTCTCATCCAGTTAGTTATGTTGGTCATGGCATCACAGAAGTTGGTTTTGGCATTGGAGGGGTCCTCGATGAGCGAGAGGCTCAGTTGAATGTTGTTTGCGTAGGAGATTATGTTGAGGCCATGGGATCTGATGATGTCTGCGAGGGAGGGGCATGCAGGTTTTGAACACGGTGGGGCTTAGGGATGATCCTTAGGGTACGCCACATATGATGTCCTTTGGTTCGGAGGTGATAGAAGGCAGCCGGATGCTCTGTGTGCGTCCTGTAAGGAAAGAGGCGATCCATTCGAGAGTGTTTTGCTGTATGCCCCTGTTGTAGAGTCTCTCAAAGAGGGTGTAGTGAGAAATGTTGTGGAACACAGCAGAAAGGTCTAGGAGGATCAGGGCTACAGTTTCTCTGCAGTCGAGGAGAGTTCTGATGTTGTCTGTGGCAGCGGTCAGCACAGTCGCAGTGCTGTGGTTGGCACGTAATCCTGATCGTGAGGCGTCAAGAAGGTGGTTTTGTTCCAGGTATTCGGTGAGCTGTTGGTTGATGGCTTTCTCGGGTACTTTGGCTGGATATGGGGGCAGGGAGATTGGTCGATAATTTTTTAGATCGTTACGGTCAGCTGAAGGTTTCTTTAGGAGGGGTCTGACCTCTGCGTTCTTCCATCTGTCCGGGAAGGCTGCTTTGGAGATGGAGGTGTTGATTATGCTGATGAGTTCTGTGCTGATTGTGTTGGTTGTGAAGATGAAGAGGCGGTGGGGGCTGGGGTCAGTGGGCAACAAGGAGTAGATGGAAGACATGATGGCTGTGGTGGTTTGAATGGTGAGCGAAGACCAGGTGAAGATCATTCTGCTGGTGTGCGCTGGTTGGTTGTGGTTATTGAGCTTTAGAGCTAGGTTATTGAGGTTGAGAGCCAGTAGCTCAAACTAGCAGCTCAAACCATTCCATAAATAGTGAAATAGTAAACAGTGAGTGAATAAGCCTGTGGCAACATTTTATGCTGAGTGCTATTTATTTAATAATGATACACATCATGCAGTAAACCTGTGTCTATGCCTCAACTGTGGCATTTGGAGGCTTGAGTGTGATAAAGTGGTTTATTAGTTGGGGTTGATTGGTGTACGGCACAAGTAATAAAGTCACTGTCTTGTTAGGTACAGTTTGTGAGAAGTTGGCCTGGTATATGCTGTCCACTAGTTCTAGTGGGCACCTTGCACCAGTCCAAACGACCTTTATTGATGATAGGTTTAAAGACAACCTTTATTGAAAGCTATCCTAGTGGTAGCTATGGAGAGCAGCCTTCAGGCTAAGTCTTGAAGGAGTGTTAAGCTGTTTGTTTTACCAGTTATAAGCTCATGAATGACCAAATGAAAGGAGAACCACACCAGGTATACATATAAAATATATGTATTTATTACTAAACACTACCCAATAGTCTCTTTATGAGGCTAGAGGTCAAAGTACACAAGTTACAAGTCAAATAGCACAGTAAATTAGCACAATATACGATTAGCCCTAGGGGCGTACCAAACCATATATTAAGAAAGTGGTATAAGAACCACGACTTAAGTAGACACAAGGCCTAGAGCCTGTAGAATTGCTGGGACCCCAAGGAACCACCCAAGGTAGTGACACAGGGGACCCACGGGGGCTGTGTGCTCCGTTAAAGTCTATGGGAAAGTCGCGGTAAGAGTTTTAGGGTTTAAGGACACTTAGAAATGGATTAGGACCAAACCCTCTTGGACTTAGACAGTTCTAGGGTCAACACCCACGGGAGCACCGGAGTACTCGAGTTACCTCACCCAGGGAAGCCGGGTGCATAGGTGTCGAATGGTGTTGGGTCGCGTCGTCGATTTCAATGGCAGCCTGCCACGAAGTGCTGCTGCCGGGAAGATGCGAAGTGTCCGAAGAGATCCAAGCCTGGATCGGAGGTGAGAAGGACCTGAAAGCAGAGGGGACAGAGTCTGGGTCACTTGCCAGTTACCAGGGGCACGATAGTCGAATGCCCACCGATGTCGGTGCTTCAGGTGAAAGAGGTGAAGCTTGACTCTTCAGCCACGAGGACCAGGAGGCGTCGACGATGACCAGGAGCTGGATTCGAGCTGTCCTACAAAGGATGTCGAGTGCTGCAGCGTCGGTGTCCGGATTGAACACAACAAGCCTTGGCAACAGCAACCCACGCAGAAAGGAGAAAGAAGCTTCGGAGAAGACCAGCAAGATATGAGGGACTCACCACTTGATGGGGAGTTAGGGCACGTCTGGAACAACCAGAAACGCCCAAAGAAAATCAGAGTTGCCTTCACAGGGACCCACCAGTCGACGGACTAGGGATCGCAAAGGATCCCCAAGCGGAAATGCAGGAAGTAGGCCCACGGAACACTTGTGGAGTGTAGGCTCACAATCTTCAAAGCAAATGGTGCTCGGGGCCGGGGCTACGAGTAACCCAAAGCAGGACTTCAAGAGTCATTGAGAAGTCAATGCACTAGCAAATGTGCACGGGGACCAGGAGTTCCGGTTCCACGCTACTCACAAGGGCTGCGGGTCTCAGCTTTGCTGGGAACTCGGGTCGGCCTCTGAGATGTCTGGAAATCCTCTTCCTGGGCTGCAAGTGCTTCGGAGTCCGGCGGGAGCTTCGGAGATGCAGACCGGCAAATGCTTCGTTGGTGCCTGCCAAGCAGGGGAGTCACTCCTTGACCCCAAGGGAGATTTCTTCAGTCCTCTAGTCTTGAGTAGAGCGTCGAAGTTCCAGGATTCAGTTGCAGAGTTTCGTCCAGGGATATCTAAAGTCCTGTTGCCAGGGTTCCCTTACTTATACTCAAGAAAGGGGTTGGACTAGCTCTGGGGACCCACCTATGGGAGGGTTTGGAAAGAGGGGTGGCTACACCCATTTCCTTTGTCCAGTTTCGCGCCAGAGCAGGGGCTGGCAGCCCCTGCAACCGGTTTGAACTGGGGTATGCACGAGGACACCAAATGTGCCCCCAGTGCAGGACTTCAAAGCACTCTTGGAGTGCACCCACCCAGCCCCAATCCACTAAGGCCTGTCTGGGAGGTGGTAACACCTCCCTGAGACAGGAAACCTATTGTCCAGGCCTCCCCTGCCGGAGTTTCGGTCAGCAGCAGGAGACCAGACTCGTGTCTGTGGCTGCAGCATCCAGTTTGTGATGCCAGGCTCTGTTTAGGTGGTACCGGGTATACCGGTGCTGTCATGTCTCTCCCTCTAGAAGGGTGGGATCATACTCCCACACCAGTTACTGGGGTGGGGGTATGATTCCAAGGTGTTTGACACAAAACATGACATGTTTCCGTGCAGCCATCCCAAAGTTAGCATTTACCGTTTAGATATGATGCACTTAAGAGTATATAGTCAGGCTGCACCACAGACAACCCCGGAGAGGAGATTCCGAAGGCTGCAGAGGGGCTCTGCTCATCCATGGGCACCCTCTCACATAAAACCAAGCACCCTGCCTTCAGGATTGATAAGGCCTTCCATAGGGGTGACTGATAGGTTTCTATGTGCAGTGATAGGTGAGATATAGTGAACCTATATCTCTGTAAGGGGTGCATGCACCACCTCACTCAGGCAGCAGTATCAGTCCTGTGGTGTCATTTTGGAGGGCCTTCCAGGGATGGCACAATACATGCTTCAACCCCTGGTAGGCCTCTGGGGTACCTATGCCCTGGGTACATAGTATACCATATACTAGGGACTTACAAGGGCACCCCAGAATCCAATGTGAAGTGTACTTAAGGTACAGGGAATCAATTTAGAGAGGAAGCAGCTAGGCTGGGGTCCTGGATAGCAGGGCCCAGCCAGACTAAAGTCGAAAAACAGTGATACACCAGCAAAAAGTGGGGGTAACCATAAGAGGCAGATCCTACTCTCCTACACAACCACCCCCAAACGCAGGGACATTAAACTAACCTTGACCAGTTAAGTCTTCATGTTCTAAGTGGAAATATCTGGAGAGTCCATCTGCATTGGCATGGTTACTCCCAGGTCTATGTTCCACTGTATAGTCCATCCCCTGTAGGGAAATGGACCACCTCAAAAGTTTGGGGTTTTCACCCTTCATCTGTTTTAGCCATAAGAGGGGCTTATGGTCTGTCTGAACAATGAAGTGAGTGCCAAACAAGTATGGCCTCAGCTTCTTCAGAGCCCAAACCACAGCAAAGGCCTCCCTCTCAATGGCTGACCAACGTTTCTCTCTGGGGGTCAGCCTTCTGCTAATAAAAGCTACTGGCTGATCCTGACCTTCATCATTCAACTGTGACAGTACAGCCCCTACCCCCAACTCAGATGCATCTGCTTGCACAATGAACTTTTTGGAGTAATCAGGACTTTGCAGAATGGGAGCAGTGCACATGGCCTGCTTCAGGTCATCAAATGCCTTTTGAAAGCTAACTGTCCACTGAACCTTCTTGGGCATTTTCTTAGAGGTTAAGTCGTTCAGGGGTGTCACTATTGATCCATACCCCTTGACAAATCTTCTGTAGTACCCAGATAGGCCTAAAAAGGCTCTTACCTGAGTCTGGGTAGTTGTAGCAACCCAGTCCATGATGGTCAGGATTTTGCTCTGCAATGGTTGAACCTGGCCTCCACACAGAAGGTGGCCCAGGTACACAACCTGACTCTGCCCTATCTGGCACTTTCTGGCCTTGATAGTTAGGTCTGCCTTCTGCAGGGCCTCCAAAACATTTCTGAGGTGGACCAGGTGATCCTCCCAGGTGGAGCTAAAGACAGCAATATCATCTAGATATGCTGCACTATAGGCTTCCAGACCTGTAAGGACTGTATTCACCAACCTCTGAAAAGTGGCTGGTGCATTTTTCAAACCAAAGGGCATCACCACAAATTGGTAAAGACCCACCAGGGGTAGAAAATGCAGTTTTTGGCTTTGCATCATCAGCTAGTCTGATCTGCCAGTAGCCAGCTGTTAGGTCAATTGTGCTTAGATACTTGGCTGAGGCCAAAGTGTCTATTAGCTCATCTGCCCTGGGGATTGGATGGGCATCAGTCCTAGTGACTGCATTGAGGCCTCTGTAGTCCACACAAAACCTGAACTCTCTCTTACCATCTTTGGTGTGAGGTTTTGGCACCAGGACCACTGGACTAGCCCAAGGGCTATCTGTAGGCTCAATGACACCCAGTTCCAACATTTTCTGGACTTCTGTCCTGATACAGTCCCTGACTTGGTCAGGTTGCCTGTAAATCTTACTTTTAACAGGCAGACTGTCCCCAGTGTCCACTTCATGAGTGCACCAGGTGGTCTGACTTGGAGTCAGAGAAAACATGTGTCTGAACTGATTGAGAACCTGTCTACAATCAGTTTGCTGCTGGGCAGTGAGGCTGCCTGCCAAGGCTACACCATCCATGGACCCATCATCAGGGTTCTGTAAGAGCAGGTCAGGGAGAGGGTCACTCTCCTCCTCCTGTCCCTCATCAGTTGCCATGAGCAAGCCCATGTCAGGCCTGTCCACATATGGCTTCAGCCTGTTGACATGGAGCACCCTGTGGGGGCTCCTGGGAGTTCCCAGGTCTACCAGATAGGTAACCTCTTCCTTCTGTTCAACAATGGTATGGGGGTCACTCCACCTGTCTTGGAGGGCTGCTCGGGCCACTGGCTCCAACACCCACACCTTCTGTCCTGGCTGGTAAACAGTCAGCACAGCCTTTTGGTCATGCCAGGCTTTCTGTAATTCCTGGCTAGCCTCAAGGTTTTTGGTTGCCTTTTTCATATACTCAGCCATACTGGAGCGGAGACCAAGTACATAGTCCACTATATCCTGTTTAGGGGGTTTGAGAGGTAACTCCCAACCTTCCTTCACCAGACACAATGGACCCCTGACAGGATGGCCAAACAAAAGTTCAAAAGGGCTGTAGCCAACCCCCTTTTGAGGCACCTCCCTGTATGCAAATAAAAGGCAGGGCAAGAGTATGTCCCATCTTCGCCTAAGCTTTTCTGGGAGCCCTTTAATCATGCCCTTCAAGGTTTTGTTGAATCTCTCAACTAAACCATTGCATTGTGGGTGATAGGGTGTGGTGAACTTATAAGTGACTCCACACTCCTTCCACATTGCAGTCAAGTAACTGGACATAAAGTTTGCACCTCTGTCAGATACTACCTCCTTAGGAAAGCTCACTCTTGAGAAAATTCCCAGGAGGGCCCTTGCCACCACAGGGGCTGTAGTGGTCCTAAGGGGAATGGCTTCTGGGTACCTGGTGGCATGGTCCACCACCACCAGGATAAACCTGTGCCCAGATGCTGTTTGGGGATCCATGGGGCCAACTATGTCAATCCCCACCCTCTCAAAGGGAACCCCCACCACAGGTAGTGGTATCAGGGGGGCCTTTGTGGTGCCACCTGCCTTCCCACTGGCTTGGCAGGTGACACAGGAGCGACAAAACTCCTTGGTGTCTTCAGACATGTGGGGCCAGTGAAAGTGAGGGACAATTCTGTCCCAAGTCTTGTTCTGACCCAGGTGACCAGCTAAGGGAATATCATGGGCTAGTGTCAATAGGAAGCCCCTGAACTTCAGAGGTATAACCAACCTCCTGGCTGCTCCAGGCTTGGGGTCTCTACTCTCTGAGTACAGGAGTCCATCATCCCAATATATCTTATGGGTGCCACTAGCATTCCCAGCAGCCTCAGCAGCAGCTTGCTGTCTGAGGGGTTCAAGAGAGAGGCAGTTCAGCTGCTCCTGGCTCAGATCTGCCCTGGAAGGGCTCCCTGTCCCCAAGAACTCAACCTGATCAGGTTCAAGCTCCTCTGGGACAGTTCCTTCTTCAGGCCTGAGATCATCTTCCTCAAAAGACTGATCTGCTTCCTGAGCCAAGGGGGAAGGCACTGCCTTAACCCTACTGCTCCTTCTCTTGGGAGGCACCTGGTCCATTGTTCCAGAATCCAGGGCCTGTTCAGCTTTTGACATTTTGGCCTGTGACCTAGTCACAGCAAAGACATGTGCAGGGGATCCCTAGCATTTCTGCATGTTTCCTGAGCTCCACCTCTGCACAAGCTGAGGTTTCAAGATCATTGCCAAGCAAGCATTCTACTGGTAGGTCTGCACTCACCACAACCTTCTTAAGGCCAGTTACCCCTCCCCAGGAGAAGTTAACAACTGCCAGAGAATGGTCTGTTCTGACATTGCTAGCATTGGTCACTTGGTACATTTCACCAAGTATAATCTGCCCAGGATCCACAAGATCTTGTGTCACCATGGTGACACTTGCTCCTGTGTCCCTGAATGCCAAAGCCTCCCTTCCATTAATTAAAGGCTGCTGTCTGTATTTGCCCAAGTTATTGGGACTCACAAAGGGGGACATATCCATGCCCCCATCACAGACTAGGACAGCCTGAGTTGGCACTCTGACTAGGCCAGAGCCCATCTCAGTACCCAGGGTCAACCCTACTAAACCCTTATTCTGAGTGTTTCCACCACCACTTGTAGCTGGACTAGGGGGAACAGTTGCCTTAGGGGCAATGGTGGCTGGATTAGAGTCTTTGGACTTGGTGCAATCACTGGTCCAGTGAGTCTTTTGCTTACAGACTTTGCACCATGGTTTCTTTTGGCCTTTTCCTTTATTAGATTGGGATTCCCCACCAGATGCAGATTTTTGGGGACCTTGAGAAGACTTCTGGTCTTTACCCTTTTCCCCACCCTTGTCAGAGTTTTTGGAATCTTGCTTCTTCTGGTCCCCACCTTGGTTCTGTACCTTCTGCTTCACCCTGGTTCTGACCCATTTGTCTGCCTTCTTTCCCAATTCTTGGGGAGAGGTCAGATTAGAGTCAACCAGGTACTGATGTAGCAACTGATTCTGACAGTTATTAAGAATCTGCTCCCTCATGATTAAATTATACAATCCTTTGAAGTCACACACCTTACTGCCAAGTAACCAGCCTTCCAGAGCCTTGGTAGCACAATCTACAAAGTCCACCCAGTCCTGTGTCTGTGCCTTTTGGATATCTCTGAACTTTAACCTGTATTGCTCAGTGGTTAGGCCAAACCCATGTATCAGGGCACTCTTCAGGACTTGGTAATCATCAGCATCCTCTTCTCTTACAGTGAGGAGCTTGTCTCTACCTTTGTCTGCAAAGGAGAGCCACAGGATTGCTGCCCACTGCTCCTGGGGGACCCTCTGAACTTTACAGGCCCTTTCAAGTGCAGTAATCCATTTATGGATGTCATCCCCACTCTGGTAGGGAGGGACAATCTTGCTCAGGTTTTTATGGTCATAAGACCTTTCCCTGCCACTAGGGAAGTTGCTGCCACCATGGGACTCTAGTCCCAACTTTCTTCTTTGTCTATGAAGCTCTAGGGACTCCCTGTCTATAGCCAGCTGCTCTCTTCTGATCCTAAGCTGAGCTTCTTCATACTGGAGCAGTCTCTTTTTCCTTTCATTAGAGGATTCCCTCCTATGAGAGGAAACAGAGTTCCCTACTGAGGTGTCAGAATGGTTAGACTCCTGAGAAGGAGATCTGGACCTTCTAGGCACACTCACAACTCTTCCTGGTGGGACAAAGGGGAGGTCATTCTGATCCTCCTCCTCATCTGCAGGAGGAGCTGCATTGTCCAGGGCAAGATCATTTTCATCTTCCTGGCCAGTTTCAGAGGTCAGGTCCTGGGTATTTTCACCCCTGGTCCCTTCCTCATCTTCTGCCCCACGCTCTCTGCCTACCCCTGCAGACCCTAGGGGTCTTCTGAGATCATCCAGCAGAAGCATCTCCATGAGACGTTGGGTGTTGGCACTTTTGCCTGTCTTCAGCTTCCTAATCTTGCACAACTCTCTCAATTCCAAGAATGGGATATTGTCATATTTGGAGGGTAGGAGCCCACTGGTTCCTGGCAGGGACCTACTGGTTCCTGGCCCTGAAGACATCACTAGTGAGGTGTGGTGTATGCACTACCTACTCTAGTGTGGCCTACTAAACTCTCTTGAGTTGTAGAAAGGGTGTGCTAAGCCCTTGACACACAACTCTAAGTTCAGTAGAACTTACTGTATTGCTAAGCTTGAATTTATATGTACCTGAGGTACCTTTAGTGGTTTTCAGTTGATCACACACTTGAGATTATCTGGTAAAACAAAGGCAAGCTTGAATCCAACCGCTGCACACCAATGTGAGAAGTTGGCCTGGTATATGCTGTCCACTAGTTCTAGTGGGCACCTTGCACCAGTCCAAACGACCTTTATTGATGATAGGTTTAAAGACAACCTTTATTGAAAGCTATCCTAGTGGTAGCTATGGAGAGCAGCCTTCAGGCTAAGTCTTGAAGGAGTGTTAAGCTGTTTGTTTTACCAGTTATAAGCTCATGAATGACCAAATGAAAGGAGAACCACACTAGGTATATATATAAAATATATGTATTTATTACTAAACACTACCCAATAGTCTCTTTATGAGGCTAGAGGTCAAAGTACACAAGTTACAAGTCAAATAGCACAGTAAATTAGCACAATATACGATTAGCCCTAGGGGCGTACCAAACCATATATTAAGAAAGTGGTATAAGAACCACGACTTAAGTAGACACAAGGCCTAGAGCCTGTAGAATCGCTGGGACCCCAAGGAACCACCCAAGGTAGTGACACAGGGGACCCACGGGGGCTGTGTGCAGTGTGTGAACACAGCCGCGAGCTCCGTTAAAGTCTATGGGAAAGTCGCGGTAAGAGTTTTAGGGCCTGATTCACAGAACTAACTTACGTCAAAAACGTAAAGTTAGTACTTTTTGGTATTCACAGAATACACTTACTCATTTTGGTATTCACAGAAGGCACTTACTCATTTTGGTATTCACAGAAGTTAGTAGTCCTAACTTTAGGACTCCTAAATGCCTTCTGTGAATACCGAAAGTCTTAAAGTTAGGATTTTCTCAGTTTAGGAGTGATAAAGTTAGGACTCCTAACTTTAGGACTCCTAAATGCCTTCTGTGAATACCGAAAGTCTTAAAGTTAGAATTTTTCTCAGTTTAGGAGTAGTAAAGTTAGGAGTCCTAACTTTACTACTCCTAAACTGAGAAAATCCTAACTTTAAGACTTTCGGTATTCACAGAAGGCATTTAGGAGTCCTAAAGTTAGGACTACTAACTTTACTACTCCTAAACTGAGAAAAATCCTAACTTAAGACTTTCGATATTCACAGAAGGCATTTAGGAGTCCTAAAGTTAGGACTACTAACTTCTGTGAATACCGAAATGAGTAAGTGCCTTCTGTGAATACCAAATGAGTAAGTGTATTCTGTGAATACCAAAAAGTACTAACTTTACGTTTTTGACGTAAGTTAGTTCTGTGAATCAGGCCCTTAGAGTTTAAGGACACTTAGAAATGGATTAGGACCAAACCCTCTTGGACTTAGACAGTTCTAGGGTCAACACCCACGGGAGCACCGGAGTACTCGAGTTACCTCACCCAGGGAAGCCGGGTGCATAGGTGTCGAATGGTGTCGGGTCGCGTCGTCGATTTCAATGGCAGCCTGCCACGAAGTGCTGCTGCCGGGAAGATGCGAAGTGTCCGAAGAGATCCAAGCCTGGATCGGAGGTGAGAAGGACCTGAAAGCAGAGGGGACAGAGTCTGGGTCACTTGCCAGTGACCAGGGGCACGATAGTCGAATGCCCACCGATGTTGGGTGCTTCAGGTGAAAAAGGTGAAGCTTGACTCTTCAGCCATGAGGACCAGAAGGCGTCGACGACAACCAAGAGCTGGATTCGAGCTGTCCTACAAAGGATGTCGAGTGCTGCAGCATCGGTGTCCGGATTGAACACAACAAGCCTTGGCAACAGCAACCCACGCAGAAAGGAGAAAGATGCTTCGGAGCAGACCAGCAAGGTCTGAGGGACTCACCACTTGGTGGGGAGTTAGGGCACGTCTGGAGCAACCAGAAACGCCCAAAGAAAATCAGAGTTGCCTTCACAGGGACCCACCAGTCGATGGACCAGGGATTGCGAAGGAGCCCTAAGCGGAAATGCAGGAAGCAGGCCCACGGAACACTCGTGGAGTGTAGGCTCACAATCTTCAGTGCAAATGGTGCTTGGGGCCGGGGCTACGAGTAACCCAAAGCAGGACTTCAAGAGTTATTGAGAAGTTAATACACTAGCAAATGTGCACGGGAACCAGGAGTTCCGGTTCCATGCTACTCACGAGGGCTGCGGGTCTCAGCTTTGCTGGGGACTCGGGTTGACCTCTGAGATGTCTGGAAATCTTCTTCCTGGGCTGCAAGTACTTTGGAGTCTGGCGGGAGCTCCGGAGATGCAGACCAGCAAATGCTTTGTTTGTACCTGCCAAGCAGGGGAGTCAGTCCTTGACCCCAAGGGAGAATTCTTCAGTCCTCTAGTCTTGAGTAGAGCGTCGAAGTTCCAGGATTCAGTTGCAGAGTTTCGTCCAGGGATATCTAAAGTCCTGTTGCCAGGGTTCCCTTACTTATACTCAAGAAAGGGGTTGGACTAACTCTGGGGACCCACCTATGGGAGGGTTTGGAAAGAGGGGTGGCTACACCCATTTCCTTTGTCCAGTTTCACGCCAGAGCAGGGGCTGGCAGCCCCTGAAACCGGTTTGAACTGGGGTATGCACGAGGACACCAAATGTGCCCCCAGTGCAGGACTTCAAAGCACTCTTGGAGTGCACCCACCCAGCCCCAATCCACTAAGGCCTGTCTGGGAGGTGGTAACACCTCCCTGAGACAGGAAACCTATTGTCCAGGCCTCCCCTGCCGGAGTTTCGGTCAGCAGCAGGAGGCCAGACTCGTGTCTGTGGCTGCAGCATCCATTTTGTGATGCCAGGCTCTGTTTAGGTGGTACCGGGTATACCGGTGCTGTCATGTCTCTCCCTCTAGAAGGGTGGGATCATACTCCCACACCAGTTACTGGTGTGGGGGTATGATTCCAAGGTGTTTGACACCAAACACGACATGTTTCCGTGCAGCCATCCCAAAGTTAGCATCTACCGTTTAGATATAATGCACTTAAGAGTATATGGTCAGGCTGCACCACAGACAACCCCGGAGAGGAGATTCCGAAGGCTGCAGAGGGGCTCTGCTCATGCATGGGCACCCTCTCACATAAAACCAAGCACCCTGCCTTCAGGATTGATAAGGCCTGCCATAGGGGTGACTGATAGGTTTCTATGTGCAGTGATATGTGAGATATAGTGAACCTATATCTCTGTAAGGGGTGCATGCACCACCTCACTCAGGCTGCAGTAGCAGTCCTGTGGTGTCATTTTAGATGGCCTTCAAGGGGTGGCACAATACATGCTTCAACCCCTGGTAGGCCTCTGGAGTACCTATGCCCTGGGTACATAGTATACCATATACTAGGGACTTACAAGGGCACCCCAGAATCCAATGTGAAGTGTACTTAAGGTACAGGGAATCAATTTAGAGAGGAAGCAGCTAGGCTGGGGTCCTGGATAGCAGGGCCCCAGCCAGACTAAAGTCGAAAAACAGTGATACACCAGCAAAAAGTGGGGGTAACCATAAGAGGCAGATCCTACTCTCCTACACAGTTAAAGGTTTCAGTCATTTAAACCTGAGCTCAATCCCCTGTAGCTGTGCCATAGGGCAGACAGGCTTAATGAAGAGAAAATGTGTAAAGCATTTGGAAGTACCAAAACATTCAAAAAGTCAAAAACACAGCATAATAAAATTCCCACTCGAAATTCTAAAAAGAAAGAATTATTTAATAAGCAAAGCAACACAAAAACAACAAAAATCTAATAAGGGAACCAGAGTTATGAATGTTTAAATATTTAAGTGGAAAAACACCAAGAAGGGCAAAGTGCCAATGGTAGTCGATGATCATGATAGACTGGGACCAAGTTGCAATATGAGGCCAACCGCGATGGAGAGCAGGTTGGATACACCATAAAGATTGGCCCTGGTAGAGCCTGAAAGTAGGACATTTAAAAAAAGTTTCTAAGTCCTAATCCGAAAAGGGACTTTATCATTTTTCTGAGGAAAAACTCTTCTCCAAGCAGGAGAAATCTGACATTCAAAACAACGTCTGGGACTGATGGTCTTTGTGGCCGGTGCCCTTGAAGCTCTGCAGCAAAAGGTTTGGCAAAGTTCCCAAACTTCTTTGGGTGCCCAAACAACCATAGAAGTACACTTCCAAGGTCAACAGGACCTCAAAAGGAGCACTGAAAGACTCTCAGGGTGTCAGACAGATGGCAACTGCAAAGTTCAATCCAGGTGCAGATGCGGCTGGTTAGCTGAGATTCTCCCTTTACAGCTTTTTTTATGTTCATGGAGCCACACACGGGATCAACCTTATGATCCTTGGAGATCTTACTGTTCTTGGGTCTCAAGTGGAAGGGGTCCAACCTCTTCAGGTCCTTCTCACAGGTCGCAGACACCAAGTGCAATAGGGTCAATCTGCTGGAATCCTTTTGCAAGTCCATCACTGTTCTGAGAGAATGGCTTAGGGTTCCACATTTATACTGTGCACTAGCCAGTGGGTGGGGATGACTCCTTGAAACTCCCTAACTAATGGCGTAAATTCCAGAGGGCAACCCTGCCCGTTTTTTCAGTAGTTCCTGTTTGCCTTACTGCAAACAGTTCCAAAATGCCATGTGCCAGGGCATTTTCAAGATGGCGAAAGTCTGTGAGCACACTAAACAAAGGCTCTGAGTACTAGGGGTGTGTGTCGGAGTGTCATAGGGAATTCACCAGTGTCCTCCCACATCTAACACTAAAATCCACTTTGAAGCAGGCACTGTACACACAAAATCCCAAGAGGCAGACATCTGGCAGGACAAATGCAGGGTCCTTCAGCAACCAGACAGGGGATTCACAAGAATTGTCTTGGCATCTTGCTCTATCACTTAAAGTGCTCTGCAAGTGTTTCATGTGGCTCAACAGAGATGTCAAGCGGGGTTTGACAGCATGGTGTCAACAGGATGGCCACATCCCTCTCTCTGAATATTCTGTGGCATTCTGAGTCACCTCTTCCCATTTAGGTCAGTCTATTGTTTGCTCGTGGGAGGCATTTCACTCCTCTTTCACACTTATTACTGGGCTTGAGCAAATGCTGGAATCTTGTGGAGGCTTATGCTAATTATCCTTCTGACAGTTCTGGCAGGTAAAGGGTAACTTTCTAAAAGTTACTTTTCATTAATATTTAATCAAGTTAATTTTTTTAATAGCTATTAAAAATAGTGGTTTTGTTATTTTTCTAGTTTGTCCCATTCTCAAGATAGTAGTATTAGTATTTTAATCTGTACTTCTACATAGAACTGCTGGCATGCCACAGTGAAAATAGCTTTTAGGGCCTTGTCATGGAAGGCACATGTTACATTAATTTTCTACACGGCCGACTTTTATATACCATGAATTCTAACTTGAGGGCTACAAGGCTTATTTACTAATATTTTAAAGGGAGGTTTTTACCTGTTAGAAAGGGTTATTTTAACAAGTTGCACACTAGGTTTTACACTGCAGCAGTCAGGCATCAGTGGTAGGCCGGAAGACATGTTTTCCTTCAGAAATGCAAGGAAAATGTGTGATTTTAGGCAAAGTTTAAGGTTTGCAGGGTATTGTGGGTAAGACACTGTCATGGGATCCACGCGAGGCACACCACTCTGAACTCCCTCATGTGTCTTGATTTCAGAAATGTCTGGGTCTGGTAGCTTTCCCTGAGTGGCTGTCCAGCCTGGGCCTAAAAACTGTTCCTACCCCTATTGCTGATTTCTCCATGTTGTGTGTTGTGGCCTTTTGTGTTGCAGGTGTTAGGGCCATCCACAGAGGGAGAATTGGGGAACACTTGGTGGTAGGAAATTTTTGATTCACCCAACATTTTGGAACATTCCTAATCAGAAATATGAGGAAAGGACCTGATTTTAGGCACATTTTGAGGTTGAGGGTTGCATGGCATTGTGGTTAAGAAAACATTGGGGCAACCATGCAAGGCACACCACTCTGGAGTCCCCTGCATGTCTAGTTTTCAAAATGACTGAGCTTATTTGGTTTTCCTATGTGGCAGTGCTGGTGCACGAATAGTGCAGCCATTCACTGTGGCAAGTAGGAGAAAATTAGGATTTCCTCCTGCTTGCCTTGGGAATGGAGCTCTGCAACTAGGGGGATGCTCCCCTGAAACAAACACTGAAAAAAAAACCTTGTGCCTAGTGGACTTTCTGCCCTCCCTGAGGGCAGCTTGGGTGTAAACACTTCCATCTATTTCCCTTGGGGGACAGAAACACTAATGGAGCCCTGGGTGGGGGAGCACTGGCCCATGCCCTAGGGCTGCCTCCTCCAAAAATATACTGAAAAGTAATCCCCGGTGTCTAGTGGGCTTTCTGCCCCTTGGGGGCAGATTGAGAGTGAACACTCCGATCTACCCCTGTGGGTCAGAAAGACTAATTGGACCTGGGGTGGGGGAGGACCCCACATGCCCAGGGGGGTGCTCCCCCTCATAAAAAACAACAATCAAACAAACCCTGGTGTCTAATGGGCTTTTTGCCCCTACAGAGGGGCAGATTGAGGTTGAACATCCCATGCACCCACCCCAGGGCGGGACAGAAAGACGAATTGGGCCCAAGTGAAGGGAAGCACATGCCTATGCCCAGGGTTCCCTACCACCAGCAGCCTGATCTCTACAATGTGAAAAGAAAACCCTCTGGTGTGAATACCAGAGGATCCTTTAAAGCCCTCCTCAACATTCACCAATGTCCGACAGACACACTGTGGAGAGAGTGTGGGTGTCAACCGGTGGCCAACGCCCACAATTATACAACAACCCAACCTGTAGATAGCATTTTGTTTCCAAGAGAGCACCACTGCTCCATCTGTACAGCTTCAGTACATCAAAGTAATTTTGATCTAGATGTATTCCAACTCAATTTAGAAAAATATTACATAAAAGTGGTGGTAGAGCGCATGTTTGACGTAAATCTGAGGGAATAGAGTAAGTATTTCTACATTCTCAAGATGTCCTAAAACAGACCCGTTCATTAGTTTCTATTAGCATCTTCAACTGGCTGCATGAGTGCCTTTTCAATTCCTAACTTTTCCTGTCCTTGCCATTATTTAGAGCTAATAACTAGGTTGAATGCCGATATCAGTTCAATAAAAGACAAGTATGGAGGCAATTTCATTACTTTAGTGTATTAAACACAAATAAAATTGTGAGAAAGTGGCTTAGTAGTTGGGGGTGGGTGGTAGTTCACCACAAGTAATAACTTCACTAGTATTGTTAGGCCCAGTATAGGATTTTGTAATTTAAACCTGAACCCATTCCCTGGTAGCTATAGCACAGAACAGACAGGCAAAACATTAGAAAATGTGTAAAGCACCAAAACAGTTAAAAAGTCAAAAACATAACACAATAAAAAATTCCACTCCAATTGATAAAAGTAGAGAATAATGTAATGACAAAATGACACCAAAACAACAAACCCTAATGAGGGGATGCAGAGATATGGATTTTTAATGTTTCAAATAATAATAGTACCGAAAAGTGTTAAGCGTTAAGCACCAACTGCAGTCTTCTAGTTGCGCTTGACGTAGGTGGATACAGAAACTGAATTTGACCTGGTCAGAAGTTTTACCTGCAGACTGAGGGCCAGTTTTTCAAACAGTTTCCATTGGGATTGCGTCACTTTTTTGATGCACCCCTGATTCACAATCCTTTTTGGTGTTTACAAAGCCATGTAAATATTGATTTGTGTGACTTTGCAAGAAAAAGTAATGCAATGCAGAGCATTGAGCTGCATGGCATTACTTTGCATTGGGTAGGCATGCATTCCATGGGTAGTGCTTTGATGTTCCTGTGCACTAACCCATGGATTTTGATGCAAATCCATAATTACAAAGAGATGTAGACATGGGTTTGCGCAAACGTTGTGTGCCTGCCTAAGGATTGCATAATGAGGAGAAATTCTTTATTTTTCATTGCTATTTCCTCTTTGCATTTGTGCTGCAATGCAAAGTGGAAATAGCATCAAAGGATAGTTTTTGTGCAGTAATGTCCTGCACAAAAACGACTCTGACTACAATGCAGACACCCTTGCACTTTGGTGCAAGGGTGCCTGCGTTGGTGCTAGGCAGCTCAAAGTGTGCCAGCATATATATTCTTTGAAGATATGGTACAGTTCTTCTCTTTGAAGGTGAGGCAAAGCAGAAGAGCAATGTTGCTTGCTGTGCTGAGTTGTGCCACTTCTTTGTAAATATGCCCATTAGTCTCTTAAATGGCAGTCAAAAAAACCTCAGTGGGACAAGGAAGCTAACTGTGGCTAGGAAGGGTGCCATTTGACAGGATAGCTGTCAGGTGCTGTCCCTGGGAAGCCTTTGACTTCTGCCAGGAAAGCTCTGAGAGGGAGATATTCAAACTGTGAACCAAGGATGGTCCCTCGCTGGCCGGATTCTTTTGGCACATTCACCCAGGGAGGAGTTCTATGTTTGTACTTAGTCACTTTTTGGAACTAAGATTCCTCTAGCGGGGCAACTCTGCAAGCTGTAGCTAAACAGGGCTCCACAAAGCTGGATACCTTCTCCAGGACATCCCACTGAATAGGATTTGCTGCTGTGGAAAAGCTCTGAGCAGGTGCAACCTGAATCTTTGGTCCAACAGCAACACACCTTGATCAGATTGAATTGTCAGGTTTGTCCTGGTCCTCCAGACGTCTTTGGAGCCAAAATGTTTCTTAGTCCCAGGTTTTTCAGGATATTAGATGGAGTGCACATTTATACAGCCAGGGTCACAGTACCTAAGGAGCAGCACTTGGGGGTCGAGCAGAAGCCACCAGCAGAGGCCACGGCAGGTCCAGGTGGAACTGGTCAGCTAGGCCCTTCTAGCAGCTTGTTGTGTACCTGTAGCTTAACAGGAGGTCAGCCAACTGGCCCTTAAAATCCTTTGTTCTGGGTACAAGTGGGGGCAGGTCCAGCCTTTCAGGTCTCCTCACAGGTCTCAACAGCAGATGCAGTCCTTCTTCTGTCTGCCACAAATCTAGTAGTGCTCTGAGAAGGCACCTTACGGTACAACATTTATGCCTGGCAGTATCCTGTGGGTGGTAGGGACTCCTGGCCCCTTCCTAACCAATAGGTAAGAGTTTCCAGGGGTAACCCCATCCACTTTTGAAGTTCCTGTGTGCCTTGCTGTAAACAATCCCACAGAGCCCCTCTCTGTCCAACCTTCTGTAAAACCCTTCTCTCCTTGTTCAGAGCCAGTGTGCCCTCCTTAGAGGTATGACAGGAAAATGAACAGCCCCTTGGCCATGATCAAAAACCAGGTCTGAGAGTGTTACAATCCCACTGGGATTGGTGCCTGGATGACTGGGAAAGCAAAGAAGGCCCAGTCCAGGTTTCAGCTAACATATGCCTGTGACAGGGTATGCCTCTTTGAAGTTAAACAAGTTCCTGGGCACAGCCAAGATGGTCAACCAGTCAGAGGAACAGAGCCCTCCCCAACACCCAAGCCCTTTGTTCTGTTCTGGGAGCAGTTTTCAGACCTCCTCAAGGGGGCTATTCAGTAGCCAACTGATGGTTGGAGCTCATGCAAATGGGTCTACAGAGGCTGTAGGCAGTGCAAAGGTAGCTTTCTAAAAGTGTATTTTCCAAAATATTTATTACAAATTTGACTTCACTATTGGATTGGGCTTGTAATAAATATCTCAAAAAGTCCAAGGATGAAACTTGTAGTACGTGTTTCCTTGCAACATTAAATTTAGTATTATATCCTAATGCTTTCCTACGGAACAGCCCCCCCCCCCCTGCTATGTGAAAATATCCTTTGCTACCTTATGGTCAGTAAGGCCTACTTAGGAGTGACTCCTAAATATTTAAAAGGACAGCGTAGGCCTTTAAAAAGGGTTATTTTGACAGGTCAAATTTACAGTTTTAATATTGCACTGCCAGACTAAAATGGTTGGCCTGCAGTCATGTTTGCGTTGTCACTGTAGTGGGTGGTACAATGGTGCTGCAGCCCACTAGATCAAATGCAACTTACAGGACATGGGAACCCCTTGTAGCAAATATTAGGGACTTATAGGTAGATTAAATATGCCAATTGGGAGCATAGCCAATTTTGGCATGTATTAGGGAGCACAAGCACATGGGTCTGGTAAGCAGAATCCCTGTGCACAGAGTGAAAATCGAGCAGTATAAATACAAAGAAAATTGGGGTGATCATGCAAAAAGAGTCAATTTCCTACACATAGACAACATAATTGCCTGGTCAATCATCTGAATTCCCATGCTAAAACTAGCTTGTGCGTCAATAAGAATGGAATTTTTCTCAACTCAGCGTTGTAGGGAAAGCGGCTTATTATATGGTGTGGTTGCACAACCTCAATGTTTAATAAACTCACAAACCTGTCTTGGGTCAGTCAGGTTCGGCTGCAAGACTGGGTAGATTTGGCTTTCAGCAGTCAGCCTTTGTTAAAGGAACAAGTGAAATGTATTCAGGAGTCCCAACACAGCTGAATAAGAAAGAAACATGACACTAGAAGGGAAATCCAACATTATTTTATAAAAACAGCTGTTATTTTTATGAATGTTTAGATTCCACACAATCAAAATCAACTGGAGTGTTCCAAAGATATAAATGTTTAAGCAAATAATAAGTCACTGCTTTTCATTCATCCAACTTTATCAGTTCACAGTTACTTTGAAAACATTTGGAAACTTTTTTAACATTGTGTTTGGATTACTTTTGCCCACTTTGGGCAAGCAACTCCAACAGGGAGCAAGTCAAAGGGGCCAATAAGGCTTGGTAGGACAGTTTTCTTACAGTCAAAGCAGTTTCCAGTCCAAGTCCAGGCTCTATAGGCGAACCGCCATAGACATCAATGGAGTGGTCCTGATGCAAGGGATACAGGATGCTGAAGGACACTGTGGATGCTTATCTAGTGACAGTAGTCTTCCTCCTTCCACCCCTTGGTCCAGGAGCACAGTGTGGGGACTTTGGCCACAGTGGTTGATGTAGCTTGAAGTCAAATTGCAGTCCAGTCAAAGACCAGTTGCCACTGGTCTTTGGTTACAGCGAAACCAGCAGTTCCCTTTAACTGAGTCTAGTGTCTGTCTTGGGTGACTAAAATGCACTCTAATGGCTCTCCCTGGTCTAGCAGACTAGGTTGTAACATTTGATCATCAAGACTTGGTCTCCCAGGCATTAGTCAGTGGCTATCAATAAACTGTGGCTACCAACTTGCCAAGAAATGCTTCTTCAGCTTTTCTGGCCCTTGAACTGTATCAGGAAGTCAGCCAAATGACTCTTAGAGTTCACCTCTTCAGTCTGGGTCTCTGGAAGGACTTTTCCTAGAGCAGGGCACAAGAAGCACAGTCCTTTCTTTGCTAGCCCAATGATCAGCAGGCGCAGTTCAGTCTATAGTACAGCCTCTTTGCCAGGTCCAGGGAACAGCAGGGCAGTCTTTTTCTGCCATCCCTCCAGTGCAGACGTGATCCGAAGTCTGGGTGCTAAGGGTGCCAGTGATTTTCCCACAACCTGCCCTCGGGGGATGCAGTGCCTACTAGCCAATGCCAACCAGCTCCTCTTCCACCTGTTGACAAATTCCTGAAAACTGTGGCATCTAGGTATCTCAGAATGCAATATTTTGCACACTCCCAAGATGGCAGAACCCATCTCTCTGTGTGGAGCTTGGATGCCCACACTAGAGGTGTGGGTCCCTACTCCCATGGGAAAACTTGTTTGGCCACTATTTCCACCTCTGTCCCTGACACCAACCTTTTTACCAGAACAAAAGAGCAGCCTTTCTTGTGTGTGTTCACCATTTGACCTCCCAAGGCAGCTTGTCCTTTGAAGCTCACATTTTGGGCTCACATTCTGTTTCACCTTTCAACCAGGGAGAGGTAACAACTCTTCCAATGGCAGGCCTTGTGTGTTTCTTCCTGAGAGCCATTCAAACCTCCTCCCAGGAGGTCAGAAGGTTGTCTTGTGGCCAGCAACCGTAGACGCTCACTGGAAAACTTGTGTCAATTTTCTAATGTTGACAATTACTTAAACGTTATATTAAATTCGACTTTGGCATCAAGTCAGGTTTAATGTAACAAATCTTTTGAAACCTTTAAGCACCACCTTCATTAGTCCCATTCAGAAGTTAGCAAAGCTGAGTAGTCAGTGTGTAACCCTGTACTCGCCAATGGCGCTATAGCCTTTCTATAGCAAAAATGACAATTTGGGTTTCTTACTGTTAGGACATATAAAGACACGTCCTACATTTTAATATACAGCACCATGTTTTAGGGATCAATAAGCCTCCTTTAGGGGCGACATATATATAAAATTGGAAGATCTGTACTTTGTCATTAGTTTAAATGGCAATGAGCAGTTGGGAAACTGCTGTCCCAGCCAACAATGACAGGCTGGGAGTCTTGCGTTGCTCAGTCACACTTGTGGTGGCACAATACCTGCTGCAGTCCTTGAGGGACACTTACAGGCCCTGGGTACCTCTGGTACCATAGACTAGGAACTTATAAGTAAGTTAACTTATACCAATTGTAGGTGAGCCAATCAGACATACACAGTATAAGGGTCAGAGAACTGACACTGAGGGGCCGATTACGATGGTGGTGTGTGGCACATCCGTGGTGCTGGCGGAAAACATCATTTTCCGCACTCCAGCGGCAGTCCTCGTGTCCGCCGTATTACAATGGTCAAAGATAGCCCATTTCCCGTCCGCTGCGGAGTTTCGGGATCCTCCAGGAATTTCCTTCCGCAACAGTGGCAGAGGGAGCCAATAGAGAAAGACCGCCGTGCGGAATGACATTACGACCGCCGTACAAATCACGATGCCTCAAACAGCTCATCACACCGCAGTGGAGAAACTAGCCACCCGTAGACGGCGGAAGCACTACTGCGGAGATCGAAACTCGAATCCCGGTCACCTCCACGCGTTCCTGACCGCTATGGATCCAGCTTTTCAAGGCCTTCCGCTGCTATACCTGATCCACTACCAGCAAATAAGACGTTGCCGCGGTCAACACCGCATGTACGTAAAAACACATCTCCGCACACAACCACAACACACAACTCCTGTGCTGAAATACGGTTCCTGTCCACATCAGACACTCTGGTGGAGACAGGAACATATCCCCCAGTGTACTCACACATGTCCTACCTGCTCAAAATCCACACCTCTGCATCCAGGTCACCCATCAACCGCGAAATCACTGCAATGTCCCAGGCAAGTCACGGCGGCAGTGAAGACGCAGGAAAACCTGCGCACAATGTAGTTGGCAGGGCTGGTGCCAGGCATGGGCAGTCTGGGCAGCTTCC
This sequence comes from Calotriton arnoldi, assembly GCA_963921515.1. NCBI lineage: Eukaryota > Metazoa > Chordata > Amphibia > Caudata > Salamandridae > Calotriton > Calotriton arnoldi. The sequence continues at coordinate 3,264,716 of CAWUFW010000968.1, read as the reverse complement.
CAGGGCTCCACCTTCACCCGACCCACATGGTGGGCTGCATCAGTTGGCCACAGCACGCTTCCCACACCCATTTCTTCACATGCTGTGTGCCCCTCCTGTCCCCCCCCTGCACAATTCATCAGTCAGGTGTGGCTCGACCTCGCACCTCACACATCAAAGGGCAAGGTAGATTGACTGGGATTGTGGGGGTGAAGATGAACACCCTGCACAGAAGGTCAGGGGCTGGACAACCCTCCTCCTCACACCTGCCTTCCACTCATGTGAATCAAACTGAGTATAATTAAGAAATGTAGACTCACACTGCATATTAACAACCACTGAACTGTTCACACTGCATGTCAAGTCCCTCTGAAAGATCCCACACTGACACCCTGCCACATACACATACCATAGGTCAGCAGCAATGTAGGACAATAAATAGGCTAGGCCACAGTGTAGTGCACAGTGCTGGAAAACCATGGAGCAAGCCACATAGCATTTGGACATCACATGCAAGAGGAGGAACATATCACACTACCCTTAGGCCCTCAAATCAGACATGGGTGGCACAGTGATAGCAATGAAACCAAAGTGACAACTGTGCAATATCTCTGGGATACAGCAATGTAAGCTATGCATAGGCACAGGAATGATAGGAAGTGTCAGAAGCCATACAGTGACCAGACACACATCTGTGTCAACTTACTTGACATGTGTATGCCACCGGCACAACACACATGGCTCATTGTCACACTCCCTGACTGTCAAACCCAAGGAGGACCTTCACACATACCCCCCCATCTACCCATCTCACACCTGCAGCACTCAACACCTGTGAGAAACACACATAAAGGTGCAAATAAGGTCCTGTTATTTTCCAGACAACCAATCACACACCCTGGTGTGCATCAACAAATGTCAGCCTCACACTCAGGGATGCCTGAACCAATGCTGACCCAAAACCAATAGCCAAACACAAATCACACAAACAACATCCACAGAAGTCCAACAAGCCCAGCCATGTGCAGGCAAACAGTGGATAGGCAATGTGACCCTAGACAGAACAGGAATACACAACATTCTGGACAAATGCACAGACACCATACCCCAACACAAACAAGAATTGCATCTTCAAATGCCAATCATGACCACTAACTGGGATCAATGGGACAAATCAGCTAACACAGACATAGACACCACACCAGTCATCAAGTGAGCATGCTGTCACAGGGTACCACAAGCATGCACATGCACAATCCTGACAAGTGACAGGTCAAGCATAGGAGGACATGCCACCATTGTGCACTCAAAACAAGCTCATGAACAAGAATCCACATTGCTGCATGTGACATACACACAAGAAATGCACACTACACATGCAACACACATCTGAATGTATCACAATGCACAAACTACTCACACACAATGTCATGCAAATAGAACATCACACACACATTGCACCTGTCAGCAGAAAGAGCCAACACAGGCCAAACACTGCATCCATCTACAACAAAAACACAACAGATGCAAATACCAATCCATCACATAGCAATCTCAGCTGGACATCAGGGGGATGCACACCAGGCAAGTACAAGGCAACATACACTGACAGCACTGCATGCACACTAAGCAGTGTGTGCACACCAACCAAACCATTAGCACACATATCTGAGTGCCCCACCATGAACTCCCAAAACACAAATCACCACAGCACACAGATAACATCACACTCAGGAAGGGTAGAAGTACCTCAGCAAACAGACATACAGCTTAGCCATCACCCACAGGTGCACAACTCAGGGAAACCCAGATGCAAACAACATGACCAGAGGACTGTGCTGCTCAAACATATGCACTGCACATGAGCAATCATGACTGCAAACAAGTAGAAGAAAATAACACATAACTAATTGTGAAACTGTCCTGAGTGGCACATTGGTCCTGTACACAGATCATCCTCACACAGTATAGTGTCACACTATGAAGTGGTGGGGAGGGTCACACACTGGCAAGGTATGGGGTGGAAGACATGAGATTGAAGTGGTGTGGACATCAGCATTGGACAGGTGAGGAGTGTACAGTCCACAAACACATAGAGGAGTAACTCACAATGTGTAGGCATCAGAAGCACCTATAGGGGATGGCATGTCTCCTCATACCACATACTATACTCGACCCAAAAATGTGTCAAGTGACAGCAATGCATGAGAAAACTCACAAATAATGTCAGTGTGGCTGAGCAGGTCAGCACAGTGAGCACAAACTTAAACAAGACACATGGCTGATCAACAAAACACAACACAGACTTGACAGTGACACACTCTGCATACTCACAACTGACAGTGACAACAAGTAGGTGTCCCCCAGGAGTGCAAGCACACACTGACACATTGCACAGTGCTCAACCTACAACTTCTACATGTGCACACAATCTGAAGCACATGTCTGACAATGTAATCTAACAGGCACACATTACCTGGGTCACACATGTGTGTAGTTGGCATGTGCAGGGGCACATACACATCAACACCACTGACAATGACAGGCCAATCACACTGTATGACTACTCAAGTGCACACATTCAAATGTACCCATGTGACTATGAAGACAGGCCCACACAAGATGACTACACATCAACACTGCTGTGCACACATCAAGAAAGAGCCCACAGGTATGACAGACCCTGGCCACCCCGCAAGTAATCCTGTGGATAGCATTCACCTCTGTTCTGGTATTGCATCCTAACACGACATGTGTACAATTTAGCAAACCTGAGCACAGAATGATTAGGAGAAGAGTAGATCATCACAAACAACCATCATTGCACCCTCAAGCCTCAGACTGAAGAAGAACAAAAGTGCCTGTTACCTCTGGTAACCTCTGAAAAAGTAAAACAAGTAATTGCCAAAGTGAAAGTGGCATACAAAGCATGTGTCACATGAACCGATACCCATACATAAAACCTTTTATTTAGCAAGGGCATTGACAAAGCAGACAACAGGAGTAATAGTCTTTATTACAAAATACCCAGATAGGCATCAAAAGTACAAAACAGCAAGGCCATTGGCCAGTACAAATTGAAAGTATGCACATGTGTGCATGAGAAACTGCACAGGGAATGGGCATCAAAAGTAACAAACAGCAAGGCCATTGGCCAGTCCATAGTTCCGGTCCGCACATGTGTGCATGAGAAACTACACAAAGAATGGGCATCAAAAGTAACAAACAGCAAGGCCATTGGCCAGTCCATAGTTCCGGTCCGCACATGTGTGCATGAGAAACTGCACAGGGAATGGGCATCAAAAGTAACAAACAGCAAGGCCATTGGCCAGTCCATAGTTCCGGTCCGCACATGTGTGCATGAGAAACTGCACAGGGAATGGGCATCAAAAGTAACAAACAGCAAGGCCATTGGCCACTCCATAGTTCCGGTCCACACATGTGTGCATGGGAAACTGCACAGGGAATGGGTGACACCGTCCACTGCCATGGGAATCACCACCGCTCAGGGGCTACAAATTGGCAGTCCAGGCACCGCTGTGTGATAAATGGTGAGGGGAGGGGCACTTGGCTTCAACTTTGGCTTGAAGTTGAACTGGGAGGTGGATGATTGTCGGGGCCAGTTGGAGGACTGGACCTGGGAGACAGAGAACCGGCTGAGGTAGAGGCATCAGTGGCTGTGGGAGCCTGAGGGCTGCTTGGACCGGGTGGAGTGGTTGCATGGGGAGGCGGAGAGATGCTTCCGGGAGACACAGTGTGTGAGGGTGAATGTTGAGGGCTGGGTCTCAACCTCTTGGGGATCCGATAGCCCACAAGTGTCTTGGCCAGAGTGGGAAGTGGGGTGGGCACAACAGCCTCACTCTCCACCAAAGGTGTATCAGTTGCAGGTGGCTCTCCCTGTGGGGATTTGCTGGATCTGGTTGTATGCTTGGGGTGGCGGTGCCTCTTCCCCTGCACCCCCCACTTTGCTCTCCTGTCCCAGCTTCACAGGGGTGTGGGTGGGAGTTGACGTTGTGGGTGAATCTGCCTTAGAAATGTGTTTGTGCTTAGTCGTTGCAGGCACCAGGTTCACAGCAGACAGGGCAAGTGTTTGTTTGTCTTTGGGAGCAGGTGTGGGGATGGGAGTGCCCTTGGATGGGTGTGATTTTGATGAAGGTGATGTTGATGCCTGCTTCTTGGCCTGATGCCCATGAGTGTCACGTGATGGGCTTTTGGTTTTGCGCTCCTGTGTGCCTGCTTTGTGTGTTGGGGATGGTGTCTGTGGTCTGGTCCGCTTGGAGTGCTGCTGTTGTGTGCTGCGTGTGGAGGACTTGGTGCCTGAGGGCTCTGGCATGTGGGCACTCTCGTCAGGTGGTGCCACTGGCAGGGTGGTTGCTGAAGGGACAGGAGCCGGACTTGGAGCCAGTGACTGCTGAATGGCTGCCGTCACTGTGGAGGACAAAGACTGGACAGTTCGGTGTAGGCCACCCACGTCAGAATGAATCCCCTCCATGAAGGCAACTACCTGTGCCAACTTCTTGTCATGATCCTGGAAGGCATTCAGGAGAGCAGTCTGACCCACACACAGCTGGCGCAAAAGGTCCACCGCCTCCACACTGAGGGCAGCAGTGGAAACAGGGGCAGGGGCAGCAGTGCCTGGGGGAAGGAGACTCTACCCTTCCTAGGGCTGCGGGCATGGACAGCACTTGTGGGAGCAACCAGGAGGGTGGGCACTGGATGATGTGTGGTGGAAGAAGAGGCAGATTTGGAACTCCCTGTGCCCGCCAACATCGAGGAGTCACCGCTGGAGTCTGAAGATGTGGAGGTTGGTGTTTCCGGGTGGGAATCATCCAGGGCACTCCTGTCCCCCTCCGAGGCGCTGGTCACATCAGTGTCAGTGAGCTCATGTGTAGCAGTCGTGCCAGAAGCTTCCCCACTGGTGTCGGTCCCCCGTCCTTCCATGCACTCAGTAAATGCTGCAAGAGGCAGAGACATAGGTTCAGTATAGTGCCATACTCACAAACATCATATGCAAGCAAAGCACAAAACTTGAAAATGATACTCCCATGTTGGCCTCCTCCATGTACAGTGAGCATGTGCAACATTTATGCAATCATCAGAAGATGCATCGAAACATGCATAGTTGATAGTAATGCCCCATGTGGCGTTGACACAGCCAAATAGCTGGCCCGTGCCTCCTTGTACCCTAACATACTATTCTCTGTAAGCATACCTACGTGCCTGGAGGTGAGATAGGTACACATCTAAACATGTTGTCTCTGTCACATATGGAGTCACTTTAGGGGAACACCACAGATACAAACTCCCAAATGTCCTTTTGCAATGGCCACAAGCTCCTGATATCCACCATGTTGTGCTTTGAAGCACGACTACAGTTGCACATTGGTGTCAGCTGTGTAGTTGTCACAATTCATAGGTTATGCACAGCACACATCTATAAATGCACACTAACATGATGCTCACTGCTGTTCACTGCCAGGTGATGTCTATGACACTCATACTGCAGCATATGTCACAAGGCCACAGCTCATCTGTCAATGACAAGGCTCATGGTTTTAAACACATGAGAAACCACATGTCGTACAAATGCATAACAGCTGCACTCAACACAGAGGCCACTTAGAAGCCATTGCATCACACTGGTGACATCACAGAGCTTCACACTGGCTCGCGTTTAGGATTCATGCAGTCACTCACACCCAAAGTCACACTTAGCTGAATACTCACCCCCAACTTGCTGCTGATGGGCCCTCAAGTGTCCATCCAGCTCTGGCTGTGTCACTGCCAAGATGCCACCCACTAGTGGTGTCATGCTCCTGCGCGCCAACCTGCCACTCCAAGGGAACACCCCCAGCGTCATCTCTGCCACATTTTTGCTCAGCCGGCAGATGTCATCCCACCTCTTGTGACAGTGTGTGTGCCGTCGGTTGGAGACACCCAGAGCCCGCACCTTGCGTGCAATGGCCCTTCATATCGCCTTACGCTGGTGGACCTTAAGCTGCAGGCATGGGAGACAAGAAGAGGAAGTTTCAGGGACACTGTTTTATGTACCACTGTGTGTCAGTACAGGAGCATGAAAATACATAGCACACTAATACATAAATGTTGAGCAGAGGCCATACAGCATGACACGTAGTACACTTGCATCGGATAATCCCATAGAAATGTATACATGTATGATGATGGACACAGTACATGGCCATCTCATACACATGCAGAGTGCCAGCACAGCAACCAATGTGAAAATGACCCTCATCTGTGATGCAGTATGTGAGTGAGCATGACATACAATACATTGGGAATGCTGTGTCGGGGCTGACTCACTGTGTCATAACACCACACACCCCTCAATGTCCTTGACCAGTGAATGGCTACATGTGTCATGGCGGTCACATTTAGGGCCATGATCTGACATTCTCACACTCTTCTCACAAGGTGGAAGTCTGTCTTGTGCAATCCTCAGGCATAAGATAGCTCATTGACAAATAGGGTGGTGGACAACACATATGTTTCACTCATCACATTTAGTGATGGGTCCTTGTAACATTGGGCAGTTTCTGTGCAGGCCAGAGGGACTCACACTGAGGTTAAACGTGGGCCATCAGAGAAATCACATGCATGTACAATATGAGAGGGGAAACAGTGCCTACACATGCAAGACTGAACACATAATGTAATCAATAGAAGGATGACATCTCCAAATTACATTTATCTGATGTGTCATAGGTTAACTACCACCAAGAGTGTTACACACAGGCATTGTACTCTCGTGCATGATGCACACATCACCATAGTGGCAATTTGAGAACTGCACACACATCATTCAGTACCCTCTGGACAAAATACATTTGTAATGTCACAAATGAGCATGTGAAGCCGTAATGGACTATGACATCACATAGCACAGGCAATGTTTGTTCAGACTTCGACTGACTCAAACCAGCAGTGTAACTGTATGGCTGCAAAATACACTGCATGTCACTCCCATCCTTCAATGCAGTCTTGGATCTGTGGAAATAAGGCTACACACCCCGTTGACATGAAGTCAGCATGCTAGGCAGTGTATCACACATTTACATTAACCAGTCTCAGACCAATGTTTGTTGTTTTTTGCAGAAGAAGGGCTGTAGAAGTGTCCATGTTGCCATCCTCCCCACATACTCAAATGCAATTCTTAATAGGCCATGTATGGAGCAGGCTATAGGAAAAATATGGATGCATGCACATTGACTTGCACTCACAGGCACATACTACGGCAGAGCAACATCATGTGAGCATTCTGAGCACTCTCAAACTTTTATTCAGTAACACTTACCAGTACATCTGGCACACCATACAGCCTCTCATACTGTGCAAGGACCTCGTCCACCAGGACCTCCAGCTCCTCTGTGGTGAAGGGACGGGCCCTGATGTTCTCAGTTCTTGCCATCACTGGGTCCAGAATACAGGAACAGCAGCAGTTGGTGGTGAAGAATGGCTGGCAGCAGGATCTGAATGCAAGTGAAATGTGTGGCTCTCTCACAGAGATTTATAGGCCCAAGGGGTTGTTTCAGTGGTACTCAGCTGCTGCAATTGGTCTGCCTGGTTAGCAATTTTCAATTGTGGCCAATGCCCGGGCCCGCGGTAGCGGAGCACGCCTACCGCGAGTTTCAAAATTGTATTTCACTACCGCGATCGCGGTTCCCATTGGCATTGGCGGTGTCACACCGCGGGGGCCAAGCGGTCGCTGCCGCAATCCTGCATCTTTCAATTGCGGCCAATGACCGTGATCGCGGTGGCGGAACACGCATACCGCACCTACGGACACAATATGCTCTAGCAATGGCAATAGCCAATTTTAATCATTGAACACTATACATTCACAATGTATTACAGCACCTGTTTGTAAATTTTAATGCTAGTGTGACATTCAACTCACTGATGCCTACACATGCCATGTCAGTGCACATGATTACATGCATTGGCATGGACTTCCTCACATGTCACCTATGATATTTGTGTGCCAGTACACAGATTTGGTGTGTAATGGAGTCTCATATTTGTGCACATCTCAATGTGTGACATGGCTAATCAACCCACAGTAATGATGGACTGAGCACATAATGTGCCTATTTCACTGTGCACATTGCTGTATTGATTTTGGTAGTTGATCAGCTTACACACACTGTGCTCATTGTGTAGAAAAGTTGTGTTCTGTGCAACTTAAGCAAGAAGCTGTGGCAGGTACTGCAGCTACGTAGAAGTCAGCAGTGTTGCTGTTTCCAACATGTGCTGTGTCACCTAGACCCAGGGCTGGTGACACAAGATGTAGGAATGTACCATTTACCCTTCACATAGTCAGAATCTGTTTTGGAGGTAGTCAGTATGTACATACTGACCACATGTACGACTACATGAGATCAAGGTGTCTCTGCATGTGACTTGTGCATTAAGCTGGTGTTACAGTCCAGTCATTGTTGGCGCTGCGTCACTCAAAATGTAAGATGTTTGACACATCTCATAGGGGAATTAAATTGACATCTGTCCCCTTTCATTGTATGTAGGAGATGACCAAATGTGCATCGTCCGTTCCCAGTGCTGGCAAACATGGAGGATGAGGACATCATAAGAAAATTCCGCCTGGATCGCCTTACCCTTCAAGACCTATGTGGTCAGTTGGAGCCCCATCTGAGGCCTCGCAGAACCTATCCGACTGCTTTGACACCAACAGTTAAGGTGATGGCAGCCCTGCATTTCTTTGCAACTGGTTCGTTCCAGTACATGGTGGCCCTCGCCGTTGGGATGTCTCAAGCGATGTTCAGCATGGTGCTACGTGATGTCCTGTCCGCAATGATGACATACAAGGACCGCTACATCCATTTTCCAAGGAGACATGAATTGGCAGCTGTGAAGGGAGATTTTTATGACCTTGGCCACATACCTAATGTTGTTGGCGCCATTGACTGCACACATGTTGGCCTGGTTCCACCACAGGCACGTGAGCACATATACAGGAACAGGAAGCATTTCCATTCCATTAATGTGCAAGTGGTATGCCAAGCGGTTATGATTATCTCCCATGTCTGTGCCAGATTTCCCGGATCAGCCCATGACTCCTACATACTGCATAACAGCACCATCCCACAACTGATGGCAAACCTGCATCCAGAGCGTGCATGGCTTGTTGGTGAGTACGCCGAGTCAAGTAGTGTGCTGTATGTGTGACATGCTGTTCTCAGCTACTGTTTCTAGCAGTAATATGCTCTCTGTATGTAACACCTAGGTGACTCTGCGTATCCCAACCGGCCTTGGTTGCTGAGCCCACTGAGGAATCCAAGGACCCCGGGTAAAGGACTCTACAATGATGCACATGGGAGGACACGTCGTGTGGTGGAGCGTACTTTTGGGCTTCTGAAGTCTAGATTCCGGTGTCTGGACAAGAGCGGAGGTGCACTACTCTACTCTCCCCAAAAGTTGTGTCAGATCGTAGATGCATGCTGCATGCTCCACAACCTGGCCTTGCGCAAGGAGATCCCCCTGCTCCTGGACGATGATGAGCAGCAGATGCCCCCCCTGCAAACCCACACATGCCCAGTGACGACGATAGTGGAGAAGAGGAAGGTGTTGACCTGCATCAACAGCTCATCGACAACTACTTCCCTTTAGTGTAAGTGACATTGTACAACAGTTACATTGTCTGTTGGCTTTCATGGTAGTGGCAAGGCATAGATGATCTTTTTGACTGCTGGCTGTTGTTGGCTCTGGGCTAATGGGTGATGTGTGTGGCACAGGGTATTTTTATCCAGGTACCTCATGTCTATGTTGATGTTGTTGCTCATTGTTATGTGTGCTGGTTTTTGTACGTTGATGACTAGTGTTGTGTTTTAGCTGTAATGGCATCACCTGGCAAGTAAATGTCATTCTCTTGTGTCTTTCTAGGCCCCTTCACCCTCTCAATGCCTCGTCACAATCAGAGCTTGTGGTACATTGGAATCTGAGTTGACATTGTACATACTGTGATAAACATGGAGCTGACACAAAGACATAGGTGTGTAAAGAGTGTTTATTTACAATACGTATTTGTGACAGAGAAGTGATTATTTACAAAATTGTGCCAAGTGAATTTATGAGTTGTCAGTGATGGTAAATGAGACATATAGAGTAGTCACCACATTGATGTAGTCACACAGTCCAACAGACTCCTGCCATCAACATGGCAATGTGGGTAAGGATAGTTAACAAAGTCAATGTCAAGGGGAACACAGGTGCCATCATGGCTGGCTCAGCGAACTGCGTTTGGATGGTGCATGGCAACGTGATCCTCCCCTGGTGTTTCTCGGACGGCCCCTCGTGCGTTTGGCAGGGGGCCCTCTGCTGCAGGCTCAGCAGTGTCTGATGAGTCATTTGGTTGCAGCTCACCCCTCTCTGTGGCTGCAGCTGAGGTGGTGGGTGTATCAGCATGCAGGCCACTGGAGGTGGGTTGAGCTGTCATTTGGGCTGCATGTCTGTTCCTCAGAACACAAACAATCTGGCCCATGAGGTCCACAAGTTGTCCCATACGTGTGTCCATGGACCTCAGCAGCATGGGGAGCTCACGCACTTCTTCCACAACCTGGTCCATCTGTCCCTGGTTCTGTTCATATGCCCCAAGGACTCTTGCGACGGTGGCCAGGGCTTCGGTCTCAGTGTCCTCCTGTATTTGTCCCCCAGTTGCCCTCCCACCTGCCCTGCTGACACGGACCTGTGGCGTTGGCACTGGACGCACCCGCACACTCCCCCTGGCATCCTCTGATTGTGTTGTGGTGTTGGTAACCACTGAGGCAGGGAGAGTGTTGCAGGCAGCAGTGGAGATGGAGGCCACACAGGTCGTTGTAGCAGGGGTCAGCGCTGTTGTTGTTGCTGTGGTAGTGGTGGTGGTGGGGACAATGAGGGCCTGAGACGTGGTACGCCCTGGCAGTCCGGAGGGGCCAGGTTGTTGCTCCTCATCCGAGAAACGTAGGGAGTCTGCATCCGAGAGTTCATGTTCCGGGGGGGGGGGAGACAGGCTCTGCAGGTTGGTGGTGTTTTCAGTTGCAGTTGCTTCTGGATCTCCTGTTGGACAGAGGTTAAATTGTCAGTTAAGTGCACTCCACAAGCTTGGTGTTAGACTTTTGGATGTTACATTTGATACACCAAACAATTTACATTGCAATCACTTGGTATGGCAGCAAAATACTGAGCATCATGACATGAAGTTGAGGTACATACATTACTTGTCCATGGTGTGACATGTAAATTGAAACCATGTGCCACGTACAGATTGTGTGATTACAAGGACATGTCATCATCTAACAACTTATGGCACATCAACTTTATGTAATGCGTCTTTTTTGTTTGCTCTTCATGGAATCAATTTCAGCTAAGCAAGAACTAGCCATTGGAATGTTATACATACCTTTTTCATATAATGTACTTTACTTTGTTTGTCAGATTGACCATGCATGTTTTGTGTTCATATGGGCCTTCATGCTCTGACACCATGGCACTTACACATTGCATTCTGTGCTGTGCATGATTGTGCCATGAATTACTTTCACATGTGACTTGGTGAGCCAAAGTTTAATTTCTGTGACAGTTACGTGCGCTTAGCTGTCTGCACACTGGATGTGGCTTTTGGATCTATGCCAAGTTGGCTGACATGTGAGTGCTGGTGTGGTCATCTGACTCCATGTTTTTTTAGAAGGATGGCATGGTGCATGCACTGACTACCTACCTGTTCAGTGACACAGTGGAGGGAAATTGCTGCCATATGTTTCTGGATGTGAGGAGTCTACCATCCTGCTCAGCTGTGGGATAAGGGGGCCTGGTGGGAGTTGTAGTGCAGGCTTCCCAACCACAAACACCCCTCCCTGTTCAGAAGGCTATCTACATGTTAGGTGAAGGTGAGCAATGCAATGGCTGCCACATGGTTCTGGGTGGGGGTAGTGTTCCATCCTGCTCAGGGGTGAGGCAAGAGAGCATGAGAAGGCTGACTACCTGTGAGTTTGAGGAGAGCAATGAGATGGCTGCCCGATGGTTCTGGGCGTGGGGAGTGTACCATCCTGCTCAGCTGTGGGACAAGGGGGCCTGTGGGGAGTTGTAGTGCTGGCTTCCCACCCACAAACACCCCTCCCTATTAAGATGGCTACCTACCTGTAAGTTTGATGAGTGCAATGAAATGGCTGCCACATGGTGGGGGGGAGTGCTCCATCCTGCTCAGCTGTGGGACAAGGGGGCCTGTGGTGAGTTGTAGTGTTGGCTTCCTACCCACAAACACCCCTCCCTGTTAAGATGGCTACCTACCTGTAAGTTTGATGAGTGCAATGAAATGGCTGCCACATGGTTGTGGGGGGGGAGTGCTCCAACCTGCTCAGTTGTGGGACAAGGTGGCCTGGTGGGAGTTGTAGTGCAGGCTTCCCACCCACAAACACCCCTCTCTGTTCAGAAGGCTACCTACCTGTTAGGTGAAGGTGAGCAATGCAGTGGCTGCCACATGGTTCTGGGTGTGGGGAGTGTACCATCCTGCTCAGCTGTGGGACAAGGGGGCCTGGTGGGAGTTGTAGTGCTGGGTTCCCACCCACAAACACCCCTCCCTGTTAAGAAGGCTACCTCCCTGTGAAGTGGAGCAGAGGAAGGGAATAGGTTACACATGGCTCTTGGGTGGGGTGAGTGTTCCATCCTGCTCAGCTGTGGGACAAGGGTGCCTGGTGGGAGTTGTAGTGCTGGCTGCCTGTCCACATGCCCCAATGGAAATATTGCTAGCTACCTTTGAGGTGATTCAGAGGAAGGAAATGTTAGATATGGGAGACATGTGTTGGGAAGAGTGTGTTGTACATAAGTGCTTTTGTGTCTAGGAAGTGTAGCTTTCTAGTTGTGCAAGACAGTACATAGCAGTGTAATGGGGGACATTTGTTGGTACTTACCAGCCTCCACTCCCCTGGGTATTCCTGTGACGCTCTCTGGATGCAGTATGGCAAGCACCTTCTCCTCCCATTCGGTGAATGTTAGTGGTGGAATGGGAGGGCCACCGCCAGTCCTCTGAGCCAGCTCATGGTTCTTGTTGGCACGCTCTTTCACCCTGCTCTTGAGGTCATGCTACCTCCTCATGATGTCACGCAGGGTGCCCGGGGGGGTCCCTACTGCATTGACTTTGTTGACTATCCTTTCCCACATTTGATGTTTTCTGGCTACTGGTGTCTGTTGGACCATGCTTCCAAACAAATGTGGTTCTACTCTGATTATCTCATCTACCATGACTGACAACTCATTGTCAGTGAATTTTGGCATTTTTTTCTGTGCCATGGTGTGTGATGTGCAAATGTGTGAGAAGTGCAGGTGGGAAGGTGGTGGTGAAGATGTGTGTGGTGTGTGTGGTTGTGATGGTGTGATGTGTGCTGATTTGCCTCTCCTTTGTGCTGTGGGGTTGGGCCCTTCAGTGCTGGAGTTGTGCAAAGGATTCTGGGCAGGGAAGGTGCTGGTTTTATACTCAGCTATGTGGGTGGGTCAAAATGAAGTATTCATGTCAGGTGTGTTGTCTGGGTTGACCTGGGATTTGTATTTTTTACTTGCCATGGGGATGTGCCATTGGGGTGTGTTAGGTGTTTTTGGAGGCTGAGCCAGATATACAGCCACACTTGGTAGCCTTGTTGTGTGGTTGCTTTCGACCACCATTACTCTTCCGGCGCGACCACGGCGGTCGGAATGCCACAGCCCTTCCGCCGGCTCTCCCATTCAGCATTACTTGCGATTGCGGCGGTCGGAAACAACTGATCCTTCCGCTGGCACCGCCATCGTATCGTAATTTCACTTGTGGTCATTCTGTTGGTCGATCGGCGGTTTTGGGTCTTTCCACAGCAAATACAAAAGCCACGGACGGATTTTCAGCTCTTCCGGACGTTCCCGGCGGAGTTTTGTGGAATCCGTCCGCGGCGGTCGGATTTCTCTGGCGGTGCATCCTAATCTGACCGCCGGTTTTGCCACGGTACATGCGGACGGTTATTTACTGCTACCACGGCGGTCGGAATGCTTTACCGACCGCCATCGTAATCAGCCCCTGAGTCTGGTTAGCAGGCCTCAGTGAACTCCGAGAGTTGAAAAATCAGCGGCATCAGTCCAAAAAGTTTGGGGTGATCATGTAAAAAGAGCTATTTCCTTACATCATATTGAGTAGCGCACAGCCAAGGCCCATCCCACACCATCTACAAGTGATATTGGCCTGTGATTAGATGGACCCATTCTACTGCCTTTCTTATGTAGGGGCACCAAAATAGCAGAGTTCAATGATACTGGGATGGAATTGTTATGGTGGCAATTGGTTTCACAGAACTGATATTATCCTAGTAGACATTATTACATGTCACTTCCACCAAAATGTTTCTTAAAGTCTGCTACCCATATTAGGGCTAATATGATGCTTTCTCTGACTTGCCCCACCAAACTTTGCCTTGGAGTCAAGTGACCAAAATTCTTTGGATTCTTTCTCAGTAGCTGCCGATCAGAGCCCCTCACAGATAGCTAATGACTTTCACATTTCTTCTATTTTTTGTGCAATGTTATATTCCCTCCTTAGTTTCTTAAAGTGATGTTCTTCAGATGGTGCAAGATGTCATGTTTTTGAGCATTGGATAACCTTCTATCTTTATCCCTGAGAAACCGGACAGAATTCCTATTTATGACTTCCCTATGAGGGTGTGTTGTTGCCAAACATTTCCGTATTATTTCATGCTAAGCATTCAGAATGACATTATGCCCTCTATATTATGCCATGCAAATAGAGTCATTTTTTTTTACATTGTCCATTAATTACAAACCCTGATTATAAAATCTTTCAGTGTTCATTTGCATTCCTCTTCTATTATTGGCTGGTGCAATATCTATAGTGCATCTAGTGCTGTCTGTGATCTTACATTTTTATTTTATTATGATTACCAGAGGCTTGTGATCTCTTTCTAGATGTTGTATGACCCTCATATCAAAAATATATTACGAAGATTCTGTGTAGATCAGAAAATAGTTGATTAAGCTTCATTGACTGCTGAATCTAAAAGGTAAAGAATCTAGGCAATCAGAGATGGTATGTCCATTTAAGAAACACAGATGCCAATTCTGTAACAAATTTTCAAGGGTCTTCCCTCTTTTTTGAGTTATTGAATCTAATGCCCCTTGCTAAAACTGGGGCTGGGGTACCCCAACTCGCTTCCTCCTAAATCGTTACTGCTTCTCAGGTTTCAGATTATTTAGATCACCACAGTCAATATATATTGGTTTGATGGGTTTTCAGTATATTTTATATCATTTACCAGCTCTTCTAAAATTCTCAAAAATCCTTGGCTATCTGGATTTAGGCTATTTGGAATATAAACATTCGCAATATCAACAATTTGTTTAGGCTTTTTTAGCGTGTAGAATAATTGTAAGTGCTTTTAAGAAAATCAAATTTTATAGAAACCCACATTCGCTTTACTTTCTCCAACTTTAAATTTGAACCAATTATTTAAGGCTAGATCTGCATCACTTTTCTCCTCAACCTATGTCTCCTGGAAACAACATATCATGACTTAACAAAAGTTAACCAATCAGGGTCATCACATTTAGGGATTAAGCTAGCAATATTCCAATAAAGGATTGCCATTTGGTGAGCTCGGACTTCTCTACATATCCAATGACTCGTATAATTGATTAGCATAATAGAGGTTGTCCCACAATGCTAAAATAATGGCACTGAATTCTGTTGGTCTTCAGTTCTGTGAACATTATATAGAACTTCAGGGAGCCTAGCTCACACATTTCCTGGCTTGGTTTTCCATTCAAACACACTGTTAGGGACCGGGGGCTATATTTCCATCGCTCTCAAAGGTTTTTGTCTAATTCCAATCATATTCCTAGCCTCATCCATAATGTAGCCAGCCAACCTAAAGGGCTCTTCAGATTGAGGCTTTGCTGATATTTCATTTCCGGACTTATCAACGATCAATATTTCTTGCTAGTTTTTTGTCTGTAGTTTTGTCTGAAATCTGCAATTTGTGGAATCATATCAATGACCATAATATGTAGATGTTCTACATTGTCCATAATGAGCTTGAGGATAATTCGCCGATTGGAATTCAATCTCGGTTATCTGGTGACTATTCTGGTGATTGGACCTCTTCCTTATCCCTGTTAGAGGGTTAACATATTTATGTCCTGTGATGTAATTAATCTCAATGGTGGCATTGCACAAAAAAAGTTTACTAAATGTGTCCTTTTTAATGACATATCAGGAAATAGGTCAACAAAATTTAAAAGTTACTGTATCAAGTCATGATGTTGGTTTCAACATTTCAGAATTGTTGTTATTAGATTCGGCTTGGGAAGCTATAGCTCTTACAAGTTGGTAGGATGATGCCAGTGGATTCAGAGTGACATGTATAAAAGTAGATGTTGCTATTGGATTCTATGGCAATTTGTTTTTAATTGCAGTTGGCGATAAAATGGATGCAAGAATTGCTTGTGTGGGTATGGCTGCTGAGAATAAGCTATCATTGTTAATGTTGTTTGGCTTTTGCATGGCTCCCATTTTTTTTCATAGCTTTTTAAATTCCAGGCTACTTGATCTTGGTCTTTTCTCCATTCTTATCTCTTGTTGGTGTAAGTAAATCAGTGTGTACGGTTGTTATTGGCACTTAGTTCTTTCGGTGAAAAAACTGGATAAACTGGATTGGAGATATGACTATGCAGTTTGGGTTCTTCAGACAATACACTGGATGCTTACCCCTGGGCATTTGTTCCCTCTCATTCCTATTGACAGTTTGGTGTCCATTGTAATTCCAGGTTTTTTCACCTCCTTAGATATTTTTGTGAGGGGCTCTAGATCATCATGCTGGGCACAGAGAGGGCCGTAGGTTTTCCAGTCCCCACAGGTGAGTATATCAGTTTTGGAGGCATTTGATTTGCAGTGGCTCCATGTCATCCATTGGTCAATGGCCCGGAGGCAATCAAAGAGTTTTGATGTTTTAATATCCTTTGGGCTTTTCAATTTCAGAAGTATCTGCGTGTCATCTGCTTATTTATAGCAAGTGATGTTAAACCCATTGATCAGATCTGGTAATGATTTCATGTAGATGCTGAAAATCATGGGTGAGATAGTTGAGGTACTCCTGCTTTAATGTTATATGGTTTAGAAGAGAATGGGGGCTATGTATAATATTTGTTCTGTTGTGTAGGTAAGATGTGATCTAAAGGAGAGCTGTGCCCTCTATTCCGGCTTCTTTAAGTCTTTGGATTAGTGTATAATGATCCACTGTGCCAAAGGCCACTGAAGGCCCAATAGAAGGAGGGTAGCAACTTATTTCTAGTCCTTTTTGTTTTTAAGGTCATCTCAGACAGAGGTTAGGGCTAATTTAGTGTCCCTTCCTGGACTGAATCAAGCTTGTAAGTATGGAATTGTCTTCAATGAATTGTGACATCTGGGCAAAAGCTGTTCTTTCTATAAGTTTGCCCAGGAATTATCCGTTTGCTATGGGTCTGTAGTTGTTGGGTTCTTGATTGTCCAGTTTAGGTTTTTTTAAAGGGGTTGTATGTATGCCTTTATAAGGTCTTCTGGGAAAAATCCTGTCAATAAGGAGTTCTTGACAAGGGTTCTTACTGGGATGATCTCCGAAGCTGACACTAGGATGTTATTGAAGGTTTTAGGTGGACAAGGGTCAGAGGAGCAGACAACTGGTGTGCTTGCTATGACAAGATCCAGAAATTCAGGTGGTTATATTTCTTTGAAGGAGCATAGTTTCCGGGTTTGCCTTAGGCTGGAGGGTTTTGATGATTAAGTAGGTATCCAACATATTTGATTTAGATGTGTAATGGTTAGCCAGTTAGTAAAAAAAATCTTGAGAAGGGGGTGTGGCCAGGAGCATCAAGATGGCGGTCGCACTTTAGAAGTGCTTCGCACCCCTCCATCATCCGCTCCTTTATCCGCCACCATCACCGGCTATCTGCTTCAAAATCCTGCCATCGAGCTGCCCCGGACCCTGGATCCATGAGTGGAGGTGGCCTGAGTGGCGTTTTGAGGTCGTAGGCAGCCTTGTGGAGCAGCCCGCCTCGCGGCACCTCTAAGATGGCGGCCCTGCCGGAGCCTCATCCCGGCTTCTCCTGGAGCCCCGGCGACCTGTAGCCGCCTGGTGTGCCGCGCTGAGAGAGGAGACCCCGGGGGCCTGCGGCTGCTGCTCCCAACTTGGCTGGAGGCGGCAGACTCACCCACGGATCTGTGTGGACTGCGCCTGGTGGAGGTGAGAGGCGCCGAGGGTGACAGGGGCGGCCCGCATGATGCGATCGGCCTGGGCTCCTGAGGCGCCCTGAGACCTGAGGGGAGATAGGCCATCAATCGGGCGGCGAGGAGGAAGAGCGTGATGTGCTGTCCCCATCCCCGCTGGTGAGCGGGGCTGCCGGAGCCCTGGGCCGCCTCTGCACATTGGGTGAGTGCTGGGCCCCGGACCCCGGGCCTGCTGCTGACTAGTTGAGCGCCCCGGACCCGCGCGCCTCTCCTGGTGCCGCAGCAGTGCGATGATCGCCTCGGCTGTCGATCGGGCAGCGGCAGGAGAGGTGGTGGATTCCTCTCTCCTCCTTCCTCCCCTCCTTTAGCGGCATCGCACCGGGGCCGGCCGCGCTGGCCGGGGCCCCGAGGAGAGCAGCGGCCGAGAGCGGATTGTGGGACTGGGCCGAGCGCAAGACCCTGGAGGGTTGTCTGCGCCGAGACGGCTGCGGGCCTGGGGCCCTTCGTCGATCCGCTTTGAGCCTGCGCTGCGAGGTGAGGAGTTGAGGGGCGGCCTAAAGCGGGCCCGCCGTGGCACTTGACTGTGGACCCTGGGTGGATGGAGAGCGGGTGGAGGAGTTCGGCCGTCAGCTCAGGCGGCACAGAGACAGAGGAAAAGTCGGTGTCCTGTCCCTCCTGGTGACCGTGGGACACAATTGAAGGGGGCTGCCCAGTGCCTAGCTTGAGTGTTGGTCCTTGAGCTCCAAGCTGGTCGTCACCACGTGGAGCATTCTCCTAGCCCACACGCTCCCTCTCTAGGCATAGCGGCGGTGTATGTGGAGAACCTCGGCCGTTGATCCGGACGGCGGTGGGGGGCTAGTGGATCTTCGCCCCCTCTCCTCCATGTGCATCACCAGGGGACCTGCCGCGATCAGCCGCGGACCCCGAGTTTGCAGGTACCTATCAGAAGGGTTCGGCCGCCACATCCGGCGGCGGAGTGAGCGGGGCCTCCCTCTTCGCCCCCCCTCCCGGGCGGACTGCTCCCCACCTCCCCTTTGAATAATACTGCTGCACTCTATCCGGGCTGGACCCTGCGCCCCGGACCTGGCGCTGACTCCGACCTGACGGTGGGACCTACACGTTTGACTCCTGGCTTGGGGTGTGGAGGGGAACTGCTGTGAAGGGGCTTCGGCTGTCGGTCAGGCGGCAGGGAGCTGTGTAGGCGGTGTTCTCCCCCCTCCCCTCCGCCCCTCTCTTATTCCCTTCCTCCCCACCGCTGACCGCCCCGGGACGCCTCTGACCGGAAGCTCCTGCATCTGCTCGTCCTCCATCTGAGCACCGGGTGGCGACGCTAGCCCCCGGCCTTGTAGAGCGGCGACCATGGGTAGAGACCGGGCACCAAAAACCCCGGCACACAGACCAAGATGGACCAGTATACAGTCACGGATTCCGGGGCGACGGGGGGAACCGCGGGGAAGGACGCCCCCGCCCCTGCGGATTTGTCCACTATCCTCCAAGCCATCCACACCTCCCAATCCTCGGTGGAGGGCAAGATCGAGGAAGTTCGGATTGACATGACTCTTATTCGTCAAGACCTCTGCAATGCAACGGCCCGGATCAAGGAGACGGAGTCCCGGATATCCACGGTAGAGGATGACGTCCAACATCTTAAAGATCAGGTTGCGCGCCTCCAAACCCATACCCAGGAGCTGCACAGACGGGCCGAAGATGCTGAAAACAGGTCACGACAAAACAACCTCCGCCTGGTGGGGTTTCCGGAGGGGGCGGAACAAGGCCGGCCATCTGACTTTGCTGAGCGCTGCCTGCGCTCGTGGATGCCCAAGGGCTCCCTCTCCCCATGGTTTGCAATTGAGCGGGCGCACCGATCTCTCGCACCCAGGCCGCCGCCGGGCATGCCCTACAGGCCGATAATAATGCAGATCCTTAACTTCAGGGACCGGGACTCCATCTTGGATGAGGCACGGAAGCAGCAGCACCTCAAATACCAGGGCCAGACAATCATGATCTTTCCTGACTATACCCGTGAGGTTCAGGGCCAACAGCGCTCGTTCGGGGAAGTGAAACACAAGCTGCGTGCCCTCAATATCCAATACAAGCTCCTCTTCCCGGCCCGCCTCTGGGTAGTGTTCCAAAACAGAGCCCTTTTTTTTTACTCCCCTGAAGAGGCCTGGACATGGGTGACAGAAGAACGGCCCCTCAGGCTTAACGCCCGGAACACCTCTCCCAAGGACAGTAGAGAGGGTACCTGCCTGGACCTGCCTGGTCCGCGGCCACAGCGCACCCACTCATGCAGGAGGCGGGGTCCGCGACGGGCCCGATCAGACTCACCGCTGGGTCCCTCTCGTCTTCCGGCATCTGGAGGGCCCCCGGGTGACCCCTCGCCTCGCGGCGTGCTAGCTCTTCGAACCGCTCTTACCCAGGGGGCGCCTCACCCCGGCCATCGCTATTGGACCCTACGGACACGGATCTCTCCCGGAGCCCGATCCTTCCCACGGGGCCACATTGAGTCCACCATATCTTCTGGCCGTATTTGGTTCAGCGGCCCTTGGCGCAGCACTTTGGCTCACCATCACCTTATCCCGCGATGGACACTATCATAGAACATCCTACTATGACCCTCGGTCTAGGTCCACTCTCTCCTCACTGCTCCGCTGTGCCGTCTCTTGCCTCCAGACCCCGACCTCCTCCTTGGGAGGTTCGAGGCTGCTGCCCGCTCCTGCGCCTGCTGCCCACTCCAACTGGGACCAGACTGCCTCCAAGCACCGTAACCTTTCTCAGCCGTTTTTTTCTTAATTTTTTCCCTGTTGTGCCACTGTTATTGTGCCCATCTGTGTCTTGCTCTAATTCCACCACTGTTTTTATTTTCTCATGCCTGCCTGTTCCTTATGCCTTTCGCCGCAGCTGCCCCTGCGGCCCCTCCCCCCCGGAATTTCCCCCCCGGAATTTCCCCCCCGGAATTTCCCCCCGGAATTCCCTTGCTCCCGCCTCCCAGCCTGTCCTCCCTCCCACCTCCCCTACTTAATGGCGGGCGTGCCAAAGGCAAGCCCATCTGCGCCCGTCCGCGACCCGACCGCGGCCAGCGTCAGGAACCCTGGACCTCCCACTACCCATCGCTACGACACCACCACCCTCCTCGCACTCAACCTTGGAAGACTTAGAGAATGCCAACAGGCCTCGCCGAACACGACCCATGGCCAGTTCTCCTGCCTCCACTGCCGACAGACCCTCACCGCCACCCCGGCCTCCAACACCGCAGACGCCAGCACCGGCGACACCCTAAAATGCATCCTCCTCAATGTACGCTCCATACACAAACACGCCATGGAAATCTGGAACCTACTTGACTCTCTTTCACCCAACATCGCCTTCTTCACAGAGACCTGGACCAACGCAACCTCCGCCCCCGACATCAGCACCGCCATCCCAGACGGATACAAGATCCAGAGGAAAGACCGCCCCAACCACCCAGGAGGGGGCCTCGCCATCGCCCACAAGATCACCCTCCGCCTCACCACCTCCAGCAAAACCTTCCCCTCTGCCGAACACCTGCACTTCAAGATCCAGACCACCCCAAAAGCCACACTCCGAGGAACCCTTGTCTACAGACCCCCGGCCCCGAACACCCTTAGCCACCACAATCACCGACTTCAACGTACCCCACGCGATCGCCTCAACAAACTACATACTCATTGGAGACCTGAACTTCCACCTCGACAACCCCAGTGACCCCAACTCCACTATCCTTCGTGACAACCTCGCCAGCATCGGACTTAAACAACTCATCAACACACCGACCCACAGAGCAGGACACACCCTCGACCCCATCTTCGCAGCAGGAAACAGCGTCCATTTCAGCCACACAACGCAGCCGCCATGGACCGACCACCACCGTGTACACTTCGCCATCAACAAACCCAAGGCACCCAAACCAGCCCCACGCCCACCACGAAGGAACTGGAGCAAGGTTACTGACGAGCAACTTAACTCCACCCTCACCCGAGACAACCACACCTGGGCACCCGACGCAAACAGCGCAAACGACGCAGCCAGAGAACTCCACACCTGGATCTCCAACTGCGCAGATGAGCTCGCCCCGCTACGCAACCCGACAGACAACGCCCCAGGAAAGCCGCCTGGTTCACAACCGCTCTCCAAGAAGCCAGACGCACCTGCAGACGCCTGGAGAAGAACTGGAGGAACACCAAGACAACCGAAAACCACACCATCTACAAGGACGCCATGATGGACTACCACAACCAGATCAGAGCCACCAAAAGGAACTTCATCCACAACAAAATCCTGGCTAACTCCACCAACTCCAAGAAACTTTTCAGTGTCATTCAAGAATTCACCAACCCACGCAGCGAAGCCACAGACATCACCCCATCCCAAGACCTCTGCGACAAGCTTGGAACCTATTTCCACCTCAAGATCAAAAACCTCTACAACAACTTCATCGACCATCCACCAGGCGCCACAGACGGCCCCCCGCACCCCAGAAACACTAGCCAGCCCACCATCTCCAACTGAACACCGATCACGGCCGAAGACACCGCCTCGACCATGAAAAGCATCCACTCGGGGGCCCCTGCCCCCCTCACATCTACCACAGAGCCGTGGCCGCCATCGCACCCAAACTACTATGCACCATCAACACCACCTTCAAAACAGGCTCCTTCCCAGACGACTGGAAGCGCGCAGAAGTTAGACCCCTGCTCAAGAAGCCCACAGCTGACCCCACCGACCTCAAGAACTATCGGCCCATCTCGCTCCTCCCCTTCGCAGCCAAAGTTGCAGAGAAAACAGTCAACAGGAAACTGACACGATTCATTGAAGAGAACGCCGTCCTCGACCCGTCCCAATCCGGATTCCGAAGCAACCACAGCACAGAGACCGCCCTACTTGCCGCCACAGACGACATCCGCACCCTCCTGGACCAAGGCCACTCTGCAGCCCTCATCCTACTCGACCTATCAGCGGCCTTCGACACAGTCTCCCATCGCACACTAGTCGTCAGACTACACGACGCAGGCATATAAGGAACAGCCCTGGACTGGATCCGATCATTCCTCACTGGAAGAAGCCAAAGGATCAGACTCCCACCCTTCCTCTCTGACCCCACGAAAATCACCTGCGGAGTCCCACAGGGTTCATCACTGAGCCCCACCCTCTTCAACATTTACATGGCCCCCTCGCAGCCATCGTCCGACAACACGGCCTCAACATCGTATCCTACGCCGACGACACCCAGCTCATCCTCTCCCTTACCAAAGACCCCACCACTGCCAAACTCAACTTCCAGAAAGGAATGCAAGACGTCGCAGTCTGGATGACCAACAGCTGCCTGAAGCTCAACGCTGAGAAGACAGAAGTCCTCGTCCTTGGTACCACCCCTTCTGCATGGGACAGCACCTGGTGGCCGACCGCCCTCGGAAGCCCACCTACCCCCTCAGACCACGCCAAGAACCTCGGCATCGTACTCGACTCATCACTCTCCATGAACTGACAGGTCAACGCCGTCACCTCCAGCTGCTTCAACACCCTCCGCATCCTCCGCAAAACCTTCAAGTGGATCCTCCCTGAGTCAAGGAAGACAGTCACCCACGCACTCATCACCAGCAGACTGGACTATGGAAACGCACTCTACGCCGGCATCAACAAGTCCCTACTCCGCAAACTCCAGACAGTACAAAACACCGCCGCCAGACTCGTCCTCGGCATCCCCCGACACGAACACATCAGCCAACACCTACGAAGTCTCCACTGGCTCCCCATGGAGAAAAGAGTCACTTTCAAAATCCTCACTCACGCCTACAAATGCCTACACAACAATGGACCCAAATACCTCAATGACAGAATCAACTTCCACGTACCCAAAAGAAACCTCCGATCTTCCAACCTCGCACTGGCCGAAACCCCGTGCATCCACAGAGCCAGAGCAGGCGGAAGATCCTTCTCTCACATTGCAGCCAAGACCTGGAATGAGCTACCGGCAGACATCAGACGCGCCCCCTCCGTGAACACATTCAGGAAGACCCTCAAGACCTGGCTCTTCGGCTAAACAGATCTGCGGACCCCCCCCCTCATCGCCTTGAGACCCTCACGGGTGAGTAGCGCGCTTACAATTCCCTGATTGATTGATTATGAGGAGGGGTCCTCCACGGTTTCCCATTCCCAAGCGTTCTAGTTTGGTTTCTTCTAGGTTCCTTAGTTAGGGTCGACAGATGCTTCTGTTCCTGAAGCATAGGGAGGGGGGAGGGGGCTGGGTTGGGAGGGGGGACCGTTGTCCCAGTTTTTCTTTGTCATTCCTTGTTCACACTCGCAGCTTTGATCAGCAACACTATGACTGCGCGTACCATAGAGCCCGCTGTCCTGGCGCGTCGCCGAAACGTGCTCTACTCCACACCCGCATCTCCAGCCGACAGCATAGCGAACACCCACACCATCAGCCTTATAGTGACACTCTTAATGCTTCAGACAAGCCTAACACTTCGCCCACGCCTGCTACCCGCACAAGATGTTTCCTCCTATGCTCACACCCCCCATGACTGACATTCACAGTGGGAAGGGGTCGCTCCACGTAATGTCCTGGAATGTCAACGGGCTCCTAGATAGGGTCAAGCGAACAGAGGTCCTGCAATATACACAATGCCACAATGTTGACGTACTGATCCTTCAAGAAACCCATCTGGTAGGCAATAATTGCCCCTTCCTGGCGAGATACGGCTATGGTGGGGTTTGGCACTCTGGCTTTACCAGGGGGTCGAGAGGTGTAGCCATCCTTGTGCGCCGCGCCCTTCCCTTCGCTCTACGTAAAGTCACGGCTGACCCTCAGGGTACCTATGTCGCCCTGGAGGGAGCCGGGCACTCAACCTGCTGTCTGTATACTCTCCACCGTCACTGATGGCCCCCACACTCAAGCGACTTGCGGGGTTAATAGCCGCCCTACCCCCTGGTATGACCATTATAGGAGGAGACTTTAACGCAGTCATGGACCCTGCCTGTGATGTGGTGGGAGTCCCCTCGACCTCTAGAACTTCCCAGGCCAAGCTCTTATCCAACTGGGCGACTACCCTGGGGGTTTGCGACGCCTGGAGACTTTGGCACCCCACGGCCGGACACTACATCCACACTTCGGCACCACACTCACGCACGACTCGACTATATCTTCATGCCGGCTCTGGATTGTCGTACAATCAAGGAGATAACCATACTCCCTAGGGGTATCTCCGACCACTCCCCGGTGACGTTGCGGGTGGGTGACCTTCCGGACGCCTTACGACCGATCTGGAGGCTGAATGCCTGGTTTCTCCAGGACAAAGACTTTCGAGAATCAGTGGGCAGTGAGCTCCGGCACTTTTTTATCACTAACCAGGGCTCCATTTCCTCCCCCGCTACCCTATGGGAGGCTGGCAAGGCCACCATCCGTGGGTTCGCGAAAGGCCAGCTCAAACTTAAACGAGCTGCGCAGGAGTCCCGACTTACCCTCCTGGAGGCTCAGGCCACTCTCATTGAAGGCCGACCGCCCGAAGAGAGGACCGAGGTCCTGGACAGAAGACTGGCATTCCTACGAGATGAGCTCAGGCAGTCCTCCCTGTAAGCTGCCAAGCTGCTCTGGAGGTCTTCGGTGGCGCGCGTTTATGGGTGGGGAGACAAAAATGGGAAGCTCCTCCATCGACTGGCCACATACCCGATGGCTAACCGCATTATGCCCCAAGTGATAGCCATGAATGGTGAGGTCCACCGGTCTCCAGCGGCGGTGTCTCAGTGCTTCGCTGCATACTACACCGTCCTCTACGCGGCACAGCCCCCAAATCTCTCACTCTCGGAACTGCTTCACCGAGAACGAATCCCTCTTCCATGTCTTAGCGAGCCTGAGGCAGAAGTACTAGACCTCCCAATTAGTCCGGAGGAGGTCAACGAGGCAATCTCTCGCATGGCTTCCGGTAAGACTCCGGGACCGGACGGATTCCCGCAGGAGTTTTATGCAACATACCATGACATGCTGGTTCCCCATCTGTTGGAGCTGTACACGGAGGCAACTGATAAAGGCTCGTTTCGCTCTGAAACCGACATGGCCACCATCGTGGTGATCCCCAAATCTCAGCCTCCCTCGAAGCACTGCTCCGGCTACCGTCCCACTTCGCTCATCAACTCGGAGCTCAAGGTGTTTGCTGCCATCTTGGCTAACCGTGTGCGGCCGTATCTGGCCAAGCTGGTCCACCCAGACCAGTGCGGCTTCATGCCATTGCGGGGTATCAGGCACTGCCTCAGGCGTCTCCACCTCTCCCTGGCGAACCGCCAGTGCCTGACTCCATACTTGTCCCTTCTTCTCGTTGACTTCAAGAAGGCTTTTGATTCTGTGGACTGGCGATACCTAGAAGCGGTGTTGACGGAAATGGGCTTCGGGGAATACTTTTGCAAACTAGTGAGAACGTAATATTTCCGACTGAGGGCCCGAGTGCTGGTTAATGCAGCCCTGTCACAGTCCTTTCCCATCCGAAGGGGTATGAGGCAGGGATGCCCCCTTTCGCCCCTCCTCTTTGCCTTGGCAATGGAACCACTGGCATGTTTCATACGTTCCGATGAGCGCATCATGGGGTGGAGATGGCCCAGATTCGAGGAAGACAAAATCGCCCTCTATGCGGACGACGTTCTCTTATACCTGGCGGAGCCTGCGCAGTCGGGACCCCGGTGCCTCCGGGTGCTGAGTCTCTTTGAGCAGACCTCCGGCCTCCGACTTAACTCCACTAAGTCTGTCTTGGTCCCCTTCATCTCTCGAGAGAGTGCTTCGAGTGGCAGTCCACGATACCCCTTTGACGGCAGTCCTTCAAGTACCTCGGGATCTGGGTGGCCCTCCTCCCGGACCTCACCTGGGTGCTCAACTTAACGCCCATAGTGAAGAAATCCAGGGCTGATCTCCTCAGATGGCAAACACTGGGCAGAATAGCCTTGTTCAAAATGATGATCTTGCCCGGGTTTCTATACATACTTTAGAACACGCCCCTTCCCTTCTCGCGTGCGTGGTTCCGGGAAATGGACAGTCTGGCCGTCAAATTCCTATGGGGGTGTCGGAGACCCCGTTTGGCCCTCACACTGTGTAGGATCCTGCCCTTTGATGGCGGTCTGGGGATGACAAACCTGTACCTCTATTATCTAGCTACCAGGCTCATTACCTTGCATGACTGGTTCAATGGGGGCTGGTCGGACCCGGCCTATCGGCTGGAACTACACACCCTAGGTCTACCTAAAATTCAGGGGATGCTATACGGCAACACTGTCCCCAGAACCCTACCCGAGGTCACACGTGGGGTACTTCTGGCCTGGCGGGCCTCCCTGCGCCACATTCACTGGTCGGGTAAATTGACTCAATACACTCCACTTTGGCAGAGTGCCCAGCTCCGAGAGGTCGCCGGCCTATCTGGCTTTAGAGCGTGGGATCTAATCGGGATTTCGCAGTTGGGGGACGTCTGGAAAGGGGACAACATGCGTGCCTTTCAGGATCTCCAAAACCTGTACTCCCTTCATTCCTCGCAGCTTTACCGCTACCTGCAGTTGCGCCACGCTCTCCATTCACACATCCCAGAGGGCACATCCTTACCCGAGTACAGCCCGCCGGAAGCCCATGTTATGACTGGTAATCTGGGGAAAGGAGGGATCTCCCGTATCTACCGCTCCCTCACAAAATAACACCCCTAACACACTATCACGGCTCACGGACAGATGGGAGTGATGGCTTGGGTCCTTAGATGACGACGACTGGTGGGATGCGCTAATGACCCCCAAAATAATCACAGTCTCAGCGCGGATTCACTTGGTCCAAATATACTATCTGCACTCCGCTTACCTCACGCCGCTGCGCCTCCACCATGCTGGGCTTCGTCCCGAAGCATCCTGTCCATGCTGCGCACACCCACAGGCTGATTTCTTCCATATGGTATGGCTTTGCCCTGTTATCACACGCTTTTGGGAATCAGTAATAGGGGAACTCACTGAGGTCCTAGGCTGGGAGGTACCGCTCGACCCCACAAACGTTCTCCTGGGAATTACCGATGGACTGGATGGCTCTGGAGCCGACAAACTCCTCCTGAACACAGCCCTGATGGTGGCTAAGAGAGACATTGCGGCGAGCTGGCTGATTTCAACCGCCCCCGCCATGTCAAGGTGGCGCAGAGGGGTGGACTGGTGTGCAGCGCAAGAGCGGTCTGTGTACGAGGCCAGGGGATGTCCGAAGAAATATCGCAAGGTGTGGGGTAAATGGGTGGGGGCGATAGAAGACTAAAGCGCTGCTGGGCAATTGCGGGAGATGGTGGGTGTTATTCTACCTTTATTGTCTATTAACCACATCAGTACGACCTTACGGGCGCTATGTTCCTCATGTACGCTGAGATCTGAGCTGGATGTTGATCTTTCATCTTTTGTGTATGTCTCTTTAAAAATCAATAAAGTTGGTTATCAAAAAAAAAAATCTTGAGAAAAGGGATTGTTAGCCTCTGTGCATTTTGGCTTATGGAAATCAGTGAGTATTTTTTTTTATAGAATTCTTTACTGTGGATTCAGTTTGAATAGTACAGCTTTTTTGTATTTTTTGATTGTTGGCTTGTATATTCTGTTGTGTCTGTATAGGCATATCTTATCTTCAGGATTGTTTGTTTTGAGCCAATTGCATTGAAGCTTAGCATTTTATTGTTTGATCTTTTTAACTCTGACTTCATCCAAGGGGTGTGTTTTCTTTTATTATGCATAGATGTCTTAAGAGGAATTAAGAGATCAAAAGTCTCTGTAGCCATCCATAGTGTGTTTGTGCAGGACTTTGGTGACCATATCTTTGTTGGAAGTAAGCAGATTTTCTAGTTCCTCCAAATTCAGCTTGTTCCATAGTCGGTATGTGGTTGAGGGTAGGATGGTTTTAATTGTGATGGGTTTTGGTATCTTGTGTTGGAAGGCAACGAGGAAGTGGTCTGACCATTTTGACAGGAGTAATTCTTTGGAGTGAGACTAGGTTTGGGTTGGCAAAAAATATATCTAATGTGTGTCCAGCGCGATACGTGTGGTTAAGAACGATTTGATGTAGGTTGTGTGCTTCTAGGTCAATTAGGATTGTTCTGGGGTGTGGCATATTAGGATTGTCAAACCATATATTGAGGTCAACAAGGATGCATAGGTTGAGTACATTGTAAGAAGGTTAGAGATTGTGGGCCATATGTATGACGAAATGGCGGAGCGTGTCATTAGCCTCCTGGGCTTAACGACACGCTCCGCCACTTCGGAAGCGCAAGGCTGCACCATATTTACAAGAATGTGGTGCAGCCTTGCGTTTCCCCCTGCGATGGCGCTAAGTTTAACAACTTAGCGCTAACGCAGGCACCCTTGCACCAGAGTGCAAGGGTGTCTGTGTGCAGGGGAGGATTGGTTATGTGTAGGAAGGTGTCCCTTCCTGCACATAAACAATCCTAAAATGGCATTTTTAAAGGTTTGTATATGTACAGGAAGGTACACCTTCCTGTACATAAACAAACCATGGCATTTTCTTTTCCATGTGTGCTGCACAAGGCAGCATACATGGAAAAACCAAATACGAGGAGAAATAATGCATTTCTCCTTGTTTCGCCACCTTAAGACCAGGGTTTTCCTGGTCTTAATTTTGGCGCTGCCTCCTATGTACGCCACCCTTGTACATAGGGGGCAGCGTCAAACACAATGGGTGTTGCGGTGGACCGCCCACCACAACACCCACTGCACACCCTTTCCACGCTAAACATAGCGTGAAAGGTCTTATGTACAAGGCAGTGTTAAGCCATGTTAAGTGGCTTAATGCTGCCTTGTACATAAGGCAAGGCCCCTATTGCCACGGGAACGTCACAAAAAGTGAGGTTCCTGTGGTGATAGGGGCTTGTACATATGCCCCAGTGTCTTGCAATATGTCTGGGAATACTGCATAACTAGATGGTGGTCTGTAGAGAAGTAGAAATGAACATGAAAATGTTGGTGTATAGTTGCATCTCACAAGGAGGGTGTCACAACCCCATAAAGGAACATCCTCAGCTTTGGTGAGATTTGTTGTTTCTTTAAATATGATGGATAGGATTTACCTTTTCTAGGTTTCACATGCACAGCGCTTGCGTTGGGTTTGTGAAATCTACTGTATTTCATATAAATATTAAAAGTGGCTTGCATCCTGCCTTTCCTTTTCATTCGTTTGTGTGCTTGGTTGTAGCATGCCATTTCCTGTTGTTCTCCATATCTTCTTCTTATCAGTGTCCCAAGGCTGAAGTACTCCTTTTCATCCACTTGAACGTCTTTGTTATTTTAATTATGAGGAGCACACCGCTTTTTTGACCCACATCTTGGTGACTGTGCTTCTTACAGATGTTTTCTTTGTTTTGGTGCAAGTTCTTTGCATATTTTTATATTTGTAGGCACGGGAAGATTAAGCAATTTGTTTTCAAGATGTTGAGCTGATGCCAAGACTCAAACCTGGTTACCCAAAGCTAAAGTCAGCAGCTCTGGCTGCAAAGCCACATCCTCTCCCCTCTCTCTGAGCCTTATTT
Source organism: Calotriton arnoldi (assembly GCA_963921515.1). Lineage (NCBI taxonomy): Eukaryota > Metazoa > Chordata > Amphibia > Caudata > Salamandridae > Calotriton > Calotriton arnoldi. Next base: position 3,233,945 of record CAWUFW010000968.1, on the reverse strand, counting down.
TCTTCAGCTGTCTGAATGGAGGGCGCATTAAGCAAATCAGGCAGATGCACAGCAAGGATGTCATATGCTCTAAATACACTTCATTCAACTGCATCATAGGGCGCCCATCAATCCAGTGGATGTGTAAATCACCAAACCAAATGCCTAATAAGTAAACATTATTCTATTTTCAATTACTCTAAGGTGTTTAAAATATCTATCCCCAAACTAGACTTCTACAATGGCTTCTACAATAGCTACAGCTGGAGACTTTTAGAACTTGAAAACATTTTGGAGTTTTGGTATTATGTGAATGTGGGAAAATGCGTTTGTAGCCTTGTCCCCATTCGAAATGCACTTTGCGCGAGCAACATCCATCAGCAAGGGCTTTTTTTTCTTGCTTCCCCCATCGTCTCTGCTTCCTCATTGTTGGTGCTTGCATTCCTCTCACTGTAATCCCTCAATGGCCTCCACTCCCCCTCCTTTCAAGATGGATCTCAACCCTTTTGGCAGATTTGCTTTAAGCAGCGGCAGGATCTTGCTGCGAGTGCCAAGGAAGGCTGCTTTACACCTTTATTGTTGGTGCTTGCATTCCTCTCACTCTAATCCCTCCATGGCCTCCACTCCCCCTCCTTTCAAGATGGATCTCAACCCTTTTGGCAGATTTGCTTTCAGCAGCGGCAGGATCTTGCTGTGAGTGCCAAGGAAGGCTGCTTTGCACCTTTATTATGAGGCGATCCTTGAAACCAGATAACACCTCTTTCAAACTTTTACTGTTTACGTAGGCCACCCGAGCTGTTACACAGCAGTAAAAACCAAGAGAAACCGCTGCAAAACTCCACAAACAGTCTGTTATTGTTTAAACAAACACAATTTTTTATCCTGCAGCAAGTTATTTGATTTCAACATGTTTTCTGTGGTTTTTCGTTTGAGGGAGGGGTCATTGTTTTGCGTTTATAATGAGTTAAATTCTCTTGCTTGCAGTTTAGTAAAATGAACATTGCGCTTTAAATGAACACCAGTTACATTACACATTCATTTTTATAGTCACAGTAAGATTAAATGGCTTGTGCAGCATCACAGAATGTCAAGCCAACGCTGAGACTTGAACCATAGGTCCCCAGGCCCAAAGTAAGCAGCTCTGACTGCTACACCACATCCTCTTTTCCTCTCTTTAGTGTGTTTTCTGGGACAGAACCAAGAGCACAGATTTCCCTCCAGAACCCACCTAGCACTTAGCCTCCTCACTTGTGTTGCTTGTTTGCATTTCTTAACAAGCACTCCTTACCAGTGCATCTGCAGGTCGTCTCTCCTGCCCGTGTCTTGCAGCCTCCTCCCGGGTCACACCTTGTTGCTTCCCCCCTCATTTTATTAATTTCTGTTTCCACAGATACAGCTCCCATCTTTTTGACATTATTCGCCCCATCCAATAAATTAATCTCTGCATCTTTTAAATTGTTTCCCTTCAGACTACAGGGATGAACATTAAGTTCTCTGTGCAGAGGCACACTAGGGACCCCCGCGGCATGACTCAGCATTTATCACTGCGAGATGTCTTTCGAATCAGAGCAAGGCGCTGCCAGCGACACAAGGCGCAGTCTCACCTAATCTTGGTCCCCGGCCTCATCTGCATTCACACTAAGGAGCCAGGGGCTGGCATGAGCTGCTGATTGATCAAAGAAACCAGTAATCACTGACATCTGTAACATGGAGAACCACTGGGTCTCGTAAATGCTGTATAACGTCAGACAAGTCAAGGGGACACATATATGGATTTTTTCCATAGTGTGCAAAAAAACAGGCTTCTGATTTTAAGTATTTTGTTTCATTTCTATTGTATTCATTGTTTCTGTGTAGGGCCAGTACAGCTAGACTGGTGCTTCAGAGCGCTCAGGGACAGCCATTAAGATTTTGAGATGTAAATCGCCAAACACACAGCTATTAACATGTAGTGCTGTAAGAGGGTTCTCTGTAGGGTTGTGTGGTGATATCTTGGCAAAGTTTGAAATCTGCTGCGTGCACTAGGAGAGTTTACAAAATATTAGGATCGATATCTGTCGGATACAAGTGGCCTGCTTTTCATTAAATCTGCATGTGGTGTAACAGCAGAGAAGCCTGACGCCACTTTTGGATGGCTGACAAAGAACATGGAAGAGATGGTGCACTGACTCATTTGAAAACCTTGGCCTCCGCTCCCCCTCCTTTCAATTTGGAACTCAACCCTTTTAGCAGATTTGCTTTCAGCAGTGGCAGGATCTTGCTGCAAGCGTGCTAAGGAAGGCTGCTTTACACCTTTATTACACAGCTTTGCCTTCAAACTAAATCACACCTCTTTCAAACTTTTACTATTTACCCAGTCCACCCGAGCTGTTACACAGCACTAAAAACCAAGAGATACCACTGCAAAACTCTACAAGCAGGCTGTCGTTGTTTAAAAAACACAGGGGCATATTAGCAAGACCGGCGATAAAATTATCGCCGTTTTAGCGGCAGGAAACTGCCGCTAAAGCGGCGATAATGGGCTTGCTAATATGCGATTATAGAATTCAATAGAAGCCCAGGTTATATGTGCAGGACATCTAACCTGGGCTTCATTGGAATTCCATAACGCATATTAGCAAGCCCATTATCGCCGTTTAGCGGCAGTTTCCTGCCGCTAAAACGGCGATAATTTTATCGCCGGTCTTGCTAATATGCCCCACAATTTTCAGCCTGCAGCAATTAGTTTGATTTCACCACATTTTCCCTGGTTTGTCGTGTGAGGAAGAGGTAATTGTTATGCGTTTATAATGTTAAATTCTCATGCCTGCAGTTTAGTAAAATGCACTTTTCGCTTTACATGAGCACAAGCTACATTACACATTCATTTTTTCTAGTCGCAGGGAGACTAAATAATTTGCCCAGAATGTTGAGTCGATGCCGAGACTCGAACGGTGCTCCCCAGGTCCAAAGTCATCAGCACTGACTGCTACACTACATCCTCTTCTCATCTCTTCAGTGTGTTTTCTGGGACAGAACCAAGAGCACCGAATTTCCTCCAGAAGCTCACATAGCATTTAGCCTCTTCAATTGCGTTGTTTGTTTGCATTTCCTAACAAGCACTCCTTACAAGTGCATCTGCAGGCCGTCTCTCTCCTCCCCGTATTTTGCCGCCTCCTCCCTGGTCACACCTCATTGCTTTACCCCTCGTTTTATTTATTTCTGTTTTCACAGATATGGCTCCTATCTTTTTGACATAATTCGCCCCATCTAATAAACGAATCCCTGGGTCTTCTTAAATCATTTTCCTTCAAACTACAAGGATGTACATTAAGACCTATGTGCAGAGGCACACAAGGTACCCCCGTGGCATGACTCAGCATTTATCGCTGTGAGATGTCTTTCCAGTCAGAGCAAGGTGCAGCCAGTGACATGCGGTGCAGTCTCACCTAATCTCGGTCCTCATCTGCATTCACACTGTACTTATCAGGTACATGTTTTTCTTCTTTGTCCTTCCCCATTTACCTAATCTTCCCGCTTCATAATACCACCAGTAATAGTATAATATATTGCCTTTCTCAATATATAAGTCATAACACTTTAACTGAGTTTCAGTAACTTATATTGCACAACTACTCACCAAGCTACAACTTACAACAAAAGCAGCTTATAATTAATGACATAGGCGAAACCTATTGCATTTAGCAGTGCTTGTTTGTCTTTGCAATTTTGTGCAAAATGTTGACATTCTGGTTGAACAGCTTCATGCAATACCGGTGTCATGTCTTCTCTCAGCCACGATCCTGTAATGAAAAGTAAGTCTTGCTGTATGTCTTTCAATTGGTTGAATATGTAAGTACTTGTTTTTTGCCACAGAATGGGGATTTATCAGCAGGCAGGCTAAAGAATATATTTTAGAGATGAAGAGAATTTATGCTGCAGAATGGTGAGTATGCTCATTAAAGTTGTGGGTGATGTACTATTGTTGTCGGTAAGTTAACAGTCGGGAGAGAGGAAGCGTTGTTTATGGTTATCATTATCTTCTTCGAAATGGTTTAGAAGACATCCTTTTGTGTCTGGTTGTGTGGGTGGTAGTGAGTCTGTTTGAAATGGAGGGGTTGGGCTGTGGAGTTTTGTGTTAATGGTGGGTTTGTTTTGGGATAGATAAGAGGATGAGAGGTTCTGAAGAGTGTTGTGGAGTTGCTTTCTTTCACATATATTGAAGGTGGAAGGAGTGTTGGAGCATGAGTGTCATGTTAAATGGCTCTGATTTGAGCAATGGATGATAGACGTGTGGGTGAGTATTTGTTGTGTGTGTGTTGTGGATTGAGCAATTGGTATATTTGCTGCATGGAAAGGGTGAGTTTGGCATGGCTTTAAATGTGGGTATGTATGCTGTTATTTGGCGAAGAGTGTATGCAAACCTGACACAACTAATGCACAAGAAATCCCCTCCCCACAAAAATTTTACAAACCTACTAACTACTAACCGTGAGTTCTGGAGTAGCGTATGCTACTCGCTAGGAAAAGGGCTTCAATGTCCTGTCAGGGGTCGTAACCACTATCTAAAATACGATTCCAATTTCTCCTGCCATTTTATTTCAACTTTATTGGTTGTATTGATTTTACGCAAATCACCTACGTTAGGCACAATAGCAGAACTAATAAAATCAAAGTTTACTGGCGGGAATACCTTATATTTGCTATTAAAGTTTCTGTAGTAAACACTTTGCGGTGAGAAGTGGGAGTTGCAATTTTCATGTGGGATGGTAAAGCACCAATGACTTAATTGTTTATTTCAAAATCTTAGAAACGCATGCAGGAAATCAAGCACACATCCTTACCCACAGGGTAATGCATCCTGCTTTGTGTCCAAAGCAATTACAAATAAAACGTTCCTGATACATCTTGGCAGAGAAAATGACAAAAAGACGCGTACATATTGCTTTTTCCTATCCCCTGCCAAAAAAGTAAATGCACGGCTAAACCCAGATTCAAAAGTGCACGCACTACTAATAAAATCTGATATGTGGCAAGCTGACTGTAAAAATTGGACACCTGATTACGGGTAACTGTGCTATTGTTGGGAATATTCCAAGTACATCAAAATGTTCCAAGTCATGCAAATAAACAAAGACAAAGTAATCCAAACATTTTCATGAAATATAAAACAACAATGTAAAAAGAAAGTTGTGCTGTAGAACAGTATGTCCAGTTTCCCAAAGTAACCCCAGTGCCTGCATACTCCTAACATTTGGACCCTCACTAACTCTCACTACAATTAAACCCATAATCCCGACTTGAGAGCTAATGAGTGTCTGCAATCAATGTTAAGTTGTAAGGGAACTTTGCACAAACCCAGAGTTTTTATCCCACAGATAAAACATAGCAAACTTTGTGCAAGAAAATCACTAAATTAAGAGTTGTGTAGCTTGTGTAAACGAACAATGTGGTATTAATGTTTCCCAAGAAAGAATTAATAAATCAGTAATCCAACAAATCTAACAATGAGGTCTTTGATGCATTTCGCAAAGACTAAGGGGCATATTCACAAGGACTTATCGCCACCTTAACGCATCAAAAGTGGAGATAGATTTAACGCCCCATTCACAAGCGGGTGCAAACTGCAGACATCGCCAGTATTCCCGCGATAACTGCCGCAAAATTTACCTCCAGGGGTGACACCACCAACTAACCCTAATGAGATGCAGATTAGGCGTTCCCGTGCAAAAACCCACGAAAACACCACAACACCACTTTCACAACGAACTGCCAGATCTGCGATGCGAACCAAAAACAGGCGATAAGCCGCGGTAGCAGCAGGGAATTAACACCTGCCTTTTGCTGGTGTTAAGCAGGACGACTACCTGCAGTATGAAAGGGAGCCCAGCCAAGAGCCACATTTGAAAACCCACAGATGCCATGGAGCCAATGATCATGCAGCTCGGAGACCCATGAGGGCCACAACACCCACCGCTACCACCCCCAGGCTCCCCCTGCCCCCCCGGACAAACACATACCGTGCACAACACAAGAGCCACAAAAAGCGCATGATGTCGCACAATGACAAAAAGAAACACACATGTGTGGTCAGAAGAACGAGAAACAGTCACTCATCATTGAAGTAACAACCAAAAACTTTATTGAAATACAACACAAAACACCAATGCGGAAGACTCCTGTCGGGTCCGTCCGGGACAATCTTGATGTCACAGCCTGGAAAATAAAGCACAAAATCAGAACGTGTGTCATGCGCACATCACAGGAGCGAGACACAGAGAAACAGAGAATGAAAGAAAGGCAGAGAGAGTAAGAAAGAAAGGGAGAGAGAGAGAGAGAGAGAGAGAAGGAAAGGAAGGGAGAGAGAGAGAGAGAGAGAGAAGGAAAGGAAGGGAGAGAGAGAGAGAGAAGGAAAGGAAGGGAGAGAGAGAGAGAGAAGGAAGGAAGGAGAGAGAGAGAGGGAGGGACAATGCCGCCCGCGCACCCAGGCACCACTGCTCACCTGCTGCCACCGGTGTGTCTCCAACCACGAGCCGGTATACACTGCAAGCCACCAGGTCTGCAATCTGTAATCGAGGCCAGAGTCAATCATGGCAGAGTCCATCTCACTGCACACGGCAACAACGCCTGTCCGTCCCTGCGCACACATGCAGCCGCACCCTACCCCCTCCCGCCAGCCAGCGCTGGTTGTCCGCCCTTGCGCACCCAGGCCCCACTGCTCACCTGCCGCCAACGGTGTGTCCACCAGTGGGCACACCACGTGCCTGTGCAAGCTCCAGTCTCCGGTCCCGCCACCATGGCATGCTCCACATCATGCGGACCCGCACCGCGGCCCAGCAGGTCCCACACATGACGCTGAGTCCTGAGGCATCAATGGCAGAGACCACATCAGTGCACACGTCCTCATCGCAGGCTGCACACCCGCTCAGCAATTTCGGTGCCACTAACCCTGTGCAACCCCAGTCAGCGCCACATGGTTGTAGGCCCGTGACGGCCACAAGGCTTCGGGTGCCACTAACCCTGTGCAACCCCAGTCAGCGCCACATGGTGGTAGGCCCGTGACGGCCGCAAGGCTTCGGGTGCCACTAACCCTGTGCAACCCCAGTCAGCGCCACGTGGTGGTAGGCCCGTGATGGCCGCATGGCTTTGGGTGCGACTAACCCTGTGCGCAACAACTCATGGGCCCTTTATGATTGAGAATCGTGGAACGTCCGACATCCAGTCACCTCCGGCAGTGGGGAATGTGACGTTGTCGGCCCCTTATATTGGCGGGCGATACCAAAGGGGATGATGGACGGAGCGCTTGAGCTAATCAAACACTCACCCCCAGTCAACTGATCTGGGTTTAATCCATCATCATTCTTTAGCTCACTCCACCACCCCAGTTCAGACATGGCCATATGCAAATCAGTCTGACCCTGTGCCTCATGGGAACAGTCCAGCCCGAATTGCCAAGCCATGTCTTCCCTGGACCGGAAACAAGCATCCTGGGACCGGTTTCTGGCTATTCAGCCATCATCAGCCAGGCTAGCTTGAATCCAGTGGCAAAGTGAGCAAGGGACCCACGTCTGGGCATATCCTGCCAACTTAGGGTGAACAAAGTGATAACAAAGGGGATGATGGACGGAGCGCTTGAGCTAATCAAACACTCACCCCCAGTCAACTGATCTGGGTTTAATCCATCATCATTCTTTAGCTCACTCCACCACCCCAGTTCAGACATGGCCATATGCAAATCAGTCTGACCCTGTGCCTCATGGGAACAGTCCAGCCCGAACTGCCAAGCCATGTCTTCCTGGACCGGAAACAAGCATCCATGGACCGGTTTCTGGCTATTCAGCCGTCATCAGCCAGGCTAGCTTGAATCCAGTGGCAAAGTGAGCAAGGTACCCACGTCTGGGCATACCCTGCCAACTTAGGGCGAACAAAGCGATACCAAAGGGAATGATGGACGGAGCGCTTGAGCTAATCAAACACTCACCCCCAGTCAACTGATCTGGGTTTAATCCATCATCATTCTTTAGCTCACTCCACCACCCCAGTTTAGACATGGAAACAGTATTTCAAAATTAGCAAATGTAGGGCCTGATGTACTAAGGATTAAAGGTTCACCAATCAGGCGCAAATGATTTGCAACTGCTAAGCAAGCCCTTTCCAGTGTACAAATGGTATCAAAATAATAAGTTATAAAAACGGAAGCAAATAAATAACGATTTGGTAATTTGCAACTAGTATGTGCAATTCCTTATGTCTGAATCCACGTTACTGAAATAATTGAATGTTTTACTATTTTATTGGATTAAACAGTTGCAAGACTTGGAAAAGGCACATGCAAAGTACCATCAATTTAAAGTAGGTGGCAAACAGGTGCAAAATATAAAAGGGGGCCAAATAAAACATATCCAACTTTCAGAATTGCTGCACTCTATACTGTCGTGAGGAGAATGTGTATCATGGCAGCACAACCGGAGACAAGGAAAAGAAACAGAAATATGTTTATAATATACACCTCTTTGTTTGAGTACGCAGAGGAGTGGGTATACACAAAATATAGATTAGGAAGGCTGGTCGTGGCAGAGTTAGCAGATGAGAATGAGCTCATTCATGTGAGGCAAACTCATCGAAGCCAGGCCATACCTACTGATTTGCAGTTGCTTTACTCCCCCCACCTTCTTGTCTCTGGTAGTTCTCAGAGTGTGGTATCAGTTGCAGGGGGATATTAGACCTGACATCCTTGGTGTGATATTCCCTGAGAGATTTTGCCTTCACTACCCTATTTTTCTGAACTCATTTTTGTTCGCATTAGGTTTCTGTGCACTTTACCACTGCTTACCAGTGGTAAGCTGCTAGTGGTTAGAATACACCTAATTTACTTATAAGTCCATCGTAAATGGTGCTACATGTACTAATGGCCTGTAAAGTAAACACTACGAATAGGCTGCAGCTCTCATTCTGCCACTCACTAAATTAGCCCTTTAAAACATGTCTCAGGCATGCCACTGCAGCATGTAGTGCAGTTTTAAACTGCCATTTTGATCTGACAAAGTAAACCTTCAGGCCAAAAACTTCTTTCACTACTATGGTAGGTCCTAAAGGCTCATAGGGCAAGGTGAGTGGTATTTTTAAAGTAGGACATGTGCATTTAAGTTTTACAAGTCCTGACAGTGAAAAATACTCCTCGTGTCATTTGCCTTTGTAGCAAGACTATCACTCCCATAGATTAACACTGGGTTACCTTATTACACTTAAAAATAATATGTGATAACTGCAGTTTGGGAAATCCTTCTTCCATTCATTTAAATTGCGATTTAAAAACAACTTTAACGGTAAAGTCAGATTTCAAGTTACTATTTTGAAAATTCCACTTTTACAAAGTTGTCACTCTTCTGCCTAAACCAAATGTGCCTTTCTGCCACTGTCCAGGGTCACATGAGGTGTGTGTTGTGTATTTCTTTCAGACATGGGGACAGGAGTTCCTGAATGTGGAGGTAGTGTAACTTCCTGACAAGATGGCAGATGCAGAATTGGGTCCTTCTCTGATTACGCTTCAAAAGTTCCTGCCTGCAAAACACACAAAGGAACTTGACGCCAGACCTGCCCTTGCCTTTGTCAACCTAGACTGTTTGGAGCCAAACCCAGGATAAGCGGAAGAGCTGACCTGAACCAGTTTGAGAGTAGGCCGGGGATTGCCTCCACACAGAGGTTGGCACTGGGTATAAATGTGCCACCTTCAGAACACTCCTGGACCTCTGGAAGATTTGGAAGAAATACTCCAATGCTGTCTGAAGAAGGAATAGTGGACCTGCTTGGCTTCAACTCAGGATCCCCAGAAGTGAACCCAAGGATCAGTTGGCCGATCTCAAGTTTGAGCTACAGGGACACAACAAGATTCCAGGGGCCTCCCTGCAACTGGCCAGCTGACCAGCACCACCTAAGTCTGAGCCCTGCTGCTGGCCTCTGCTTTAGTGGAGTCCTGATCCCCAAGAGGTGTAGGGTCCTTGGTTGCTATCAGAGTGTACTCTTCCTGCCTCAAAACAGAACTCTAAGTGAAAATCCAGACGTTTTGGGCTTTTTACAACTGCAAGTGGACTCTTTGCACCAAGAACGACGCCCACCAACATGAAACTACAGCTACGACCTGCTGTTTGTTTCAGCTATGAATGTCCACATCAGCAGCGATCGCTGCATCTCCCACAAATGCGAAATTTCAATGGTGACCTGCTCCTTGCGCTGACAACTGACTCCTCTGGGCCCCTGTCAACGTGAAGCTCCACCTGAGGGTCCCTGCATTGATTTAGAGTGGGAGAAGGTAAACTCTTCACTGGGACAAACCTGGTCGACCTCAACTTGTAATTTTGACCTAGTCCCGAGTGACCAGATACACGCGCTTCATGAATTCTGACACTATTTTCATCTAGAACTTAAAAAACTTAGCTCCAGTTCTACTTATTGGATTGTTATCAATTTTGTGCATTGTACTCTATTTCTCTAAATTGGTTTGGGACTTTTCTTGTGTTGTGTTTTTACTTTATTATTGTTTGAGTGCTGCATAAATACTTTACTCATTGCCTCTAAGTTAAGCCTGACTGCTTTTCTGCCAAGCTGGCAGAGAGTTCAGCACAGGCTTATTTAGTGATTTTGTGGTTCACCCAGACAAGGACTGTGTTTATTATTTGAATGCGGGTTCCACCCCTCTCAGCTACTCACCCAATGTCTTACAGGGTATAATTCAAAGTATCCTTTCAGGGATTTTTTATGCATTCTTGACACAATACTATCCAAAATTGAATTACACATATCTTTCCCAAGCAGCCCACCCCAGACTAATGACACTCAGGTAAATGTTTATGGCCAAAAATAGGAAAAAACACTCTAGATGGTTTGGAATGGCACTCCATAAATTATCTCAGGAGTCTTGTTTCGACATTCAGCACTTTACGACTGGCTAGTGGTACTCTGATAATGTTTATTTACAGTTGAAGAAAATAAACCAAAAGCGCTCATATCTTGTGAATTTGAACAAGGAAATTATTTTTGAGAACATGTACAGCAAAAAATAAAGACATATTACATGAAGTCCATTTGTACTGCTATTTATGTCATACTTTACTTTGCATCAGTTGGCTACTATGTACATGTAGAATCAGTGTCACAATTCCTGCTCCTCCTTTGCCTTCCACAAGCAGCCTCTGTATGATAATCAGCTGTAGATGTGGAGGCTAATCTGTACTTTTGAAAGGCAGCTGCTGTCAGTCATAACTGACGCCTTTAAATTCAAACCATGGTAAGAGACACTCAGCCACAAACACCATGAAAGCAGCTCATGCCGGGCTCTGAACAGCCTCAAACCAAGAATATTCCACTCTGCTACAGATATGCTGCTCATACCTGATGCCTCACTATCACCTGTTTGTAGTGCTCCATGAATAGCACAAAACATTTGGGGTTTGCAATTCCTTTAAGACTCGAATGATGTGGGAAAGGCTTCTTATTAAGTTGCCACTTTGCCTTACAAGTTTCCCCTGTAGGTTAGTGGAACATCAGCACAGTATGCTTCTTTAGAGGCAAGTCGCTCTATTACCTACAGAAGGATTGTGGTGTTTTGTATAGAAGTTCTTATCAGACCTGGGCTAATACCTCACTTAAGGAATGGGACAGCGCTGTTACTGCCTGAGGCATTTCATTTGTACTATGTGCCATTGCAACAAAGGCTTCATACATTGGGCTCTACCATGATGGGCTGTTCTGGTGCAGTGCAGACTAGAGCGCCTGTTTTATGCGCCTGCAGGGCATAAAGTGAATTAATTTAACCTAATATTTCTCAGAGGTATTGCTTTATTTTCTGACAGAAAAGCTCAGGAACGGAAAGGAACAAACTCTGCCCACTGTTTTCGAAGTGTTCTATCCTAAAACAATGCACTAACTCAGAGAAATCTTGGGGAACAGAGAGTCAGTTCCCCTTCTCTGTTCATTTTTGCTTACAACTACAACCTTCATACTGAGTGGAGGCCTCCTCAAGTGGGCTTGGATGCCTATAAAAGGATGCTCTGCTCCTCTTGATTTGCACAGAAGATCCATGCGCCAAGGCTTGCGGGCTGGATACTCTTTCCCTCTAGTGTCTCCTGGTCTCCTCTACACCTTTTCTCCGATTTTGCTCTTCGATCAATTAATCAATCAGGGAATTGTGAAGCGTGCTATTCACCTGAGAGGGTCTCAAGGCGCTGGGTGGTGGGGGATGGGGGAGGGGGGTGCAGCTCCGGTTCAGTCGAAGAGCAGGTCTTGAGGCTCTTCCTGAAGGTGTGCAGAGTGGGGCTGCATCTGATGTTGATAGGGAGCTCATTCCAGGTCTTTGCCGCTATGTAGGAGAAGGCTTTTCCACCCGTTCTTGCTCTGCGGATGCGCTGGGTTTCGGCGAGGGCAAGGTCAGCGGATTGGAGGTTTCTCATGGGTACGTGGAAGGATATTCTTTCGTTGAGATATTGGGGTCCGGTGTTGTGGAGGCATTTGTAGGCATGGGTGAGTATCTTGAAGGTTACTCTCGTCTCGACGGGAAGCCACTGGAGGTGTTGCAGATGTTGGGTGATGTGTTCATGTCGAGGGATGCCGAGGATGAGTCTGATGTGGTGTTCTGTATGGTCTGTAGCTTGCGGAGCAGGGATTTGTTGATTCCAGCGTAGAGGGCATTTCCATAGTCCAGTCTGCTGGTTATGAGTGAGTGGGTGACAGTCTTTCTGGATTCGGGAGGATCCGTTCGAAGGTCTTGCGAAGGTTGTGGAGGGTGTTGAAACAGGTGGAGGCAACGGCGTTGATCTGTCGGTTCATTGTGAGGGAGGAGTCGAGTATGATGCCGAGGTTCCGGGTGTGGTCCATGGGGGTGGGGGGTTGCTGATGGCGGTGGGACACCAGGTGTTGTCCCATGCATAGGGGGAGGGTCCAAGGATGAGGACTTCTGTTTTCTCTGAGTTGAGCATCAGGCAGCTGCTGGTCATCGAGGCTGCAACGTCCTTCATTCCTTCCTGGAAGCTGAGTCTGGTGGTGTGGGGGTCCTTGGTGAGGGACAAGATGAGCTGGGTGTCGTCGGCGTAGGATAGTATGCTGAGTCCATGCTGTCTGATAATGGCGGCGAGGGGGTCCATGTAGATGTTAAAGAGCGTGCGGCTGAGCGACGATCCCTGGGGCACTCCGCAGTTGATCTCTGTGGGTTCGGAGAGGAAGGCCGTGAGTCTGATTCTTTGGGCTCTGCCCGTGAGGAAGGAGCGCAGCCAGTTGAGGGCTCTCTGTATGCCGGCGTCGCAGAGTCTGGCAGTGACAGTGCAGTGGGAAATGGTGTCGAACGCTGCAGAAAGGTCAAGCAGGATCAGGGCTGGGGTGTGGCCTTGGTCGAGGAGGGTGCGGATGTTGTCTGTAGGTGAGTAGGGTGGTCTCTGTGCTGTGGTTGCTGCGGAATCCGGCTTGGGAGGGGTCGAAGATGGAGTTCTCTTCAATGAAGTTCATTAGTTGGGCGTTGACTATCTTCTCAGTGACTTTGGCCATGAAGGGGAGGAGAGAGATGGGTCGGAAGTTCTTGAGGTCCATTGGATCTGCTGAGGGCTTCTTGAGGAGGGGCTTGACCTCTGCGCATTTCCAGTCGTCGGGGAATGTGCCTGCTTCGAAGGTGGCGTTGATGGTGCATCGTAGCTCAGGTGCTGCGGCGGCTCTGTGGAAGATGTGCAGAGGGCAGGGGTCCGTGGGGGCTCCTGAGTGAATGCCTTTCATGGTTGATGCGGTGTCTTCGGTGGTGACTGGGGTCTAGAAGGAGATGGTAGGCTGGCTGTAGTTGCTGGGGGGAGGAAGGGGTTCGGTGTTCGGAGTCTGTTCGTTGAAGTTGTTGTAGAGGGATCTTATCTTCAGGTGGAAGTAGGAGCCGAGTTTGTTGCAGATGTCCTGGGAGGGTGTGACGTCCGTGGCTTCACTGGGGGGCTTAGTGAATTCCTGAATGATGCTGAAGAGTTCATTGGAGTTGCTGGCGTTGGCGTGGATTTTGTTTCGGATGAAGGTCCTTTTGGCGGATCTGATGAGTTGGTGGTATTCCGTTATGGCGTTCTTGTAGGTGGTACAGTCTTCTGAGGTTTTGCTGTTTCTCCATAGCTTCTTGAGACGTCTGCAGGTATGTCTGGATTCTTGAAGGTCGGCGGTGAACCAGATGGCCTTACTGGGGCACTGTCTGTCGGGGTTGCGGAGGGGGCGAGCTTGTCTGCGCAGTTGGTGATCCTTCTGTGAAGTTCTTTGGCTGCTTAGTTGGCGTCGGTCAAGGTGGGTGGGGGATTGTGGATGGTGTGGTGTAGGTTTGGGGGTGGTGGCTTTGTCGAAAGAGAAGTGTATGCAGTGGTGGTCTGTCCAGGGGGTTGCGTGGTATGGCTGAAGTGGATGTTGTTACCTTCTGCGAAGATGGGTTCGAGGGTGTGTCCTGCCTTGTGGGTGGGGGTGGTGACGAGCTGCTTCAGTCCGAGGTTGGCGAGGTTGTCCAGGAGGGTGGCGGAGTTGGGGTCGCTGAGGTTGTCAAGGTGGAAGTTGAGGTCCCTGATGAGTATGCAGTCCATGGAGGCGATGGTGTGGGGCGCGATAAGGTCGGCGATGGTAGTGGTGAACTAGGTTCGAGGTCCGGGGGGTCTGTAGGCAAGGGTGCCGCGTAGGGTCGTTCTGGGGCTGGTCTGGATCTGGAAATGGAGGTGTTTGGTGGTGGATGGGGAGTCGCTCGTGCTGGAGGTGGAGAGTCGGAGGGAGCTTTTGTGTGCGATGGAGAGTCCTCCTCCTGGGCGGTTGGTTCGGTTCTTCCTATGGATCTTGTATCCATCAAGGATGGCGATGGCAGGGGCGGAGGTGGGGTTGGTCCAGGTTTCCATGAAGAAGGCGACGTCTGGCGAGAGGGTGTCGAGGAGGTCCCAGATCTCTACAGCATGTCTGTGCAGGGAGCGCACGTTGAGGAGGATGCACCTCAGGGCTTCGGGGGTGCTGGTGCCCGGCGTGAGTGCGGCGGCTGTGGGGGTGCAGAGGATGGTGAAGGATTGTCGGCAGTGTCGGCAGGAGAACTGGCTCTGGGTGGTGTTCGGCATAGACAGCTGGCAGTCGTTCCTTCCAGCGTTGAGTGCGTGTAGGTCAGCTGAGTCATAGTGGTGGGTGGTCAAAAAGACAGATGAAAGACAGAAAACGGGCACAAACACAAAGAGAGTCAATAGACGACCAGCAGAGGCTCGCCCACTGGACCACCAGGGATGAGGTGCAGGCAGGAGCCTGCGGGTGGAGGAGGACCCCGAACACCTAACTTCTCAGAGAGGTGTAGGGGCAGCGGCACAACAGTAGAGCTTGCGGGGCAGAGAGCAGAGTCCCTGACCAGGAGGTCAGTGGTCTTGCTCTTGATAAGTGTATTTTCAAAATTCCACCTGGAAGGCTAGACTCACTGTTAGTGGTTCCAGTGAGGCCTTGTTACCCTTAGTTACCAGTCCTGTTGCAAATGACCCTGGACCCTGTTTGGGTGCTGACAATACTTCCATTCCCTCAATACCTTTCCTACTCTCAACTTCTCTCTATAGGAGAGTTTGCACCTAGGAATTTCAAGGTTCAGCTGATTGAGCTCCATCACGTACTCCAGGCAGATTGCTATTTACACCTCTGAACTAACCTCTCTGTCAAACATTGCCTTTTGTTTTGCTGCTTGTGTTTGTCCCAGGGATTGCAATGTGACCCATTGAAGGTCCTTGTCTTCTCAAGACATAGCTTTCTTTTGGTCATGGAAGATTCCACTCTGCATGTCCAGCGGGTCGTGGGGTGGGTTTTTCAAGAGCCCTTTTATGATCTGACTGTCTTTGACTTCTTGGCTCTAGCAGAATTGTGCTAATTGCAGACATGATGCACACACCCTAGCCTTCTTGGGTCCTGATCCTGGTTCTTCATGCTCTACAGGTTGCCTCTGCCTTATATTCATTTGAACCTTCTTTAAACACTGGTGCTCTTTCTAGTTGTATCTAGCTTGGCTTATTGAGTGGGAAAATTGGGTCTTTGTTTTGTCAGACATCCTATGTGTTTTTCCAGATACCCAAGGGATGCAGCAGAATGGCATTTCATGTCTGCCAAATCCTGGACCGCCTAGGGACACCACAGAACCAAGAAACACCAGGGTGGGGCTGTTAGCCCAGGACTGCAGGGATTACAGGCTGTACAGATGAACAACTCTTACACTGCTGCTGTTACTATTGAAACTGCTCCAATATAGTGCATAGAGCATGACAATGGGATATGGGAAAGAAAAGGGCAACTAGCAGTGGATGTGTGTGACAGGACACCATGTACTGAAGTTTCTTTAATATTAGGATGGGTAGGGAAGCTGGGGATGCCGCGAAGGGTGGGGGGGGCATCAGGTATTAGACAATTTTGAACGACTTGTATGGAGTGTTTTTGATGGTGGTGTGGGAGGATGTCAGAACGCAAGGTACATTCTGTGTGTTTGCGTGAGAGGAAGGTACTAATGAGGGTAGTGGGAGTGGGTCACTGGAGACACGTGTGGGCCTGGGAAACCCTTAAATTGTACACCCCAAAAAGATACCTCAACACCACGCCCACGGATGGATGAATTGGAGATGGTGTTAAACCTCATTTTCCTGAGGAATTGTGTCCCCGAGATAAGGCACCAAACAGTATATCAAAAACACAGTCAATTAAGTAGGGACAGATTCAATAATTGAGTTCAAGGGCAGGAGTAGAAATTTAAAAGATTTATTACAAAAATTCAAACGGTGCAATATATAAATTGTAATTGTAATTCCAAATGAGCAGCAAAGTCTATAAGCAATTGAACAGCATCCCTAATGGCATCAGAAAGCGTCCAGGGGATTTTCTAGCTCACCCCCCACAATCTAGGGTATGTATACAGTTTTCTTGCATAGGAAAGCATTCATTTCTGCAAAATCATCATGGTGTGAGCAAAAGAATTATAATTTTAGCAAATGTGTGCACAGTTCTATTAAACGTAATGTTGCCTCACCATCTAAGCACTATTCCACTACATGAATATTGATTCTGCCCACTCAATGCTAATCCATCTGGAGATAGCAGGGCAAACTAGTTACAAAACAACACCAAGGTTTGTGAATGAGTGCAGTACAGTGAGCTCGCGGAATGCACTTGGGACACTAAAACAGTACTGTGGATGTGATGGGAAATTTTCTTTGAGAAGAGAGAAAACAAAGTCAATGTAAGTAAACAAACATGACCGTTCGACTGTATGCTGCAGAAATAATAAACAGTGAACATGCAGGAGGAGACATCCATTTTGAACAAGACGGTGTCAAGGCTTAACTGAGGCCTAGGAACATAAGCCAGAAAAAGGCACTTTAACAAGTAACAGCACATGTTTCAAATAGAATAGTACCATGACAGTGTGTAAATATAATTTTCAGAGTAAATCCATGTTCTGTAAGTTTTTAATGATGCACACATTTATAAATACAGAAAAACAATTACACGTGATAAATGGTATTTTTAATATACAGTTAGGAAAAGGGGGCAAAACTAGGAGAGGCCATGCTGTGGCTTTCTCATAATATCTCTGTACCGATTATTTATAGAATCAAATGCCAATGGAAGAGGATTGGGGAAGCTATACATATGTGGAAGGAGAACCCAAAAAAATCGAGCCACCCCCAAAATTTAGATCACCTCAAATTTACATCTGATGGCTCTGCTCTCAAGTTGATCTTGCACTAAAGTGCACCCTCCTCAACATCAGACCCAACATTAGTTAACAGAGTTGCAATTAATTAATATAGACTACTCAAAAGCTAAGTTTCAGATCAGGGGAAAGTTACAAGATTCTATCACAAAATCGCAAGCAGTACAAAATAAAATATCAGGATGCCATGAAGGCTCAAATTCAGAACACATAGTCAGAAATATAAGAATATAAGTCCTAAATGAACGGCAAAATCACAAGAAAAATGGACAGTAACCCTAGCTGCTAGATGTTCAGAAACATCTTCAGGCTCACCCCCAGAATCAAGGGGTTCTTCTACACAATTCAGGCATAGAAAATGTAGCTAAACCACAGATTCAACATTGTATTATCCCATGTATAATTTCTTTTGACAAATCATAAAAATCCATTTAAATAACATTATATGTTAGCACTATCCCATTTTCTAAGAATGATTCAAGCATCTTCAGCATCATGTTATCAATGGAAGTTCAACTGCTATGCAACATTTCTGAACAATAGGCTATACAGCAGCCGAAGAGAGTTAAACCCAACAACAGAACAGTGGAAGAACTGAAGAACCATGAACATGTGCAACAGTTAGGAACACTAGAAAGTTCAGTCACAGTACATCCACATTAGGAAAATACAAGTACATCAGCATGTCTCTTGCTCTGAGGAACCTGTGAGGAGAGAAGGCACTGCAGGGGAATGAGATGGCAGGGGTAAGAGCGGGAGTGAAATAAGCAGCATTACAACAGCATCTATGTTAACTAATATGGTGATTTTGTGAAAATATGGCACATCTAAACTACATTAATAAACACACTTATGCACATCATATAATATGCAACTCATTTTAACTACATTCATATTATTTCAGCATTTGTATTAGATCGCACATAAAAATTATTTGTTCACAAAAATATGTGTTTGAAAAAACACTATAACACATACTTAAAATTCAAGTTGTCAATAACATGGAGTTTCCATCTCAGGCTTCCAATGGACATCACAGACAACTCAAGCTTCGCTCTTTTCTTTTTGATGTCACTTGAAATCTCATGGAAATCAACCCCATTACTGTCAGATATCCATTTATAATTCTGTATGTTGTTGACAGTCTTGAGTCTGAGAGCATTGGCACTGAGGAACTCCAATTCTTTGCAGGATCAGCATGCTGAAACAGAGCGAGCTGACCACACACAACAGCATTCAGGGAAAAGTTGGTGGAAGAACACTAAGCGGGGTCGCCAGAAATGCATCTAGAAACTGTGACCTTTGCCAGGCTGGAAGAGAAGCCAGCAAAACATGCAAAAATGAGTTTGCCATGGGCTATGAGGGAAGAGGAGATGATTAAAAACTGCGAACCAGAAAATCACCTCCAAATCCGCCGCAGAGTCAGGAAAATGAAGTTCAGGTGTTGGGTAAGTACCCAAACGAAAGACGGATACTGGTAATGTTGCAAGGCAAAATAGAGATGTGGAGTATCTAAGCCATCTTTCTCAGGTCGGTATACAGAGTAGAGAGCAGTGGAAGACCCAAAGCGTGTTGAGACTGCCTCACAGGGCAAAGTAGTGAGAGATAAATTAACACGCACTGTCTTCGGAGCTGGGTGCAATATCTCCATGTCATGGTCTAAGAGCTACGCCTCAACAGTTCGTGACTATTCAGACAAAAAGGAGAAATTGAGCACCACCAAATGCTGCAAGCACACCGGGATGAGGTGCATGTGCATCCTGAGTCCATTGCCAATTAAGAAACCATTAGGGACTACCCTTAGCCTGGAATCCCAGCTGAGGCTCTGACAGCTCATCTTAGACCTGGGGGATTTAACATGGACGCTGGTGTTGGCAGGGATCTTACGAAAAGAACTGTCCAGAAGGCTGGAAATCCTAACAGGAAGAAGTACAATTCATAAATTTGACAACGTATCGAAGAAGAACTTCTGCGAAAAGGATAGGAAATATTTACACTGTCATTTTTGACACTAGATTTACGTTGATACAAATTATTATTATTATTATTATTAATTAGCATTTGTTAAGTGCATGGCTACCCTTAGGCATCCCCGCGCTAGCAGCAACAAGCAAATGGAGGCTGGATGGTTAAGGCAGATTCTGGAAGAGCCAAGTCTTCAGCTGCTTCCGGAAGGAGAGGTGGTGGGCAGTTGAGCGCAGCTGGATGAGGAGAGTGTTCCATAGTCTGGCGGCTTTGTAAGAGAAGGTGCGGCCCCCTGAACGGGCTCTCTTAATTTTAGGTACTGCTGCTAAAAACAGGCTGGCTGACCGGAGGCATCTTGAAGGGCGATGGAAGGCCATAAGAGAATGGTTTATCTTTGGACCGATCCCCCAGAGCGCTTTATGTGCTATGCACAATGATTTAAACCTTATCCGTTCATTTATTGGGAGCCAGTGCGTTTTTTTAGTGCTGGCTTGGCCGAATGCGAATAGGGGGTGTGATGAAGCAGCCTGGCTGCGCAACTCTGCACCACCTGCAGTTTCCTTGTGGTGGACTTTGTGGTGCCAAGGTAGAGGGAGTTCCCGTAGTCCAGACGGGAGAGTACCAGCGCCTGGACCATCACTCTTCGAGCTGGTGTGGGGAGAAGTGGGAGGATTTTTCGCAGCATTCTGATGATACCAAAACAGGAGGCGGCTAACTTGACTGCTTGGCAGTTGAAATTAAGGGACTTATCTAACCAGACTCCCAAACTTTTGATTTGATCTTTGGGGGCTGGCGGCTGGCCAAGACAGTTAGGACAGTTCAATCCAGCTGTGGCGATGGGGTAGTTACCCAAGATCATTAGCTCAGTCTTGTCTCCATTGAGCTTGAGACATGACTGGTCCATCCATGTGGCCACAGTTTCCATACAGGCTTCTAGATTGACTGGCATATTCTTTGGGTGTTTTAGCGCTACCACTAGCTACGTGTCATCCGCATAGGTAATGATCTGAATCCCATATGGGAGGACTAGCTCGGCAAGAGGTTTTAGATAAACATTAGAGTGGGACTTAATGATGAGCCCTGAGGAACTCCGCACGTTAGTGGCATGCGCTTAGAGGTGCAGTTGCCCTCGAATACCTGAAATGCTCTACCTTCAGGAAAGACTTGATCCATGCCAAAACCTTGCCTGAGACTCCCACCATTCTAAGTCTGTCAAATAAGATGTTATAATTGACAGTATCGAATGCGGAGCTCAGGTCAAGTAGGATGACCACCACTACACCTCCCTGGTCGAGGAGTTTCCTTGATTCCTCTACTACTGCTAATAGAGCTGTTTCCGTACCATGGTTAGGACGGAAGCCAGTCTGAGAAGTATGCAGTAGGGAGTTGGTTTCTAAGACTTTTGCTGGTCCCAGGGAGGAGAGAAACTGGACGATAACTACCCCATAACTCAGGGTCGAGGTTGTTTTTTTTTAAGAGTGCTCTTATCATGGCATGTTTCCATGACAAAGGCACCTGACAGCTGGATATAGAGGAGTTTAGCACCTCCAGAAGAACAGGAAGTAAGGCTTCCTCTACCTTGCGGAGTTTATGGAGAGGGGCCGGATCACGAGGGGATCCGGATTTGACCTGGGCAAAAAGTTGTGATAAGGTAGACAGGTCCATGGTTGGAAGGTCCTCCAGTCGGGGGGTGCTGCCCCTTGGTGTGTCCACTTCCTGGCCCAAATTGTCTACACATATGGCCTGAGGGAAAGTATTATATATGTCTAAGATTTTTTTGTTGAAGAACTCCGCAAGTTCGTTGCATCGTAGCTGAGAAGAGTCTAATGGTAGCTTGGGTGCAGGGCGCTTTGTAAGCTTTTTTGCTATTTGGAATATTTCCCTGGGCGTGTTTGCGGCTGATGTAATTTTTTCCTCGAAGTACAGAGCTTGTGCTCTCTTTATTTCTGATTGATAGGTTTTAATAGACTCTTTATATCTGTTTCTTTCCAGTATTGTATTCTTTCCTCCTGGCTCTCTCTAGTCTTTTGCAGTTTTGTTTAAGCTCCCTCAGTTTAGGTGAGTACCACGGTGTCTGTTTCTCCTTGGGCTTTTTTGGCTCCATTTCTGTGGGATCATAGTGTCCAGAGAGGATTCGATCCAGTGATTATAGTTGTCTGACGCTATATTAGGATTAATGTCCCCCAACGGTTTGGAATTCAACAAGGCTGAGGTCCATGCCTCTGGAGAGAGTTTTGCCCAGGGGCAAATACGAGAATTATTATATCAGCAATGGGACTTTGAGGTTATCAAGCAAATTAATGTTTGGTGACTAATGTTAACAGTAAAAGCAATATTATTTTGTACGGAATCGATTGGTACCTTGTCTAAGACCTTATCTACTCGAGGAAGCATTACCCAATAAACTATTGAAGAAACTAATATATATACCTGACTCCTGTGTTCCTTCTGCCTGCTTATGTGTCCTCTACTCTCTCTCTAGCTCTGCATGTGTTTTATGTGTTATTGATATAATCACAAAGACAGAATCAGGAGAGGGACGCTTGTGGGTACCTTCTATCACCCATCCCTTGTATACGTATGTAAGCCTAGTCTATGGGTGCAAGAGAAGCGTTTAAAAAGAAATATCCATTTATTTTCATTTATTTTTAACAATCATATTTAAAACATTACTTTTGGCCAATTCAAGACCAGATACAATGTTCCCTGTTTAGTTGAATCTGCAATAAATGTAGCATTGTCTAGCTCTGTAAGGATTCCATTTTCGATTTCACAAGAAACATAAGAAAATGTGAGAATACGAAAATATCCAAACTTGTGAGAAAAGACTGGGCTTCGAGCTTTTGTATGTTCAATCTGCAATCTGCCTCACATAAAAGTGACAAAGGGATTCTGGAAAAACTGCATTTCAGAAGAGAGTGTTCTCGCCTTTTCTCACAATGCCATTAACAAGAAAGATTCAGCCATGGAGCAGAAATATGTTTTCTTCTGAAGTGCTGGGAGCCTTTTCTCCAAATGTCACATTATATGTCAAGCATCAACACATGCTTCATTTTCATTCAGGTCAGGGCTCTTATTCACATGCAGTTTCCAAGACTACTGAGCCTTGCAGAGGCACATAAACCATTGTGTTTTCAGCCTTGCTGTTTCTTGGCATAGTGTCAGATCGAAAGACTATTGTACTTTGTACAGACCTTGAATGGTAAAAGTAATTTCTGAATGGCCCTTTCTAAGAAGGGTGGTTATTCACCAATATATGAAAACATTAATGAACGATCTCGTGTTTACAAGAATATAGAGGCTCAAAGGAATGTGTACATTGATGTAGTCTTTAAATGTACAAATTGTATATTTCACAGAACTAAAACTAATATGGATTTTCAAAGATGCAATGGCTGCAGACCACGGGATTGACAGACATAAAGGATAGAAAGCTAAGTATGCTTAGCACAGCCGTGCTCAATCTGCTAAGCATTACCCATCCTACAGTGATAGATAAACGTTCACTAACACTTTATTTATGTCTACACTCATAAAAGCTAAGGCCCATATTTATCAATCAATCAAACATTATTCGAGCACGGCAAATCACCCGGAAGGGTCTTAAGGCGCTGGAGATGTTTGTTGCTGCCTGGAGGTTTGATCATTCAAACATCCAGGTCTTTAGTTCTCTTCTGAATTGCTGGAGCGACGGTGCGGTCCTAAGGTGCTATAGAAATGTGTTCAAAGCCTTGGCTGTCGGGTGCGATGGATCCATGGGTTGTCTTCAAGGGAGAGGGAAGCTGATCGGAGATGTCTGGTCAGTTGGTGGAAGGTCAAGCGTTTGTTGATGTATGCTGGTCATTAGTTCTACAGGGCCTTGTAGGCAGGAGTCAGCATCTTGAACTGCCATCTCTTTTGAATTGGGAGCCAGTGTAGTCTTTTGAGGTGGGTGTGATGTGGGTCCTTCTGGGAAGGTCGAGTATCAGCCTTGCCGCTGAGTTCTGTAGGCGTGCAGTGATTCCTACGTAGAGCTTGTTTCCATAGTGTAGTCTGCTGGTGATGAGAGCTTGCATGACGGTCCTTCTGGTCTTTTTAGGGAGCCACCTGAAGATCTTGTGGAGTATGCGAAGGGTTTGAAAGCATGCGGATGAGACTGTGTTGACTTGTTTCTTCATGGATATCAAGGTTTTAATGAAGAACACAAGGGGGTAGCTGTTCCTAAAAGTGTGATGTAATACAGGTGTATAGTCGGTATGGGGGAATCTTCCTTATTAGGAAGTAGTGCCCTCACACATCTGTGAAGGTGTCATGCTTCATCATCGGGCGTTTTGCTCCTCTTGGGGTCGGTGCTGCAATACCCCACGTGCCCCACAAGAGGGTTCTTTGGTGGAGATCTTTGAGTAGAACGTCATGCTGGTGAGTGCATGTGTGTGGAACAAGTGAGAAGGTGGGTTAAAAATACCCCTTCAGGCGATGTGGTAGGTGACTAGACCTAACACCGCATGAAAAATATTTTATGCCGCAGTTTTGATGCGGGCGCCTGCTCTGACCTAAGTGGCACAGTCTTTACAATAGTAGGGTTGGATTAAAAATAACCGCAAAGGGTTTACCCTGTACTAGGTAAACATATTCTATATCATTTTCATGACTGCGTGTGAACAGGGCGGTAATCAATTGATACCTGCACCCCCATTCCCATCCCTTAGCAAGGGTAGGGATAGATTTTCTTCTTTTCAAAACCACCGCCCGGTCCTGATGAAATACCATGGATCCCTCTTGGACCATTAGGGCGTGAAACATGTCGACCTACATCACCTGCCCTTACCACTAAATTGTGTTTCCTCAATTTACAATTTAGATACTGTTTTTAACCTTACCAGTAGGATCCAGGAATAAATCTCACCCTCAGTGAACCTCCGTGGTATTTTTAACCCACCATCTCACTTGCCCCACTCACCTGCACTAACCATCACAGCGTTGTACTAAAAGATCTCCTCCAAAGAGCACTCTCGCGGGGCACGTGGGGTATTGCAGAGCTGACCCTACAAGGAGCAAAAACACCCAATGATGAAGCATAACACCTTCACAGGTGTGTGAGGGCACTACTTTCTAATAAGGAAAATCCCCCCTTAGTACCGACTAGCCACCTGTATTACATCACTCTTTTAGGAACAGCTACCCCCTTGTGTTCTACATACTTGTTCTTGGGAGCAAGGGTACTGGGCCTTAATTGGCTCCCCGTCCCTCTCTATAGTGGTTCTTTTTATCAAGGTTTTAGGTCACCCTTGCAACACACAAGGGGCGGCAAGGGCGATACAAAACCTAGATGATATTTACTAAGCCATGCAAGGCCACCTTGCGTGACCCTGCGTGGCTCGATAAATCTATAGTAACACAAGTCAACACAAATCACTGCCTTGCGTTACTCTGTGGCTGGGAGGTGTGCCATGGGTAGAGCGTGGGTGTTCCCACACATCCACCCATGCATTCTGACACATTCCCAGATTTACCAACACTGGTAGACCTGGGAATGTGTAAGAACTGTACGCCTCCCCACCAGAGGCGCAACAAGGAGAAATATCTTTATTTCTCCTCTTTGTTTCCTCTTTCTAACTGTGCTGCATTGTGCAGCACATGCAGAAAGAGGAAAATGCCTTGTTGAATTGTTTTTGTGCAGGAAGGTGTCCTTTTCAGCACAAAAACAGTCCTTCCTACAATGCAGGCACCCTTACACAATAGTGCAAAAGTCAAGAATACCTCAAAACAAGCCAACTGGTACACTCCAGAGCTCAGGACCACCAAGCGCAACTTCTACCAACTGGAGAAGCGATGGTGTGCCACAAAGAATCTCCCCGACAGAGCCCCCCACAAAACAGCCCACTGCATCTATCATCAGCACATCTAGGAAGCTAAGAAAGTAGCCATCACCGCCTGGATCTACACCGCAGCCAACCACACTAAGGAACTCTTCAAAATAGTCAAGAAGTTCTCCAACTCAACAGCCATAGAGAACACCGTCCACCCCTCCCAAGAACTCTGAGACACTCTCTCAGACTATTTCCACAGAAATATTGTCGCCATCTACAAGAACTTTGATTCCCAACCCAACACCCTCAAACTTAACAGCCTCGATCCACCAGAAAACCCCAGCCAAACTATCACTGCCTGGTCTCTGCTCACCACCCAGTCCACCACATCCTTCATATATTCCATCCACTCCAGGGCACCCACTGAACCCAGCCCCCACCACTTCTTCATCCTCAGAACCAACCCAATCAGCATGTTATCCTCAACACCTCCATCACCACAGCAACCTTCCTGGACAGATGGAAACACGTAGAAGTCAGACCCCTCCTAAAGAAACCCTCTGCAGACCCCAGCGATCTCAAAAATTATTAACCAATCTCCCTGTTCCCAGCCAAAGTTCTCCAGAAAGCCATCAACCAAAAGCTCACCACATTCCTGGAACAAAACCACCTACTGTACACCTCACAGTCAGGACTCCGTGCCAACCACCATACTGAGACCATGCTAATTGCTGCCACAGACAACATCAGAACTCTCCTCGACCACAGAGAAACCATGTCTCTGATTCTCCTCGACCTCTCCTTGGTGTTCGACATCGTCTCCCACAATGCCCTCATCAACAGACTCTACAACATAGAAATACAGCAAGACACACTTAAGTGGATCGCCTCCTTCCTTGCAGGATGCACACAGAGCATCTGGCTACATCCCTTCACCTCCACACCCAAGAACATCATATGCGGTGTACCCCCAGAATCATCACTCACCCCCATTTTATTCAACACCTACATGACTCCTCTCGCAGACATTGTCAGATCCCATGGCCTCAACATAGTCTCCTATACGGGAGACACTCAACTTATCCTCTCGCTCACAGAGGACCCACCAACGCCAAAACCAACTTCTCCAGTGCCATGACCAACGTACTCAACTGGATGTGAGACAACTGCATCATACTGAACTCCGACAAGACAGAAGTACTTCTTTTCAGGAACAAAACCTCCACCTGGGACCACAGTTTGTGGCCAGCTGAATTCGGACCAGCTCCCACACCAACAGACCATGCATGCAATCTGGGGATCATCCTCGACAGTCAACTGACAATGAGACGCCAGGTCAAAGCAGAAGTCTCCTCCTGCTTCCACTCTTTTCGCATGCTCTGCATAATCTTTGAATGGATCAACACCAGAAAGACCATCAGGCCCTTGTCACTAGCGGCCTTGACTATGTCAACGCTCTCTACACCGGCATCTCCACCCAGCTTCTCCAAAGACACCAGATACATAGACATGACCGTATAGGAAAGGTAGGGTGGAATAGCCATCATATTAAAGGAAGAATACAAATGCATCACTAACCCGCACCCAATTGTAGATTGTGAAAGTCTTCAATTCAAAAACAAGGAGATGATGGACCCCTGGGTTGAATCCATCATCATTGTTTAGCTCACTCTGCTACCCCAGTTCAGACACAGCTATATGCAAATCGGTCTTGACCCTGTGCCTCATGGGAACAGTCCAGACCGAACTGCCAAGCCATGTCTTCCCTGGACCGGAATCAAGCATCCTGGGACCGGTTTCGGGCTAATAGCCCTCATCAGCCAGGCTAGCTTGAATCCAGTGGCAAAGTGAGCAAGCGACCCACATCTGGGCATACTCTGCCAACTTAGGGCGAACAAAGCAAACACAAGGAGATGATGAACTTTTCAAACACTCATCCCTAGTCACTGATCTGGGTTGAATCCATCATTATTCTTTAGCTCACTCTGCCACCCCAGTTCAGACACAGCTATATGCAAATCAGTCTTGACCCTGGGCCTCATGGGAACAGTCCAGACCGAACTGCCAAGCCATGTCTTCCCTGGACCGGAATCAAGTCTTCAATTTGCCATCGCATTTCCTACAACATACATCTTCTCAGGACTATTAATATATAGACCCCCAGGGCCAAGTGCAAACGTCTTGGATAGCCTGATATATATCCTGGCTAGTCAAGTAGTAAGAAAACACATATTGCCATTCTAGGAGACGTAAACTTTCACTTAGATAGCCCGAATCTCCCTCATGTCAAAAAACTGTTGCAGGAACTAGATGGGGTACAATTAACCCAATTTATAAACGTTGCAGCACATTTTAAAGGACATATTCTGGATCCTCTAATCTCCAATGACCTTAAAATGTTAGTACTCGCCCCAGTACCAGTGCCTTGGTAAGATCATAACTTCATTCCTTTTACACTGACTAACTTAGGAGTCCAAAAATATACCAAACCATTACCATCAATCAGATGAGAAATAGGTCAAAACTCAATCTGGAAGCTTGGTCGAAAATTTTGGACACCTTTACTCCAAACTTAAAGGGAAATGTAGATGAGGCTTACACTAACTGGGAAAGTTGGACTACCCAGTCATTGGACAAGGTTATCCCGAAAACTGTACCTCAGTCAACAATAAACATCAAAAAAGCACCCTGGTTCAACGCTCACCTAGTTTCCTAAGAAAGGTTTATAAGAAGATGGAGAGAAAATGGCAGTATGATCCATGTTTAAAAGCCAGTTACAAATCAACCATTAGGCTTTATCATAATAACATTAAAGAAGCCCAGGTGAAATTCTTTAAAGATAAGATAATTAAGGCAAAAAACTCCTCTAAGGAGCTATTCAAAGTGGTGAAATCCTTGACCACTTTAAACCAGGATAATCCCACTTCTCATTCCTCTAAGACAAAATGTAATGAGTTAGCTATTTTTTTCCACAAAAAGGTCACAGATATATATGAATCCCTTCATGGAGGGACTGGGACAGCAACAAGCTATGAAACAGACCTTTTGTGGTCTCCTACCCTTCCTGTCCTTACCCACTTCCCACCCATTAATGAAAATATAGTACGAACTCTGATGAGAAAGACCAAACCTGGATCTCCTTTAGATCCAGCACCCCCTCATGTTCTACTTAAAGCTATGGAGGCGATACTCCCTGCGATAGTTGAAATTCTGAATCGCTCAATAGTGGCAGGTGAAGTCTCAAAAATATGGA
Source organism: Calotriton arnoldi (assembly GCA_963921515.1). Classification (NCBI taxonomy): domain Eukaryota; kingdom Metazoa; phylum Chordata; class Amphibia; order Caudata; family Salamandridae; genus Calotriton; species Calotriton arnoldi. The sequence goes on along the minus strand of CAWUFW010000968.1, from coordinate 3,205,276 downwards.
AACACGCAATTATCAGACCACTACTGAAAAAAACACACCTAGACACATCTCAACCTATCAATTATCGGCCCATTTCACTTCTACCATTTGAAGGAAAGCTTGTGGAGAAGCATGTTAATGGGGAGTTGTCTGATTTATTGGAAAACAACCATTGTCTCCACGCCACGCAGATGAGCTTTCGTGCAAGGCATAGCACTGAATCCGCCCGATTGGCAGTCTCAGAAGAACTAAAAAGCACCCTTGATCAAGGTAGCTGAGCAGCAATACTGCTCCTGGATCTGAGCGCGGCATTTGATACCGTGGATCATACCATTCTGCTAAAGAGACTCAGGGAGATTGGGATACAAGACAAAGCCTAGGGTTGGCGGTAATCCTTTCTTAAGGACAGATCCTTCAAAGTGATGGAAACCAGCTATTTTTCAGACAAGATGCCTCTGATATGTGGGGTGCCTCAGGGCTTCTCGCTCAGCCCAACATTTTTCAATGTCTGGCTGACATTGTCCAGGAGTTTGGCATACCTATGGTCTTGTACAAAGATGATATGCAGTTGGTGGTCTCATTTGATACTGGAACAAACTTGGACTCTGAGCATCTGGCGACATGTTTGGCAATGGTGGCGAAGTGGATGACGAGCAGTTGCTTAAAACTAAATGGGGACAAGACAAAGCTTATGATTTTTTGGAAGAAAATTAATCCCCAGGCCTTTGCTCAGCTGGCCAAGCTGTATGAGGAACCTGCCAGTTCCAAATCCATCCATCAAGAACCTTGGAGTCTGGATGGACAATAAACTCACTATGGAAGTACAAGCAAAAAATTGGTCGGCTCATGCTTCGGACTACTTAGAATGCTCTGAAAAGTACTGGAGCTGATTCCAAAACACTTAAGGAATACAAGAATTCATGCACTGGTGACCTCCGGTCTTGACTACGGTAATTCTCTTTACTTAGGGGCCCGAAATAAGTTATCAAGCAGCTTGAAGTTGTGCAGAACACTGCAGATAGACTACTGTGTAGGGGTCCTATCCACGAACCAGTAGGGGAGCATTTGAAATTGCTCCACTGGTTACGGATTGAGGCTAGGATTAAATTTAAGGCACTTTGCTTGACCCACAAAGCAATAAATAACCGAGGTCCCCGTAAAATCAGAGACTTTATTGTGTCATATGTCCCCAACAGATGTCTAAGATCACATCAAGAACGTCTCCTCAGAACCACAAGAATCAAAAGAGCAAGAAGGGGAGGCAGATCCTTCTCACATCTGGCACCTAAACTTTGGAAAACACTGCTGCGTGAACTAAGACTTTTGGAAGCTGAATTTAGTTTCAGAAAAAAGTTGTAGACATTGATTTTTCAGCAGTATCATTAAACATACCGACTCTATCTTCTCTTCGCAATTCACTCATTTAGCGCTGGGAAGCCCTTGGGCAGCTATGCACTCTACAAATCCTTTTAACATAACATAACCATACAGAACACAGTGGCCAGACTCATCCTGGGCCTTCCCAAGCGGACACACACCCCCACCTCAGAAACCTCCACTGGCTCCCCATCCAGATGAGATGCCAACTTCAAAATCCTCACACACACCTACAAAGCTCTCCACAATCAAGGACCTTCCTACATCAACCATCAACTGCAATTCCATCAACCCTCCAGACACCTGCGCTCCAACTCACTCACCCTTGCCCACCCCCCTGCATCCATCAAAGCTATAGTGGGGGCTGCTTCTTCTCATACATCACTGCCAAGCCCAGGAATGACCCCTCCCCCTCCACCTCTGAACAGCACCCACCCTGGAGGACTTCAGAAAGAGACTCAAGATCTGTTATTTCACCGGAGGCTCAGCATCCTCAGTATCTGATACCCCTAGGGGTGGCAGTGATGTGCTTTATAAATGCGGATTGATTGATTGATCGATTGAGATGGCTGTGACCATTCAGTGACAAACTTACAATAAACCAGCAACATGTTTAGGTAAAAGGCAATTGGGTTTTAAACCTCGCATAGGTATAGCGACATCTTTGGTAGACATGAAATCCTCAACTTTGAACATAATATAAGGCAGCCATACAGAGCTTCTGATGTTTTGGGACTTCTCAGGGGCCAACAACATGACAGATCACAAGATTATAGTATTCTTTTAGCCATTGGCCGGTGACTGTGGAATAGGACTGTCCTCCCTACTTAGACATCCTGCCTATGTAGAAACCAACAATTAATATTGGTTCCCCAGAATCTGTCCAGCTAAACACAAATTGACAGCCTGTGTCTTTTAAAGCCAGATTTTCATCAATCATACCTTCAGCAAACTGGCTGAATGTGGGTGTGGGGGAGTGCCCAATTTAGCATTAGTTCTGGCCACCTTGTTTTTTTCCAATTAGTGAACATTTGATTTTGCTCCCATTAAGCTTAAGAAAGCTGGTTCTCATCCATGAATGGATGTATGCAAAGCAACCACTGGGATTAGTTTGTCAGTTGGGGGCATGTTAGACTGACTGTATAAAGTGTGGTGTATAATCTGCATACATCATTGCTGTACTGCTTAACTGGATATATCGTGGCCTCACATACACTTTAAACAATAATGGTGACAAAGATGATCCTTGAAGTATCCTGCAAGTAACATCAAGGCTGCTGGAGGGAAAGATAGTAAGGATTGGGATAGAGTGCAGTTGGCTATGAAGGAGGAAACCCCATCAGCAACAATCTATAAATATCTGTTTCTCTCAGCCTCAGTTTTTGAATAGAGTGATCCACAATATGAAATGTGGAAGCCAAGCCTAGAAAAATTAAGCCTGCCATTTCCCCTTCATCTACTATCATTCTTAGCTCGTCTAAAGCCATGATAAGAGCAGTGTTAGCACCTCTGACCATGTGCAAGCCTAGCGGACAAGGATTCAGGAAACATCATTCTACTAGGAATAGTGATAGCTGCTTTGCTATGATCTTTTATAGTATTTTCCCAAGGGTTGAAGCAGGATGATAAGCCCATAGTTCTCAAACAGTTAATTTCTAAGGTGTCTTTCTTAATGAGTCCAGATTATGATTGGCTGCACCAGATGGCAGAGTTGTGCAAAATGTTGGTTATCCAACCAGCAATTGTTGTTGCAAGAGATTTGAGAACCAAAATTTAGCAGATGACATATGTGAATCGAAGTTAATGCTTTCATGTTGTTTTAGTACTTATTCAGAGGAGACCAATCGGAATGAGAAACCGGCTCTCAACAACAGCATATGTTATCAGCAGGGGAAGTCATATATTTACCATTGGATATTGACTAAGAGATTTTTAGTCCATGATATATGCCTTGGATCTTAGAGGTGAAGGAGATGCTAGGTTCTCACTGAACTATTGAGATCAGGTAGAATTCTCACTCACTCTAACACCCTTATAATTAAGTGCATTTCAGTGAAACTTATGACACTTCGCAAAATTTAACTGGTCATTTTCACCCATGATATATTTACCACAGGATAGAAGAATACTTCGCTTTTTTTTCTGGGCATGGTTTTTTCTGCAGTTGTTGCCAATCAATCTTTATGAAGAGCTTGGTTGTATATTACACAGCATCTGCCTTTATGAGTTGCATATCTGTGTGGGTATTTTTTGCTGACATGAAAAGCATGAAAAGCAGCAAGACCATATCATGAGTCATAATGCTAGTACTATTTACATATTAATGTGAAGCCTAAAGGGTCTTCTCTTGGGTCATCAGTCCTAGATACTAGAAATACCACATTCAGGAATGACTCTTGCACATTAAACTTTGTGTCATTCTTTATTCCTTATCATTGCAATAATATTTTCTGTCGACTAGCAGGACCGACGAAAAAGTGTTGCTCAGTACACGTTTATTTTAAAATGCGCTTGTGCTCCTGTGTTTCAGCTGCCCTGTAGTCTTGCTCATACACAGAAGCGTCATATTGGTTTTAACAATGTTTAGGTGAGCATGGGCAGAGATAAATAAAAAAATTAATAAAACAGACCTCGTTATACTTTCTCGTAAATGATAATATATCCATTTAAAAGTTTTCTAAGAAAACATCACCACTCTTTGTATGTTACTCTGAAATTAGGGCGAAGATATTATTGTATATTTAGTGTATGAGTGAGTGTGTGGGTGTTTGTGTAGGTATGTAAGTGGGTGTATGGATGTGTGAGTGGGTATGTGAGTGCGTGTGTGCTGGCTGTGTAGGTGTGAATGGGTGTGTAAGTGGTTTTCTGGGTCTCTGACTGAGTGTGTGAGTGGCTGTACAGGTATGTGAGTGGGTGTGGGAGTGCCTATGTGGGTCTGTGAGTGGGTGGTTCTCTGAGTGGGTGTGTGAGTGGCTGTATGGTTGTGAAAGTGGGTGTGTAAATAGTTGTGTGGGTGTGTAAGTAGATGTGTGAGTGTGTGGTGGGTGGGTGTATGAGTGGGTGTGTAGGTAGCTGTGTGGATCTCTGAGCAGTGTGTGAATGGCTGTATGGGTGTGTGAGTGGGTGTGCCAGTGATTTTGCTGTATGGGTGTATGAGTGAGGGTGCAAGTGGCTGTGTGGATCTGTGAGTGGGTATGCAAGTGGCTGTACGGGTGTGAACATAGCTATGTGAGTGGGTGAGTGAGTACATGTGTGGATCTGTGAGTGGGTGTGTGAGTGTTTTTTTGGGTCCCTGAGTGGATGTACCAGTGACTGTATTGGTGTGTGTGAAGGTGAGTGAGTGACTGTATGGGTGTGTGAGTGGGTGTATGAATGTGTAAGTGAGTGTGTGAGTGGCTGTGTGGAGGTGTGAGGGAGTATGTGAGTAGGTCTGTGAGTGAGTGTATGTATTTTTTAATTGGGATGTGGATGTATGGATCTGTCACAGATTCACAAGTTTGGTGCTGGAAAGTACATTGGAAACAAAAAGATTTTGCATCAATTTACTTCACTTTTGTGACGCAAACATGGAGTGAAATTTTCATTAATATACCCCTATGTTTTTGATATTGTGAGGATGGTTAGTGTACCAGCAGCTGCAGCAGTGTGATACTGAACCATCCCTTCAACTTTTGTTTCAAGAGTGCCACTAGAAGAGCCGCACCATCCTAGACAATTAATGCAGCTTTGACATGCTGCCCAAGATATCATTTGGTACAGAAAGTTGTCAGAGACTGACTACCTGCTGAGGAGGCTCTCCCATCTCCTCGCCCTAACTCGCTGTAGGAAAGTAGGATCTGCTTTGATGGTTACCCCCACTTTTTGCCTGGTGCTATGCTGTTTCGGACTAGTCTGACTAGGATCCTGCTAATCAGGACCCCAGTCTCTCTGCTTTGTCCCCTAAATTGTTATGGTAAGTACTTAGGTACATCCCATATTGGATACTGGGGTACCCTTATAAGTCCCTAGTATATGGTACTAAGGTACCCAGGGCATAGGTACCCCAGGGGTCCCCCATAGGCTGAAGCATGTATTATGCCACCCATGGGAGACCATTCAAACTATCACTACAGGCCTGCCATTGCAGCCTGTGTAAGCTGGTGCTAACACCACTTATGAAAGATATAGGTTCTCTATATCTAGGGTCACTTCACTTAAAACAAAAACCTATAAGTCACCCCTACAGCAGGCCTTTTCAATCCTGAAAGCAGGGTGCTCGGTTCTAAGTGTGAGGGTGCCCCTGCATGAGCAGGACACCCCTACAGCCTTCGGAGTCCATTCTCCCAGCTTGTAAGTGAGACAGCCATATAACATCTAGAGGGGCACTGCGTCATTATTCGATGACCATCTAGAAACTGGCTGTAACGAACTCTATCATGTTTGGTATCAAACATGTTGAAATCATAACCCCGTAGAGGCCCTCCGTTAGGCCCTCAGTGCTCCCGGTACCAGTCTTCTAGACCCAGACAGCACAACATGGCTGCTGCCGACCAGAGACACGATTCTGCCCTCCTGCTGCTGAGCCAAGCTCGAGCAGGGGAAGGCAGAACAATAGGTATCCTGTCACAGGAAGGTGTGACTACCTCCCAGACAGGGTTTAGTGTATTGGGGCCAGCTGGGAGTGCTTGCCAGCGCCACTCAGTCTGCTTGAGGGGCACATTTGGTGCCCTACTTGCATAGCCCAGTTAAAACCAGCTCAGGGAGATGTTGGCTCCCGCTCTGGCGCGATACTGGACAAAGGACATGGGAGTATCCTCCCCAGTGTCCGACCCTTCCCCTGGGAAGGAACCATAAATCATCCCAACCCTTTCCTTAGGGTACATAAGGGCTTACCTGAGGGTGGGTCCCTAGATTCGTCGTGGGACACGGTGCAGAGAAAGAATATCGAGGAAGAAATATAGAATTGCATAAATATCGTGGTAAAAATATCGTAGGTCAGAAATATCGACAGAAAAATCCTCGTAGTCAAGAATATCGATTTTAGGTAAGTAATATCGATTTGAAAAATATCCAAGTGTTTAATATCGTTTGTAAAAATATAGGGCCAGATGTACGACGTGATTTTGCACGCGGAAACGGGTTTGCGAACCCGTTTGCGCATGCAAAATCACTGTTGGCCATGTACAATTCCTAAATAGCGAGTCGCAATTTATTTGCGACTCGCTATTTAGGAATTGCGAGTCGCAATTAGGAAGGGGTGTTCCCTTCCTAATTGCGTCCACAATGCTATGTGTGAATGTTTTGTGACCGCAATTGCGGTCGCAAAACACTCGCAAATTACCACCCTCTTCAAGAGGGTGGTAATGCAGTCGCAATTTGGAAGGGGTCCCCTGGGGACCCCTTCCACTTTGTGACTGTCTCTAACAATATTTTTTAAGGGCAGGCAGTGGCCCCAAGGACCACTGTCTGCCCTTAAAAAATGAAACGAAAACGTTTCATTTAAAAAAAAAAAATGCATCCAGTTTTCCTTTAAGGAAAACGGGCTGCATTTAAAAAAAAAAAAGCTGCTTTATTAAAAAGCAGTCCCAGACATGGTGGTCTGATGAGCCCAGCAGGCCACCATCCCTTAATATTAGTGAGCCTCGCAATTTGCGACCCCATTGGGAATCACAAAACAGTGTAATAACACTGTTGTACATTTCATTTAGAGCCTCGCAATTTGCAACTCGCAATGAGTCGCAAATTGCGAGACGCTAAATGAAAGGGTCGTACATCTGGCCCATAGTTGTTAAAAATATCGATTTTTTTATTAATGTTATGTATTTTAGTATATATTTTATATGTGTGATGTTTGTTTTTTTGTATAAGAATTGTTTGTATTTCTATTATATGTGTTAAAATTTTAGTAGTTAATAATTTTTTTTAAATTTAATTTTGCGTTTTTAGCTCCGTAGCGGGTTGTGGGTTTATAGGGGAATAGGGTGGGAAGTAATTTAATTATCTATAACACTTATTGATTATTTATAGTAGTTATAATAAAAAAAAAAAATTGAAATTTGCGTTTTTAGTTCCATAGCGGGTTGTGGATTTATAGGGAATAGGGTGGGAAGTAATTTAACTATATAAAATGTATTGAATAATTTGTATTTATTAATATTTGTTTAATTGTGATGTTATAGTGTTAAATGTGTAAATTAATTTATTAATAAATGTTTAATAATTAGTTGTTAATTAATTTAAATTAATTAATTAGTAATTAATTATCATAATTGTGTAGTTAATTTTAGGTGTGTGTTGTGTTGTTTATAGGTGTAAACGGTGAGAAGGGTGGGAAGTAATTTATTTTATATTAATGAATTATTAATTAGTTGTTAATTAAATTAAATGAATTAATTAGTAATTAATTATGGTAATTGTGTATTTAATTTTAGGTGTGTGTTGTGGTGTTTATATGTGTAAATGGTGTGAAGGGTGGGCAGTAATTTATTTTTTATTGAGGAATTATTAATTAGTTGTTAATTAATTTAAATTAATTAATTAGTAATTAATTATGGTAATTGTGTAATTAATTTTAGGTGTGTGGTGGATATAATAGTGCTAAAGAATGTGTACTCAATGAATGTTTATTATCTTTTTTTATTAGTAATATATTTTACATTTATTATCAATTATGTTAATTATGGAAATTAATGTAAATAAAAATTTTGATGTTTTTTTTATTTGTGTGGGATTATAGGGTAGGAAATAAAATAAATACATTTATGTTTTAAATAATTTGTTTGTTAATATTTGCTCCTTTTGAATAAATATTGTTTATGAATGTATTTATTAATTTATTTTATAAACTATTTGTACCTTTTTGTTATATGTAATTAACATTATAATGTGTTCCTTTCATGTTTAATATATTTAATTGTATATTTTTAAAATATTGTTTATTTTTAAGAATATTTAGTTTTTTTTAATTGTTTAAATGTTATTAGTAATTTTTGTTTCTCTGCTATACAACACTTTCTGTACTGTTGCACTCACTGGAGTGGGAATAGTATTTTTACCCCTCCGCTATCCAATACTTTCCCTACTGTTGCACTCATTGGAGTGGGAATAGAAAATGTTCCCCCTCCGCTATCCAAAACTTTCCCTATTGTTGCACTCACTGGAGTGGGAATAGTAGTTTTTACCCTTCCGCTATCCAGCACTTTCCCTACTGTTGCACACACTGGAGTGGGAATAGTAATTTTTACCCTTCCGCTATCCAGCACTTTCCCTACTGTTGCACTCACTGGAGTGGGAACAGTTATTTTTACCCCTCCGCTATCCAACACTTTCCCTACTGTTGCACTCACTGGAGTGGGAATAGTAATTTTTACCCCTCTGCTATCTAACACTTTCTCTACTGTTGCACTCACTGGAGTGGGAATAGTAATTTTTCCCCTCCGCAATCAAACACTTTCCCTACTGTTGCACTCACTGGAGTGGGAATAGTAATTTTTACCCCTCCGCTGTCTAACATTTTCCATACTGTTGCACTCATTGTAGTTTGAATAGTAAATTTAATTATTTCACTATCCAACATTTTTCCTACTGTTGTATTTATTGTTTTGCGAAATGTACGTTTTAATTTTGTTTTAATAGATTAATGTTTTAATTAATTATAGAATTGTTTTTTAAAATTTTAAATTATTGATATATGTATATATTTTATTTTTATATAATTTAAAAGTTTAAAAATTAAATAAAGATAACATTTAATACATTATTTTAAAGTAAATATATATGTATATGTATAAATTATTATGTTTGCGTGTTTATATTTTTTAAAATTAAGTTACATTTTTATATTTAGTTAAAATGTATATTAAACTTAATTTATTTTGTTAAAGATAATATTAATATTTTATATATTCAATATATATTATTTTATTTTATTTATATTTTTAAATCAATATTTTTTACATCTATATTTTTAACTGCAAGATTTTTGATTCGATATTTACCAGTTTAAGGGGCCCATTACGATACCCGGCGTAAATAAATCCGCCAGGCATGGAAGCGGCAAAAATCCGCCCGCACACACCGCCTGAACACCGACCACGCCATTATGAGTACACAAACCGAAAACCGCCATCGGCGAAAAATCACACAAAATACCGCCCGCCATCGTCCGAGTCGGAGTCAAACCGCCCGCCACGGACGGAAACACGCACGACAACACAAAACCGCCCGCCCACACGGCCGACACACCGCACGTGAAATTACGATCGCACCGCCATGAGCGCGGAAAAACAACAAATATACCGCCCGCCAGCGCAAACAACGCCGATGAGAATCGACACGGCAGAAGCCATGGCGCCAACGTACCTGCACAGAAACCATCCGCACACAAAACCAATAGCACACAACATGGCCAACAAGTCCACACAGCAAGGCACACACAAATACACAAGCACAGTACACATCCCGAAAACACCCCCCGGACAAACAAAAAATACAAAGGCCAGAACCCCAGACACAACACACCTGAAAACAACAGACCATGAGGACACACCCACATAGGTGAGTACAAAAGCAGCACTCCCACAGACCACAACCCCTTGCTACATTGCAAACCAGAGAGGAGAGGAGAGGACACAGTGACACAGCAAGGACAGCAGCACACCACAGAAACGCACACATCACAACCACCACCACCACCACCAAACACCGGCACCACAAACCCCTGCACATTACACAACACACACCGCACCAGCACCACAAACACCATGGCACCACAAAGGATGCCCAAGTTCACGCCCATGGAGCTGACGGTCATGGTCGACGAGATCATCAAGGTGTACCCACAAATCTATGGGAACATGGTCCAGCACACACCACTAGCCACCAGAAACAGAATGTGGAACCGGATCGTAGACCAGGTCAATGCAGTCGGGACCCTGCCCAGGAACAGAGTCGAGATAAACAAACGTTGGAATGACGTAAAGAGCCTGGTCAAGAAGAAGGAGGGCAAAAACAGAGAGCTGGCTGCCGTCACTGGCGGAGGAATCCCGCGCTCTTTAAGACCTTCAAAGCGTGGGAGGAGAAGGTGCGAGTCGTAATCCATCCGGAGATCCTCGCCGGATTAGCAGGGGGAGTGGAGGCTGGTAAGTACAAACTAATGTATACCAGCACACCGCTATGTACTCACATGCGCAACTACCATGCCACAGCTCCCAGGGACAAACACCCCCATGTCCAGCACACAATACACAACACATCACACACACATGCAACAGACACTACCACACACAGCCCAAACCGAACAACTGTAAGATGCGTGGGGACATGTGTACACTAAGCCAGCCACGTAACCACCAACAGGTCCCCAAATATGCCAGAAGCGCCACAACGAGCACCCACCACACCCATGTGTCCGCCACAGCTGCACTAACCGACAAGTAACAGGTAAGTGGCAGGAACACAAAGTGCAGTGGGTGGGACGGTGGACAGCCCAAGTACAACACACACCAGGCCCCAGTCCCACAGCACAGCAAGGAGGAGCATCCCCCACACCCCACAGCCACGTGTCAGCCACCGCAGTGCACAACGACAGCCGAAAGGCAGACATCACGGACCACAGCAATCGGTGTCAGTGGGTGTACAGCCACCCCCACGACCCACTACACCCCCCACCCCCACAGACCTGCAACATGGAGCACCCCCCGCTTAGAGCCATGTGGCATCCAGTACAGTGCACGCACGAACAACTTGCAGGTGGGAAACTGGACAGGGCTGGATTACTGGAGGCATGAGGACCATAACACCACCAACACATGGGACATGTCACGTAGCAGACGAACACGCAGCACCGCCCACCGTCACGAACAAGTGAACAATGTGCACACGGACATGAACAACAGACTCACACCCCACATGACCCATCACAGACATAGCAACACCCAAGGAGCCACGTCTGCATGCACAAGCCACACTGAATATAGTCCCACACGGCAGCCACTGTGCAACTCATCACACACAACCGAAACACCATTGAAGTCCTGTCCATGTAGCCCCCACTGCCTGTCAACCCCACACCCCACAACTACGCCTATGTAAGACAAACAATACTAGACGCAACAGAGCGGAACAACAGAAATGCACACGAACACCACTGAACCCATCAAACTCACAGACACACCATGCACATACAACATACCATCCATCCCATCCGTCAGCCCCAGTCTCATGAAAGGCATGTCATCCGCACAGCTGCCACACATACAGCAGTCACGCTAAGACACATGCCCATGACCAACCATGTGCCAGAAGTCAATTAAGCGCACGACACACTGTGAGCAACAACACACAACATGGGCCACACCCCCCGAGCACTGCAGTGATGCACATGGCACAGGGCAGCACGCACACCAAGGAGATGGGACAACTGCAATACGTTGGCTGGCACACAACTATCACTCACTCATAACGATGCGTCCAATGCCATGTCCAGTAACCACAACAGACAGCAAATATGCAGGGCATGTCAGGCATGCACACACCTCAGACCATGCACTGTCATGCTGCCACAACACATGTCACGTTCGGCACCCATGGCTCACAGCATGTACCCCAAAAGCATATCCCCTCCCGAATGCGAATCTGGGGCATGGCCCCCATGTTGCCATATGCGTTCCTAAGCGTTCCATTTGAACCCCAAAAGCATATCCCCTCCCAAATGCGAATCTGGGGCATGGCCCCCATGTTGCCATATGCGTTCCTAAGCGTTCCATATGAACTCCAAAAGCAAAGTACAAACCAGACCCAGGATGGGCCAGGAGCCCGCATACACCAGAGTCACAATGAGTAGGGGCACAGCAACACACCCATCGGCATGGCCAATCCGTCCCATGCCACATGTGCACAGCACACAGTCCCATTGCCTAGCACACACAACTACAGATGCCACAGCCACACACTCGCCTCCGGGAAACCCATGTACGAGATTGCACGAACTGCCAATGTCAGACGACTAATACATACTTCGCCAGGTGCAACACAATAACAAATCTCATTCTCTCCACAGGTGACGAACTGCTGGATGCTGGGGATGGAGACAGCAGCCAGCACAGCCAGCCTACAAGCCCCCAACGAGGACACACGGATCTGGAGGATCTGTCCTCCTCTTCGGACACGGACCACCAAGCTGGCCCATCTGGCGTGGCAGGGCCCAGCCGCTCCCCAGGACCCCTCCTACCCACCAACCCATCATCCAGGGATGCTGAACAGTCCCAGTCCCCTGCTGCCACTGTCGTTGCGGCCACACCCACGGTCATTGCGGCCACTACCACTGCCGCAACCGCCACCATCGCCGCACCGACCACCACCGCCTCCACCACCACCACGTCTTTGCTGGCACCAGCCCCAGCGCAGGTGGTGGCCCGGCCGACTGGATCCACCCTGGGAGCCACAGCGAGGACCGTGGTGTGCAATGTGGCTAGTGGGCAGGCCGGTGGCAGCAGGACTGGTAGGAGGAGCAGGGTCAGGGAAATGCCAGCCTCCCCTGGGAGCCATGCCCTGCCTCAAATGGCCAGAGTCCTTGGGGCCTATGAAGAGGCCCAAGGACAATGGGCCAGGTCTGCTACTGACACGCGGGAGGTGCTGGGGGTGCTGAGGTCCATGGACGCCCATATGGGCCAATTCGTGTCCCGTATGGACCAACTCGTGGACCTCATGGGCCAGCTGGTGGTGGCGGTGGGGTCACAGGCAAGGCCAGCAACACCACCTCCGCCACCACCTGCTAGGGCGCAGGCTCGGGCAGCAGTGTCCACTTCCCCTGCGTCCACAGCCAGTGAGCACACCTCACCCACCACCAGCAGGTCGCCACCACACACCCCCTCCCAAACGTGGAAGGGGCCGTCCGAAGAGGAAACAGATCTCCCGGGAGGACTTCGCACGCTCCAGTCGCAAGTGAGGCAGCCAGCCAGCCTTCCGCCAGCCTTCCTTGACCAGCCACTGCATTGACTTGCTCTACGATCCCACTCCACACAGCCAGCTGGATGGCATGTGTGTGTTGGACTATGGACATAGAACCAGTGGGTACACCCTGATCATCACGCAGCCATGACCGACAGCTCATTGTCACTGCACGCACCACTTTTGTCATCACCTTACACACAATCACATGTCACAGTTTGTAATAAATGCACCTTTTTCACTAACTGCTGTTTGTGCCCTGTGTTTTATTTGTACGGAATACAACGGCCACCTTGGGCGGAAAGGCACCTGATGCGTGGCATGGCAATGGAATCCGGAGGGCCTGTAGGGACCTAGGGGTGGGAGACAGAACAGGAGCACATTCAATGAGTGTGTCACACACCCATCACACAGTACATGTCAACAACTACAAGCAATGTACACACATCGCACAGAGCAATAGGGCACAATGCCACAGTCACCAACAGTGGCATACTACCCTGGCCATGGAGCGTTGACACACTGCACGCAGTGAACATACGGCCACCCTGACACAGCACACACACACCTGCACAGATACAGACACATCATCCGTCGTACATGGACACTCACCGTCAAGTGAAGTAGCGGGCGATGAGCTGCTGGCGCACATTCCCAGCTTCCTCCTCTCCGCTGTCCACCTCACTCGAGCTGTCCTGGTCTGCGGGCTGGGGCCCTGGTTGATCTCCGTCATCCACAATGAGGGGGATCTGCTTCCGAATGGCCAGATTGTGCAGCATGCAGCACGCCACCACTATCTGGCACACCTTCTGTGGGGAGTACGCCAGTGCACCCCCGGTGCGGTCCAGGCACCTGAACCTGGACTTGAGGAGGCCAAAGGTACGCTCGACCACACGTCTGGTCCTCCCATGTGCCTCATTGTATCGATCGTCTGCTGGGGTGCGAGGATTCCTCAATGGACTGAGCAGCCATGCCCCATTCGGATACGCAGAGTCACCTGGGTGTGAGGGACACAGAGAACCGTTGCAATTCCAACTGGACAGGGGACAGCATCGCACAACCAGCACGCTACACCACTCCACATACTCACCGACAATACAGGCACGATCCTGTTGCAGATTGGCCATCAGTCGTGGCAAGATGCTGTTGCGCATTATGTGTGCGTCATGGGCCGAGCCTGGAAACTTGGCACACACGTGGGTGATCACCATGTCCGCAAGGCACACCACTTGCACATTCAGGGAGTGCGTGTGCTTCCTGTTGCGGTACAGGTGCTCAGTGGCCTGTGGTGGAACAAGGCCAACATGAGTGCAGTCAATGGCTCCCACGACGTGTGGGATTCTGCCAAGGGCATAGAATGCACCCTTCACTGCCGCCAATTCACGAGCCCTGGGGAATCTGATGTACCTGTTCCGGTACAGCATCATGGCTGCCAGTACATCCCTCAGCACCTTGCTGAACATGGGCTGGGACATCCCTCCTCCACTGCCCACTGTGTGCTGGAATGACCCAGTGGCGAAGAAATGCATGGCGGCCATCACCTTAGCCGTGGGGGTGACAGCAGTCGGATACACCCTGCGGGGACGGAGATGGAGCTCTAACATGGCACACAGTCGATGCAGAGTTGGCCTGTCCAGCCGAAACTTCCTGATTACCTCTGTATCGTCCATGTCCGCCAGCAATTGGTATGGGCGGTCAATGTTCGGTCTCCGCCTGGGTTAAATGGCAGAGGACACATGTCAAAGCAACACGGCACATAGCAATTTCGCATACACATCACTGACATGACTGAGCAAGCACATGAGCCACAGCCCAGCTGTCAAGCTGGGACGGCACGGCCACAATACACTTACACAGGTCTCCCAACAATGGCAATGGCAAGTGAGACATACCACTGCCATGTGCATGCACATGGGGATCTAGGCCCCAATGACTTGCGGGGCGTGCTGATGGGGACTGACTGCATATTCGTCAAGCGGCAACGCCACGGCAACATGAGTGTCTGCTGAGCATGGAACTGCTTCCGAGGCTGGATGAGTATGGCACACGACGACGACGATGTGGGCACGGGCTGAGCGGCCAATACAAGTGGGACCTGTGGCACGAGGGGATATGAGACAGTAGTAGGTGTCAGCACTGCACCCTATGTACAGCACTGTACGGATCACAGCTCCCGAAACATTGACTGGTGTCCACATTGACAGCCCCATGCCAAGACGGCTGTGTGCTTGCAGTCACACGTCACAGGTGAGAGGTTACATTGCACGTGCCAGGTGGCAGACGTACATAGTGGGAGCTGGCATGTGTGTGCATGTGTCTCCTGTTCAGGATCCACCAGATGGGCGCTGACTCTGTACTGACCATTGGACACAGCATGTTCCGTGGAAGGCTTGTGTGTGTGGGATGGTGGCACTGGATGTGCCTCCGTTGGGTGGGGGCCATGCACAGGGCGGGTACGTCGATGATTGCGCATTGTTGGTCACGGTGGGTGCACCAACTAAGATGTGTTGCCCTGTGTTCAATTCCTATGTCCGCATGATGATGGACTGTGGATGTGGGCAGACTACACATTGGTCGATGTGCTGTCTATATGCATGTGCCTTCACACCAGGCACAGCTGCCCCTGCACATGTGACCCCTGCTGGACTCGCTGCTGGGTCTGTGGAGCTGATGCACCTTCTGCGCGTGGGGCGGGCAGCTCTCCTCACTTCCCTCATTGCGCATGTCATGTCTTTGCCGCAGGTGACATGGATCATGGAGGGCCCACATGTACGCGTGGGTAGGCTACACATGATTGTTCACTGGTCGCCACCCCCAGTCAGTGTTTCGAATGGGAAGGTTGTCGTGCTGGTGGTATGTTCGATGTGGCGGATGGGCGGGCCTAGGTGCGGGCTTACATTCCGGACATGGGGGGTAGTTGGATTGGCGACTAGTTGCAGTACACACGGGACACGTCTCTTCCTTTCCACATCTGGGTCATCCCTTGTACTAACTGACAGTGATACAGTCATCTTCGCCCCAGCCCTCATGTCCTCCCCTCGCCCCCCAATATGCATGCTCACCTGCGAGGCTAGCGCTTGCACAGGCAGCCCCAAGCTCGCACCAGAGAGGGCAAGGAGTGTATGTGTGGGTCCAGTTGCACGAGTGGGCTGTCTCAGGGTATGATGTGTGGCGGGACGCCGTCCACCTGCGTGGTGCCCCAAATGGAGACCCGGCCTGCATGGACTATGCATCACAGTCTTCGCCTTCCGGATCCGCCACCTGCGACACCCAGTGGCTGTGGCTGCCCTTGCGGCCAGGCCGCGTCCGTCTGTGGCTGTTGGCCCACACATTCACTCTTTGGCCTCTCTGGGGAGGGCTCGGGGGTGGTGGCGCACGCGCTTGCACTTAGTCGCAATGGCATGTGTCGTGGTTGGTATGATGGGCAATGGATGGGATGGTGCGAGCCACCTCCTGTGACGTCAGTGCTGCTCGTGCTGTGGTGCGTCCCCCTACACTTCCATTTGACTTGTGCCATGCTAGACGTTGAGGTTCTATTGCCTGCGTGATATGACCAGGAGGAGCGCGAGGAGACCTCTCACACACCATGCTCCACTGCCATCCCGTGCCCTGTATCGCCTGTGCGGATTGACTATGTTGGGGTTACACCTGGTCGACTGGGGCTGTGTGTGCCTTGTCAAGGGGCATGGCGGGCGCACAACAGGATCCAGCTTGTCCACAGAGGGTGGGCTGAGGTGCGCCTGGTACCGCTTTGTACGTGTGCCCGGCTGCTGTGCACACACGTGTTCACTCCCCCGACAGGTGTCCTCTCACAATGCCCAGGGAAGCGGTGGTGTACTGTTCATGACCCCTCCCAACACGGCGTGCTCCAACTTGGCATGTGCGCATCTACCCGTCGCACCCACCCACCTGAGCACTGCGTCCATACGACTTCACACGACACATGTGTGTCTTCCACAGTAGTGCTACTCATTTGCGTTGACATCCAATACCAGTGGACTACATGGTCATGTCACGACTGCCGTGTACTTCACATACTCTCATCCTCTCTCATTCGTACTTGTGAAATGAGTCAGCGGAGACAGTTCTGGTTTCAAACATTATATTGAGTCTTCTGTCCTCTGTGATGCAGTATAGTGGACACTACTGGCAGCGGAATACATGTTGAGGATATACTGAGCATGATTACAAATGGGATAGGGTGTGGGGTTACATCTGCTTGGCCAAGGCTGTGCTAATGTACATTTACGTATAGCTGCGGAGCTGCGGACTTTGACACAGACGGTATACATGTAGCCTACCAGACCGCTCGGCATCATGGGCACAGTCCATCTCAGTTCCATGTGACAGGTTTGCTGCGGTTGTTCCTCATGCACGCGTGCATGTGAGATGACATCAGGGCATGTGCTTGCGTGCATGCAGCGGCGTGCCACTTGTTGTTGCACTGTGGTGGTTACTGGACATGTCACAGTCACTGGGGTCGTGTTGTTGTTGTATGCACTTGTCGTCCATGCAAAGGTCCTGGTATGGGATTCCCGGGCGGGGGTGGGAGGGGTGCAGCACCCACAGACTCCAGGCGACCTATTCATGTCCACTGAGCGGTGTGTGTGTCCATGTGCGCTGGATCCATGTCGTGTCCTGGTTGTTCGTGCAGTTCCGTCCATGTGGGTGCGATGCACAGACCCCATGCCACTGCCTCCCACGATGCATGCGGTGTTCCTGGATGTGATGGGGAACAGTGTGCATGTCCCGGTCATATCCGATGTCATGGCGATGTCGTTGATGGTGTGGTTACAGTTGCCGGTCGTTTGGTATGGCTGTTGTGGTGGTGACTGGCCAGTCCGTGCGGAAGCTGAGCATGGGTGCGGGGTTGGACTTCATAGGTCACTCGGGGAACCTGCGTTGTGGTCCGACGTATTTACAGGTTGTCAGGTATGCGATGCCGTCCAGCAGGGCTTCCATGTCATTGGTGGTGTACATGTTTGCCAGCCAATGAAGCGGATGGTGGCTGTCAAGGTGTTGTTCGTAGGTTGTCCCTTGGAGGACCATGATGGGGCATGCTGGGTGACATTCGATGTAGCTGTTCTCGATGATCCGTCGTGTGGAGGCACAGTGGTTCCATTTCAGTGCGCGTGCGATGTTGGCCACATACGCCATGCCCCCATAGGCAGAGCAGGCCCTGTCGTGTGCGTCCAGAGGGAGGAGTAGTGGTAGCAGGTCTGCCTTCAGACATGCCGGGTTGGAGAGGCATATCTCGACGGGATGCTGGTAGGGACACCTCCGACAGTAGAAGACGGGCATGACGCAGCTGAACAATGTGATGCGGTAAGTCAGTCGGTAACTTACGTTCAGCAGGGACAGGAGATCGCATCCCAATGTATGTATCGTGTTGGTTTGGTACAGCTTGAGCTGTTCGGCGTAGTTGGGTAGGTGTGTTGCGGTTGCCATTTCGCAGCGGTTCGTAGAGGTGGCGTGCTCCGGCTGTGTGTGCAGTCTGCAATGTGCATGCTCCGGGGTTGCTGTGAGCTCTGTGTAGTCGTGGGGAGACAGGACTTGTGTTCTGTTGGCTTGTTTGGAGGACACGGGCCCTCTTCCCACATGCTTCTCAGACAGTTCAAGGTCAGTGCTGTGTGACTCCTTCCAATTAACTTGCATGTGGCCGACATGGGGAGTGTTTTCTTCTTTCTTCCCCGTCCGTTGTGTGCTTCTGTGATATGCGCTATCTGCCCTGTGGTCGGACTCCTCGGCATGCCTGTGTTGGTCTATTCTTGGACAATGGCTGTATTCACCGGCTTCTGTCGTAGGGCTGTGGTTTCGGTGTTGGAATGGAAGGTCATTCAGTGCTGTCTGCTCTCCCTTGTGTGGGCGGCAGGCTGCCTTTCCGCTCTGCGTTGGGCCTTGTGTGTGGATGTTATTCTTGGGCCACCTGTTGTCGGTCCCCGGGCTCTTTGGTGTTCCGTTTCATGTGTCTTGTTCATATGTGCAGGGTGGTATGGGTTTTTCAGTGTGGTACTGGCGTTCCTCTTCCCGAAGGAGCCCTGCTTCTCCTAGTTGGTGTTGCCGCCGCTGTGTGCTACGCCATGTTTGTTACACTGGGGTGTGTCCTGCAGTTGCGTGTCTTCACTGACATGTGTGCGTCGTTTGTGTGGCGTTGGGTGTTGTCCGTGAATTGGGCGTTGGGGACATGTCTGTGGCCGGCCTGTCACGTGTCATGTGCGTTCGGGGTGGGGCTGATGTGTGTGCTGCTTGGTTGTGTCCCTGTGTCTGTGTGCGACGCATGCATGGCGCTGCGGTTGGCCTCTGCGTTGTGCGCATGTGTGGCGGCGTCATCGGGCGCTTTGGGGCCGTGACGGGGTGGTTGGTTCCTAGTCCCAGGTGGTGTGTACACATGTGTTCTGCGATGTTACGATTTGGCCTGTGTGTCATATGTGGATGCGATGGTGGATGTGTAGTGTACACGCGCTGGTGGGGGTTGTCCGCTTTTCCGCCCTTGCACTGTGTGCGCTGTTTGCGTGCACTTGTTGTGTGTGTGCCTACCTGCGTCTCCGCGGTACGTTGCGTCCTTGGTGGTGCATCAGCAGAAGCATGGGAAGGGCCTGCAGTGCTGGATTCATGCCCGGGGTGCCGCTTCTTCGTTGTCCGTGCTCTGCGTCCGTGTTTCCGCCTCTCTTTCACGTGCGGTGTCTCTTTGCCGTGGGAGCCGTTTGTTTGTGGCATCGTAATTTATGCGCCGGGCGGGACGTGTTTCGTCGGACGGTGTGTGTCAATTGTGCTGCGCCGCTACGTGTGCGGGCGCACTTTGATGGCGGACGGTGTTGCTGGCTTGCCGGCGGTGTTTGGCCTGCTTTTCGCATCGTAATTGGGCGGGCGTGTGGACTGCTGCGTGCCGGCGGTAACTGGTGGTTTCTGCATCCGCCAGCACGGCGGTTGTGCTTCCGCCCGCCATCGTAATGGGCCCCTAAGTATAAGGAGTCGATATTTTCACAATCTATATACTTTTTTCGATATTTTTACCATCGATGTTTTTACCATCGATATTCTATCAGTGAACCGTGGGACACGATTCATTTTAGACACCACTTAAACTTCGACCAGCTGGGTACTTTGGACTTCGCTCTGGGCATCAAGGCTGCAACCGGGAAGACTCCTGCTGCTCCTGATCTCTACGCCCTGCTCATCTGCTGCAACGTCCGTGCCTGTGCTCCATACAGGAAACCTTCCAAGGTCTGTGGGCATCCAAGACACCTGAAGGATTCTTCCTTGCCTTCCCTGCATCTGCAGGCACCGCAACTAAGCTGACCGGTCTGATGATCCTGGGCTCCCATGGACTCCGAAAGGCTCAGCAACACAGATGGTGGTTCTGCACATCCATCGAGGCCTGGCCTGTCCTCACACCAAGTTTGAGGCTAGTATCCCTCGTCGGAGCCGCAGGAACCGAACCCCTGTCCACTGCGTTGACTTGCCATTGCAAAGGCTTGTTGGCTTCCTTCCATCAAGATCTTCAGGCTACAAGTAGCCCCCACCTCAAGCATCTCCAGTGACCAAGATCTTTGTCCCCACAGCATCACTTGCACAGTGAGCCTGATACTTTGGTGAGCTGCTCGAGGTACTCTTGCTATTCCAGTGCCTTCGGCCTGTGGGTCCTGTTGAGGGTCACCTTTGGAGTCTTTGGGCTCCCCTGATTGCTCGGGGCTTGCCCTGACTCCCCTGCTTGTGGTGAGTCACCTGGACCTTGCTGGTCCCGACACTGCACCTTCTTTGCTTTCCACGTTGTTTGCAGTTGCCAAGGCTTGTTGGTGCTCCCAACGGACACCGACCCCTCAACTCTCGACATCCAACGTGGGACAGCTTGCAAACAGCTCCTGGTCTTCCACAGCATCGCCTGGTCCTCAGAGCTGCAACTCCAAGGTCACAGTCATCTTTCCATGAAACAACCAACACCGGTGGGCACTCGTCTTCCATGCCCCCTGCTCACTCCTGAGTGACCTAGACTCTGTCCCCTCTGCTTGCATGTACTCTTCACCTCGAATCCACCTTTGGGTTCCACTGGACACTTCACCTTCTCCAGCAGCGGCATCTTCCTGAAGTCTCCCATTGAGTTTGATAACGGTTTATGACGCCACCTCACACCTATGCACGTGGCTTCCCTGGTGCAGGTAACCTGGTTCCAAGGGTATCCACAGATGGGGTGGCTCTCCAACCTCTTGTCTTCCACGGGGTTTCTTCAGGGTCCACTGGAAAGGGTCCTCTTTCTTTAAAATTGCAACCGCGACTTACACGTTGATTTGTACGGAGAACGCGGTCTAGTTCCCACACTGCACATGACCTCCGTGGGGCTCCTAGATACTCACCATTGGTGGTTCCTTGGGTCCCCAACACATCTACGTCCTCTGGGTATATTCTTGACTCGAGTCGTGGTTTGCATACCACTATTTTAGTATATGGTTTGGTCCCCCCCTGGTGACCACCGTGTATTCTGTGCTACTTACCTGTTTCTATTGCAAAGTATTGTGTGTATTGTGTATATCTCTGGGTAGGCGATATCTGTATGTGTTAGTGAGTGTCTTATAATAAATGCCTATTTTTATAAATACACTGTGTGGTTCTTTTTCATTTAAACTGTACCAATAAGATTACGTTCTGGTAAAACAAGCTGCTTTACACTCCTTCTGGACTAAGCCTGAAGGCTGCTCTGTCTAAGACCACTAAAATCACCATAAGGGTTGTCTGGATTGGTGCAGGGTGCCCACTTACATAAGTGTGCATCATATACCAAGCCAGCCTCTCACACTCGCCAACTCTTAACAGCTGCAACCTAGGGGTATCAATATGAAATGCAGGTATTGCAGTTTGAAATGGAATTAAGTAACATGAAACTATTACTAGTAGTATGGAATGAAGGATGGTGGGATAAATTAAGGTTTGCAACAAACAAACAGTACTTGCAGCATTCAATGAAGTCTGGTAACATGAATTAAAGCTTCAGAAAATGTTATTAAGATCTTGAGAATAAAATGAAGGATTTCAACACGAAATGTATATTTGTAAAATAAATTTGGTGTCGTACATGAAATAAATGCTGGTTACATGTAGTGAAGAAGTGCAGCATGAGAGAGAGAGACTTGGAGCACAAGTTTTGCAACAGACAATGAAGACTTGCAACACTGTACATCCTGTTGCCCTGCAGACTTGTCCTGTTCACTCACGGGACGCCCAGTACAGCCTGACCTGCTGTTGGCTTGTGCTGCACGCTCACAGACACTAGGGCCTGTATTCCATATAGGGCATGCTGTCATTGTTTGCACCACAGTGCACCTATAAGCAGCTGTGCCGGGCGCAAACAGGAACTGTGTGTACTATTGCAATGAATGAGCTACTCCCAAGGCAGCTGTCAATGTGTGCTGCCCTGTGGACAGTGCATTCAGTGAAATACGGAGCAGCTGATTGAAATCCACAATGTGTTTCTCTGTACTGGCCGCAACCTGCCTTTACTGTAAGAAAAGGTTAGAGGGCTCCCTGCAGGCAGGAGCAGTGAACACCTGGGCCTGCCTGCTGGAGGGGTATTTTGGGTGCCATTGGACCCTTTTTCACCGCTCAAGAGGGCTCAGGAGTGCACTGACATTGTGCCCCTGTGCCCCCATCTGTATACAGTGGAGGTGCAGAGGCAAAGTGATTCCCTCATTTGCATGGAGCCATGCCCCTATACAAATTAGGGCACACACTCTCACGATAGCGCTGGCGCTACATGTACACCAGCGTCTGCAACCCCTCCTGTATTATCATAATGCCTCTGGATGTAATAAGTGGATGCACACACCAGTTCCCCCCTGGCCCACTATGTGTAATACGGCCCCTGATAACTGCTTTTGGTGGTGCTGAAGCATGGAGTTCACTCTCAGGACATCTACGAACTGCTTGTGATACTAGCACTACAGGCTTGTGCTGCTCACTTTCAGGACCCCTTAGTAATATTCTGCAGTATGGAGGGTTTGGGATGGTGTTTCTGTGGATACCTAGCATTTACAAAACCTATTAGTCTGCCTCCTAGGTGCTAGCATAGGTAACAGCATTTGTACATGCAGTTGTCTGCTTGCATTATCACATGGAAGCAAGACCTATTGGCTTTGCCAATTGAATTAGAAATGGTTGTTTAACTTAGTGTTTAACATCAGAATACACTCTTCCAAAAGCACCATTTATCCAACATCTTTATTAATTGTTAAAGGTTTTGCATAGATATCTTGTTATTAGGGTATCCTGTTTTTAGGTTTAAACCTATAATAAGGGATAAAACCCCCCCACCGAAAGGAAACCAACCCTCATCAGTGTAAACATATAATCACTGATAAACACCTGCACAACCACATTGATTAATTTTGTTATGTCTTTCTGAAGGGGCCAATACAATGCAACTTTGTTATATAGGGTAGCAGCAGCAAGAAAGACAGGTCTAAGATTATTTTGGTTGAGCTTTGTTGTTTAGGGCTGTCACTAAAATACTGTTTTTTCTTTCTTTTGTTTTCTCCAATCAGTTTTGTGTGCTCAGATTAAATTTGCAGGGTTTAGAAGCATGTTTCTGTCTGATCTAATTATGTTATGCACTCTAGAGAAACTGGAAATATTAAAATCATAGTTGATCAATTGGCAGTGTTTACTTCTTTCAATGATTTGTGAAATGGCTGGCTCATAAGAGTCTTGGTCAATATGTAAAATCATATTTACTCAGAGACAAAGAAGAGGTAAAACCCTTTGATACAACAGTCCCCTTTTATAACAAGTCCGTTTTAATATCAGGTCACCTACCAGACATACCAGGATTTAAGCATTAGTTTCTAGATGTAGTGAGTGGCACCTGTGAAAGAAATCCTGTCACTATGCACATGGGATACTGGTGACAAGAAGACATGACTTTCCACATACCAACAAAATTCACAGCTGTAAGTTGTCCCTTTTTATGTGAGATACCTTTAGCTAGTCCTAGATTTTTACTCAACCAAACTTTACTTCTGGTATTTTTGAGCCCATGGTTAAAATGTTAACAGCAAAAATGTAAGTTCCAGAACAAATACTAAGGGCCTGATTACAAATTTGGTGGTGTGGCACCAGGTCCGCCCCGCACCGCCAAAGCCGTGGTCAGGCCACCCACCATGTTAGAAGTTTCCTCCTGTCTGGCGGGCTTTTTTTTGGGCGTTTTCAAGGCAGTGCCTCTAAAAATGGACACCGCAATGGGAACACCAAAAAAAGCTCTGCACGACATGTACTGCAGCAGTCCCACCAAGCATATTACTGCCTCTACACCGCCGCACCAATGCCAGGGAACGGTGGTTCCCTGGTGACTGCGGCGGGGCAATGGTGGTTCAACCGCCCTGATTGTGAGAGGACGGTTGGAAGATCGACACAGCCACGCCCCACATAATCATAATCAAGCCCTAAGTGATGACTGTTAAAAGGTCAGGACTGACTTAAAGTGAGGCATTTGCCATTCGTACACTTGGCAGCAATAAGTATCCAAACAACAGCAGCCTCACCTTAATGTAGTCAGGCAAGCAGTACAGAAAAGCTGTGGAGAGCATACATAAAGCATCAAATTTCAAGTGCCCCAGACTGCAGGGCTACAAATTAATCTGGAGCAATTAAAGTTTTAAAGGTTTCTCAAAGTACTATTCTTTTGGCGGGGGTGATGATTCCCATAGTGTCACAAAATTCAGTGGTGAATGACCATAATATTCAGAGGTGAATGAGCCCCACCTGTGTCCAGGAATTTGTTTATTATTATTTGTTTTTTAATCCGATTAGTAGTTTCATAAACCAGATAGAGTCTTGGCAGAGAGAGAGAGAGAGAGAGAGAGTGTGAGAGGAAATGAGCTGTGAGAAAAGATAATAAGATCTGAATGACAGTGCAATATCTGCACACTATCTATGCTTAAAACAGTCTATTGGACATACTGCAAACAGGGAGACACTACATACCCTGCATTACATTTCCTTTAATTTAAATTTGTGTGTAATAACAATCAATGCCAAAAAACAACATGTTTTGTAAACACTGGTAGAACACAGTTTCTGTCTTTTTTGCGGGTTAGGCAGCTGACTAAATACTGGTAAGCACTTTTTCAAACTATTTGGAAACCACCACTGAAGTTTACAAAAACTAGGCACTGAAAACAGGACAGCCTACTTATCATCATCATAATCATCATTGCTTTATTCGAATAAAAACATATCCATAAAAGAGCAGGCTCATACAATATAAAAAACATACAAAATCGTGATTTTTAGAAGGAACACACATAAAAATTCCATACAGTGCAAAGCTAATAAAGTGCAATTATACAGTATTCATCGAGTTGCACACTCGAATGGCAGTTTTCAAAAAAGCTCCCACACAGCTTATTAGCTCGTCATCTCCCAATTTAAGAAGGGTCCTATATGCGTCTCTGTGGTCAATGTATGAACACTTCTTTAAAAAAAAAAGGAAGTAGGAACAATTGTGTATATTGTGTTTAGTACTTGCAGAAAAATAAAAAGTGTGTAAGGTTTGGCCTGAGCACCCATCGCATGGACAGGGAACAAGATCAAGATTTGCTTGAAAGCCCAGGGGGAAACATAGTAGGAGCTTAACGGTGCCTGCCCTTAGGTGAAAGAGAAGACCAGGCTCCCAGCGACCCATAGGTTTAATCAGATAGCTAGCCCGTTTTTGGTCATTCTCAATGTTCAGAAACATGGCCACGCTCTGTTTACTGGACTCCTTGGTTAGTCTATCCTCGTGGTAGCACCTGTATAACGCCGCCATGGGATGTCCATACCTTTCTCGCATTTAAGGCAATCTGCTATAATGTCTCTGGTGAGGGCCGCCGCCTTATGTTTCCATATGGCTAGCCAAAATAAAGCGGAGCACGCTCTGATGAAGTCTTCAACGTAATGTAACTTTAGTTCACTATGACACACATATTGGGGCGAAGAGATTGGGGCGCCCAGGAGCTTACGTCAGAACCTGTTCTCTTCATACTGGATATTATGACAATTTGAAATGCCCCAAACCTCTGTGCCATAGGTTGCTATAGGTATACACTGAGTTAAATTTTTTTTAAAAATAGGTAAAATGCCCCCCCCACCCTGGTTGGAGTAAACTAAGTACTTGTTGGAATTGGCCCTTTTGGCAGGTTGACCCCTAAACTTTTTGCCTGTCTCCTAGCCTTTTTCCTGTGTAGTGTTGGTGGTTTTAGGCCTCTAGGCACTTTAGCACTGCTGTCCAGTGTAAAGTGCGTGCGCTCTCTGAGTGCGTGTGGTGAGATTGGCCTGCCCTCCCATAGGAATGCATGGGGGATAAGTGTGTCCATGGTAATTCCTGGTATGATAGGCGTGCAGGGTCGAGTCTAGTATGTATGAATTTGTGTGAATAAATGCTGCGCAATGGTGTGCGCAGATTTATGGTGACTGGTGGAGAAATGCCACTTTTAGAAGTTGGCATTTCTGTGTGGTATGTGTCTGCCTGCCTGATGTGAATTGCATGTCTGGCTTTGTGAGTGACAGGGGCTGGGAGGTGTGTGTGGCTCCAGGAGGGGCAGGGTGAGTCAGCGCTAGGCTGAATGGGACACCTGGGCTAAGGGTAGTGGGAGGAGTAATCCCCTGACTCTGAATAGGACTGTGCCCAGGCTGTACAATGCTGGCTCCTCCCCTGTGGTGTGTCTGAGTACCTAGCCCCCACCTGACAAAGGGGAAGAGGAGCTTGGAAAACAAAGTGCTCCTAAACCAGTTGCATCTGGTTTCCCCCAGCCCTGTGCTTACAGACAAAGGAAAAGGTCCTATAAATGAAGGGGCTGTGACCCCATGAAAGTGGTTCAGGTGTGCTTGTGCTGTTCCTGACTTGGGGGGGCCTGCTGCTGCTGGGCTCCAGGAGGAACCGCCACGAGGGACTGCCTCCCTGCTGGAGGGCCCTGTGTGCTGGCCTGCCTGAGCCCAGCTTTGCCCCTTCATCCCTGACCTCTGGACTCTAGCGCTTTGCTTGTATTTGGAGAAGAGCCTTGCTTATTTGGAAGAGCGCTTTATTTTTATCCTGAGGAGCGCTTCCGTTTTTGGGCCTGCAGCGCTGAGCTGCGATCGATTTTGAGGGAATCCCGACGTAGGGATTCCCCCGCATTGCTGAGATCTTGCGGGAGCCCACCCCGCGTTATTGCAGCTAATTTATGCTAAAAACCGAGCGGGAGCCCACTCGCATCGGTACCTTCTAGCGGGAGCCCACCCCGCTTTATGCTAATTACCGCGGGTGCCCACCCCACACTGAGGAGCCGCCGAGACCCGAAGAAGAGAAACCGGAAGTCCAGCACCTCCGCCTGACTGTGGGCGGGGAACAGGAGCCAGCCGAAAGCGAAGGGAGGAAGTCCGGAACCTCGCGGGTCCCACCTCAAGCCCCGGGTCCCAGGAGGGGGCTCGGATGAAGCGAGGAGAGACGCCGGAGTCCTGAACCAGCCAGAGATACAACGGAGCCTCGCGGACTCTAGTGGCGGCATCTTCAACCTTCCCCCCCCCTGGTAGAGGGGGAGGAAGGCCACAGAGATCACCGGTGACACGAGGAGACCGGTGAGTAAGCCCGAGGCATGTTTAGTGCCAATGCTAACTTCTTTTTCACACAGCTGCGCCAGCACAGGCAGCTGCAACGTTGGGGCCGAAGTGTGGAGCCTTGTTGGTGCCCCTCAGGCATGGTGGGTGCCGGTGTCCTCATTTGCTAAAGAAGCACCAGGAGGAGCCCAGTGAAACGAGGCTCCCCAGGCATGAAGAGTGCCAGTGCTCATTTGGCCTGTCTTGATTGGGGCTTCACAGCTGCGCCGCCGTTGCGGGCAGTTGCAACGTGGGGGCACCTTGTTGTCAGGGCCCCAGTGGGGGTCCAGAGGGCACCGTGAGTGCCAGGGCCCACATTTTCCTTCCCAGCTGCACCGCAATTAGCGGCAGCTGCACCGTTTAGGCCAGAGCCATTTTTGGGAAGAGTCCCAGTGGGGGACTCAGGGCACCGTGGTGCCAGCGCCATATTTCTTGTGGGGCACATTTGGTTTGCCAAGTCCCAGTGGGGACTAAGGGCACAGGAGAGCCGGTGCCCGCATCTTGCTGCTCAGCTGCACCGCAATTAGCGGCAGCTGCTACGTTTAGGCCCACAGTTCTTGGGGGGCATTACTAAGTGAGGTAGGAGTGAGATGCACTCCTCTGCCCAGCACAATTGCGCACTGCGAATTCCGCTGCATTGGCAGCAGCCCTGACATTTAGGACATAGGGCATTTGAGCCCCTGAGAAGGCCAGTTGGCCAGGGGGACTGATAGGTTTGTAGGGCACAAGGCCCTAATGTGATTTATGTACTGTGTTTATGCACCGTGATTTATGCCTCTACTGTGGTTTATGATTATGAGGTTTTGCATACTATGATTTATGTTGCCGGATAATGCTGAGTACAGTGTGTGCCAGTAATTACTGGTTGTGATCTACTTTTATTATAAGTTCTACATTTACTCTTTTCACTTTGTGATGGTCCTTACAGTGGCCCAGTTGGCCCTGTCATGTGTATATAATCCCCTGTAAATATTGCCCAGTGCCAGTTGGCACAGTGTATATGGTGTGATTACTATTCTAATGTGTTTATGATAATACAAAGGCTATTTTTTTTATATAACCTTGTGTGGAGTTCCTTTTGTGGTGTGCCTAGTGGGTTGCTGCTGTGTGAGTGTGTTGCGCAAACGCTTTACACATTGCCTCCGGAGTAAGCCTGACTGCTCATGCCAAGCTACCAAGGGGGTGAGCAGGGGTTATCTTGGGTGTGTAACTCCCTTGCCCTGACTAGAGTGGTGGTTTCTGCCTGGCTTTGGCGCAAGCCTTAGCCAACCAGAAATCCCATTTCTAACATTGGTGGCAGCGGTGGGATTCGAACCCACGCCTCCGAAGAGACTGGAGCCTCAATCCACCCATTTCTAACAGTACTGTATTAATTGACTGAGAAAACGTATTCCTGCAGTATGCAGTGTGGTCTGTCCACAGACCATTAGCAGCAAAAACCAGTCCCAAATAAGGAAAAGTGCTTGTGCTTTGTAAACTTTGATTGCCAACAGAGAAGGCATTAATTGTGTGCTTTCTTGGTCCACAGGCCATTATAAAAGATTTTTTTTAAATTAGTGCACAAATCTAAGGTGGCCATAAAATCCACAAAACCCCGTACTAAAAGACGAAGGGTTTTGGGAGTGCGGCCCATTAAGACTGTGTCATCTGCGTATAATAGGAATGGGAGTAGAGATCCATTAATTCTTAGGATGTCTTTGGTAAGGCTCTTTAAAAACGCATGTAAATTATTAATATACAGAATAAAAAGTAATGGGGCTAAAACACAACCCTGCCTTACCCCTCTAAAAACGCCAATATCGTTAGAAACTTCCCTGTGTGTATTAATTCTAATCCTAGCCTTCATGTCTCTATGTAAATAGGCTAAAAATTGCACTAGTGTCTCATCCATTCCACTTTCTAAGAGGATACACCACAGCCGAGATTGATTGACAAAATTGAATGCTGAGGTAAAATCCATAAACGCCAGCTGTATCGGTGAGCGTTGGGCGATGGTATATTTCCCAATTATTAAATTTAGATTAAGACACTGTTCTATTGTACACACATTATTTCTAAAACCATATTGGCAGGGATGCAGAATGGAATTCTCATCAGCTCAAGCTTTAATTTTGTTGTACAGGACCCTACCCAGGATTTTCAGCGTGGTGTCTATCAACGAAATGGGCCTGTAGCAGCCTGGCTGGGAACGGTCACCCTTTTTAAAAATTGGTAGAATGACAGAAGTTTCCTTAATTGGGTCTTAATAATCGAACAGAGATTAGAGAATGTGGTGACTACATCAGGATTGGGTTTGTCAAACAAATCTCAAACAATGCCAGTTTCTCCCTAACCACTTTATAAAATAATTGGGCAGAATCAACTCCTCGCCACACCAATCGTAAATTATCTGTGGAGGGTTCTAAATTCCTTGCGCCACACTCAATTTTGTACTCAGGCTTCGGGGACAGTTTAAATGCCACTTCAATTGGGTTATGATCACTGTGGAGTGTTGCAACAACTTTGCCATGCAATAAAAATTCCTCTAGATTAGGAGAAATAAAAATATAATCAATTGTAGTGGAGCAATATGTCATTATTATTAAAAACAGCGAAGTCCATAATATTACTCAGATTTTGGGCTATCAGGTGTTCCATCTGCTCTGCGCCCCTAATGCAGGTTTGAGCCCTGCTAAGATTACTAAAAAAAGAATCCTGGTGGGCCAGTTTGACATTAAAATCGCCTCCCAAACAAATACCAGCTGTATTATTATCAAAATCCTTTAATAAATGTAATATTGGGTTTAGTATAGAAATAGTTATTGTAACAATTAATCATGTATAGGGTCATACCCCTTTTATATCTTATGACCTGAAAATGTTCATTTTGGGATGGTATACCCTTAACAAAGCCCCCTGCTGCGATGCTCACCCATATAGCTAGACCACCAGGGGACCGTCCTGCTTTGAATGATGGTGCAATCATAATATAACATTCAAACCCTTTGAGGTATACGTCTTTAGTAGCCCAGGTTTCCTGAAACATTAAAATATCATATTGTCTAATTAACTGCTGCCAGTCGACTAATACTATCTTTGAATGTGGGCCAGCCACATTCCAACTAAGGGGCCGATTCCGATTCGGGCCGGAAATCTCTCCGACCGAGCCGGACTCAGAGAGATTTCCGACCGAATCGGACCCTAGCAGCCCGACCGAACGAGTACGATGCGCACGTATGCTATCGGACTCGATTCGGTTGGACTCCCATTGAAGTCAATGGGAGCCTGTCGTACAACGCGTACGCGGGCTCCCATTGACTCAATGGGTGCGAGGCGAACAGGGGGCCCCCTACAGCGTGTACGCGGTGAAGCGACTCGTGCCGTACACGCACAGGTAGGGGGGACCCATGGGTCCCCCCTGTGTGCGACTCGCGCAGCTACACGTACAGGGGGGTCCGACACGGACACCCAAAGTACGGCTCCGACTGCTCCTTCGAGCCGGACGGCGCGAGTCGGACGGACTGCTCGCGGCGCGCATCGTACTTGCCCGGCCGGGGAACGTCTCCATTGCGCGGTGCGAGGCGTGTCCGAGCGAGTCGGTCGGAGTGGTCGGCTTTCGTGTACGAGTCGGTCGGTGCGGTTGGGTCTCGCGAACGAGTCGGTCGGAGTGTTCGCATCGTACTCGCTCGCCCGGACACACGTACGAATCGGTCGGGAAACAGGGCTCCGAATCGGATCCGGTAAAGCCAAATCCGATTCGGAGCCCTACCGGCCGAGATCGGAATCGTCCCCTAAGTATTTGCAGGACCTAGTTATCACAAGCCAGAACCCTCACTCTATCAGTTTGGGAGTGCGTCAGAGATGCACACAACAAGTGTGTAGGTAGTGAATCGGCCCCGCCAGCTATTGATGGAGTCAGTCAGTCCTGGGCATCGAGATCAGTTAAAACTGCAAATTTATTCTGATCGGCTAAGGAAGATGGTCCTGGCATAATACCTCTTAGAGGTGGTTTATAAAAATAGCCTAGGGGCAATGACCAAATTTTAGTGAGTCTAAGGGCGGAGGTCTCTTGTTGTCTTAATAGCACCCTTACCACAGAGGGTCTGCGAAAGTTTATTACAATACAATCCACTTCAATATTTTTTGCTGAACCGCCAACCCACCCCACTCTCCTCACCATGGTTATCTCATTCATATTCAAAACGTTAATCTGTTTGTTCTTAGATAACCAGTCAACACATTTGTTACGTAGTCCCTCCAGGATTTGTTCTGCTGTGCCTTAAGTGGAGGCACTCATGCCAACACCAGGACATAGCGGCAGGCAGCTGGAGGCAAACTCAGCACATCCATATTGATTTTAATACTTGTCCTTTTGGAGAGTGTTAGGTAACACCGTTACTCTTGGGAGATGTTTGGATATGGAGTTAGATTTGGTTTTTGAGTTGGGGAGGGCAGAAGGGCCATCCCCAGCTAGATATGCGAGCAATCATTACTTATGGGGTTATGTGATACCGTTACATTTGAGGGCTGCCGATCAATCGGTTGTATACATCTCTTAGAGGCAAATGCGGTTGAAAGACCATCTGGCAAACACCGATCCCCATTAACTAAACTGTTTGGGGCTAAAATACTTGCCAAATGATTGCCCTATCCCACCATGCCACCGATATAGCAGCCGTTAGCCGGTTATAAAGCCTGTCTATCAGAGTCTCTAAGTGATCCAGGCAATCCATCAGGGGATTGAGTTTCTTGTCTATTAACTCGCCAACCTGGGAGCATAATACATTAATAAAAGACAGACCTATATCAGGTAATTCAGGTGTAGCTTCAGTCTGGGTGTGAAAGGATCGAGTAGCGTTTCTATTCAAGGGTTTGGCCACAGGATGTGGGCTAAGTGATGGCTGTATCCAGGAGGTTAAATCACTTTGTGGTGCACCGGTGCGTGGGGGCTGCTTCCTTTTAGTGCAATGGGCTTCTATGATGGCCTTTTACATTTTGCAGCCACAGCTACAGTTACGGGGGGTGGTCATGATATATTGATTTGTGGAAGGACTGCAGCGAAGGTCATCAATGTCACTGATAGGGGGCTCAGGATTAGGTTCGATCACAGAATGCAGGGAATCGCCACCATCTAACACAAAAGCAGATGTAACACCACTACCCGGCTCTGTCTG
Source organism: Calotriton arnoldi (assembly GCA_963921515.1). Taxonomy (NCBI): domain Eukaryota; kingdom Metazoa; phylum Chordata; class Amphibia; order Caudata; family Salamandridae; genus Calotriton; species Calotriton arnoldi. The sequence continues at coordinate 3,172,241 of CAWUFW010000968.1, read as the reverse complement.
TGTTGCCTCACACCCCAAGTACAATCTACGCTCTCTTACTTCAATCTCATTGGTTACAATGTTGACCACCCTCTCCAACATACTGTCAATGGTAACAGAAGGGCACGTAATTGTGGGTCCTGCTCATTTCCCCATAGTTAATAGCTTTTGCTGATAGGAGCTCTCACCTTATGTTGTTGCTGCCTCAGGTGAAAGAGGGGGGGCCCAGCCCAGCCTTGTCCAGCAGCAAATGGGTGCAGATGGGCCCACTCTTGGCCCGGTCTTCGCCCATTGTGATTTCATCAAGTGTCTCCGGGTGCGGGCAGGTCACGTCAGCGGCTCCCTACTCCTTGCCGCAAGTTGTGCTGGGGCATGGAGTCTGCCCCTGAATTTCGGCTGATTCCTGAGCTGTGACTTTATCAAGCGCCTCCGGGCACGGGCTGGTTACGTCGGCGGCACCCTGCTCCTTGCCGCAAGTTGTGGTGGGGCTTGGAGTCTGCCCCTGAATTTCGTCTGTTTCCAAAACTGTCACCAGTGCGGTCTCTACTGTTCAGGCAGTGTGCTCACTATCTCCCGGTAGCAGCCGCCTCACACCTACTTATTATTTACCCAGCTACATGCATGTAATACGATTTTCTTCTAAAACATCTATTATTCATGTAATCAGGTGCTATAACAGTAATTCAATCTGCTTATTGATTAGGAACAACAAAACTAAGCTAATAGCTTGTGAAAACAACCAAAAATGTCCATGGTAGCCCGCCTAAGTGTAGTGGAACAATAAAAAATGGAACCAGAAATTTTAGATATCAGGGGGTATACCCCAAATTAAAAAGACATAAACGTTCCATGTGATAAACATTACATTCACTTAAAATTGTTAATTTGGGATAGAAAAGCATTAAAAAAAAAACATTAAGACATAATTTTCCATAAATTATATAGGTGATATTTATGACATGCCTACACTTTGCATAATAGGTGACAATAAAAATTATTCAATTTGCATTATACAAAAACAATTGGCTAAAGCTGCAAGTGATCATTCATTCGGGAATTCATGTACATTTTTCTCTCCCAATTTATCTCTAATCTCAATTGACACCATGATAAATTTGGAAACTACTTAACTGACAAGGGTTTAGTTGATTGTTAAAAGGTTCAATAATGCTGGTGTACAGATTCAGTAGCCCATTGACAATAGTATTGGTTTAAAAAGCTTCTTCCTTGGAACTTTATAAATTTAAAGAAAAAGAAAAGGAGGGTGTAAGACTAAATAGAAGTTTTAGCACAAGGATACAGAATGTACATTTTCTCCACAGCTCTACATTTCTCAGTCAAAGACAAACCTAAAGAATACTAGAAGATTTCTTTCTAGGTAAATCGATATCCTGCCCCATTAATACTCCAACACAAACAGGTCTTAGCAAGAAAGTGAGCCTCAACAGGTGATTTGCCTAGTTCATCCATCTCCCACTGTTGTGAGACTAAAGTATGAGAACAATGTAGTAATTTTCTCTTAGTGCGGGAAAATCTTATTGGGTTGCATAAAAATCTCTAAACACCAATTTTCTCCAGTGTAACTTGAACATAATGCATCCGTAGAATAACATTAGTGTGCCCATCATAAGAATATCTGTCTGAATTAATGTGGTTATCTCAGCAAAGCACTTTGATGAAAAGGGAGACCTACAATGATAGAGAAGCACATTTTATGTTTTCCCCCATATAATCTACAGCAAGCTCCTGATGCATTGAAAAGGTAGGGGCTGACTGGGGCAAATCAGGAGTCAGAAGCAAGTATCAATTTTCTTTTATTTGGAGAAATTTCACATATTCTCATAAACTCCCAAATCGGGTGAACAATTGTAGGTGATATCCCATTCACTTTAATACTCTTGACTTTCATGTCTTTTGTACCTGGGAATATGATCTTAGAATAGCCATATGTGTTTTCAAACCAATGTTTTTCATGTTTTGTAGACCATTGGGGACAAAACACCCAAGGTCGATCGCTGTTTTTGATATCATGACAACATCGTCCTCATAAAGTGAAAGGAGATAGTTTCTCTTCTCGCATCTCCACATCAAAAGGTTTTTTTAAGAGAGTTTTGAAAATAACAATGAAGCCTAGCCAAAACACTAAACCATGTGGACCATCATGAACAAACTGGTGAGAAATGTTGGAAATATATCCTATATACCCATAGTTCTGGCAACAGGTCCTGGGTAAAATCCCTTGTGCGATTGAAAAGATACTATCACCAATCGCACAAGGAATGTTTACCCAGGACCTGTTGCTCCTTGATCACAAAATGTATCTGTTTTTGCTTGATTCGTTTGATGCAAAACATTTTGTCAAATATTATGCCACATGACAAACTTTGCCTGCTCAGATTGTATAAGCCTTGAGAAAGTCTTGGTCAATCGACCGCCAAAGGGTGAAACACGTGTCGGCTGCTGCAACTTTAAAAAAGAAAAAACATTTTTGTAATACTTTGGAAAACTATGATAATCTATGAATCATGAAATGAAGATGAAGATTAAAAGCATAAGATAAAAAAATAAAAAAACAAAAAAATAAAAACACAAACAACAAATTGGAATCGTGCGGTTTGTTGATCAAAAGAACTTCAACATTAACTAAGGAGAAGTACGTACTCATTTGTTCCCCTATTAGTATAATAAGAGGTCAGTAAAGTCCAGTACCTCGAGTCAACCTCCTCCCCCTACCTATAACAAATTGGCTATATCATCCAGGTTAAGGATATCTGGACCTTGTTTCTTACCCAGGACCCTCACCATACACCTGAAACTAAAAGAAGACTTTCTCAATTTACGTAGAGGCCTGGAGAAAATGTTTTCTGACCAACCTATCACTGGGAGTCACGTTTGCTTCCCCATCTTCCTTACACATGGGCCTTTCAAATCACCCTTGTAACAGCTTTGAGATGAGATGTTTGAGAGTGCCCTTTGTCAATTGTGACCTATTGTCTGACACAAACCTTTTGAAGACCTCCATGTTACTGTTTTCGCAAATGTTTTAAAATCATACTATTATTATTCAGGTGATCACTCTGAAGTTTTGCAGAGATCACCACGTAACTCTGCTTTGAACCTGTCTGTGGATACTCTAATTAATTAAAGCAGCTAAATCAGTTACAAGGGTAAAGGCAATGCATCTTGGCTGTCTGAGTCATCATGAGACTAAGGCCTATGCCATTAAATAAAACATCCACAAGACAAAAATGCAGTGAAAATCCTAAGGGTTCATTCAAAGTTAAGATCATTAGAGAAGGCAAAGTGTTGTTAGTTAACTCTTAGTGAATCAGCAATCATAGGGGCCGATTACGATGGCGGACGGACTGGAGACTGTCACCCCCAGTGCACCCACACCTCCCCCCAACACAAGGGTGGCCCGCAACGGGCCCCCGAAACCAATCTCCACCAGCCTTTCAATGGCGGTTTACCCGCCACGGAAAGGCTGGCTGGAGACAGCATCGTGATTTGGCGGACGATGCCTGCTAGGCACCACCACCATTTCATGGATGCAGACCGCTCCGCCAGGCAATTGCAACGATTGCCTGTGGTGGTTCCGTGGTGGACGGTCTTTGCGTCCGCCACGGTCCGAACGCGAGTCCCCCGCCATCGTAATGTGGCGGGGGGAAAATCGCAGTCCGATTGCGGAAGGACCGCCACCGCATGGCTGGCGGCGGCGGTCCTTCCGCAATCGTAATCGGCCCCATAATAAGTCAAAATCAAATAACACAAGAGAATTAACAAATGGGCAATCTCTAAAGCAAGTATCAGCCAGAACCAAAGTATAGTCAGGCAAAAGAATTGACAAAGAGTCTGCCTCCAAAGAGTCCGCCAAATAGACTAAGGCTCGGATTTACTAAGGACTTGTGTCGTCCTTGTGTGACCCAAGTTGTCGTAAGAAAACACAAGCCCTGAAATGGTATTTTCAAAGCCAAGCAAGAGGCTATTTGCACTGCCTTGTTTGACTTTCTAAAGAAATGTAATGCAAAGCAGTGTCTTGCGCTGTGTTGTGTTTTATTTCATAGTTGTAGTCTTTCCATGGGTGGAGCATGGGCATTCCTGTGCATCCACCCAGAATATTTGACAGAATCCTAGATTTTCTGAAATCAGTCAACCTGGGATTGTACCAAAATGGAATGCCACCCAGATAGAGGTCTAACGAGTAGAAATATCTTTATTTCTCCTTGTTACTTCGTCTTTCTGTGCATGATGCATTCTGCATCACACATAGAAAGAGGAATATGCCTTTAAGGATTGTTTTTGTACAGGAAGGTGTCCTTGTCTTCACAAACACAATCCTGCCCGTAACGCAGACCCTTGCAACATGGTCCAAGGGTGCCTGCATTGGTGCCCGGCAGCCTCAAGTGCGCCAGGGCAGTGAGAGAGATGAGGAGTGCCGTATCTTAGTAGATATGGCGGTCTTCAGCTCTCTCCCAGTCAAGCAATTCAGACACAGCAACTTTGCATGCTGCCCTGCATTGTGTGAACTTTTAATAAATGAATATGCCCCTAAGTATAAATCAATAGAGAGGCTGACATAGAGTCTGCACAGTTAGGAAAGCAAGAAAAGTCTGGCACATCTCCCAAAAACATCATCTTTTATAAGGTTGTAGACAGAAAAGCCACACACTCAGGGGGATATTCTCAAGAACGTGCGATAATCTTCGGCAAAATATGTTAACGCAATTTTTCACATCGCCGTCTATCGCGGGAAAATAACTCTGTGTTAACGTTGTATTCCCAACACGGCGGTAACATGCGATAGTCTCCCGACAACGCGTCAAATGACCGTGATAAAATTACCTGGACGGCGATAAAAATCTAAACCCGAACGTGAAAAAAGTTGCGATGTGCCCAACTGCGATAAAAAATTCCGCGATAAGCAGCGCCAGGCCTGCAAGTCACACAAGTCAGGCGGGAAAAACCACTATAAAAGCGGCAAACAAAAACACAACCAAGACACAAACAACCGCGAAGCACCATGGAGGTAGCCGGAGCAAGTACAGAGGACAACCAGAACCCCACAAGCCCCACGGAGGACCAGCCTGGACCATCATTGGGGAGACGGTGGCAGGATTTGGGGGACCGGACACTGCACAACATGACCTGACCCAACAGCAACACAGTGAGTAACGACCAGGGACTGGGGGGACGGGGGGAGATGGGCACAGTGGCACACCTGCACAATTAAGTATAGCACATCTGCGGACAAACCATGCCCAAGAGTCAAAACTCCGAACAAGAGACCAATTTACCCAAGTCCGCTACATCTCAGCAATGTACAAGCACAGAAGTGAAAGGCACACCGCCTGAAAGGGATAAGGGCCATCCAAATCAGAGCTGAAGGGGCAACTCACCCACAATGCAGCACACACACATAAGAATCAGAGCACCTCAACATTGACAACAATGTGGTACAAACTGCAACATTCACACAACAGAACAGAGGACACAACTGCTGCCGCTTGTGTGTAGAAAATGGCCATTCGTATGTGGCATAGCAGTAAGCTGTGAGATGATAATGTACAAGTACACCCTCACATCCCTGATGGTGCAGAAATGTCAACTGTCCCGCATCAAATTGGCATCTCCTCACAAACAGTCACAATGTACATTGTCATGCAGTCTGTATGTAAACTTGTACAATGCGTGAACATACATGTGAACACAATGTCAATCTGCATCTCCCCTTCACATTGCAGAGGGAGAATCAACACCTCCTGCAGAGCAGACCCAACAACACAGCACTGATGATGAAGAGGACCACACCAACATCTACACCGACGCCCTCCAACAGCTCATGGACAGCTCCGGCACCCCACCTCCAGCAGCAGGGCAGCCCAGCTGCATCGATGAGACCCCACCCCCTGCACAGACCACACAGCAGGAAGCACCCACCACCACGGCTGTCTCCCAGGACCCCCACGACCAACACATGGCATTCCAATGCCGTGTGTTCGGGTGCCAGGAGAAGATGGCTGACCAGCTGCGGGTGGGGTCCGAACTCATGTCAGCCAAACTAGATGCCATACGTGGGTGTCTAAGTCCCATCAGGGACGACTTACAGTCCCTAACGGACACCCACTGTCCGCTCCATGCTCTCCAACAATTCATGGCTGACATCACTGGAGTCATGACTCTGAGCCAAGAACAACTGTCTAGTCAGAGTGGCTCCAGCGATGTCAGTCGGGAGTTGGGACACATAAGGAGAATGATGGAGAGCTTGGAGCGGATGCAGGCGGAAAGAATGTTTGCCAAGGCTGCACACCAGTCAGATGTAGCTGTGATCCTCCATGCCCTGCAGATCCTCGTCATGGCATTGCCACCACAAGGCCTGGCGCGGATGAATGCTGCTGCAACTACTCCATCCACATCTCTGCCCCCTGAAGTGTCAGTGCCACACACTGCGGCAGACATTCCACCTCTGGCCCCTGATGTGTCACTGCCACACAGTGATGCAGACAAAACACCACCACCCGCATGTGAGGCACCGGACACATCAGAGGACGGAGATGATGATGAATCGGGCTTTGTGGTAAGAATGAAGTGGTAGCATTCATCTCCGCCATATGGCCTGTTTCAGCTTGGTTCTGCCCTCTGCATCATGCCCTGGAATAACACCTTCCACTGTCCCCCGATACGCTCAGCGACACTCATCTTGGACCTCGACATGGACTGCCATATTTGGTTTGGTTACCAATGACACAGCAAGCACACTGCGGACTGAAGTCTTCCACTCCTGATGAACTTGTCAATCCCTAAAGGACTCCGGCTGGCCCTCCACGGGGCAACATTGCAAAGTGGGGTTTGCATGGCCCTGTACTGGTCCAGCTTCAACACTCCACTGAATGTGAATAAAACATTCAAATTCACACAGATGTGTCATGGCTATGCTCAATCAAGTATGAAAGTATGGATGAATGTAGGGACAGTGATTCCACAAAAAGGTACTCCCTGGGTAATGCTATCAGTGCGCATGTATGGCCGTGACCCAGATAGGCAGTGAGACACACATTGTCATTCAAACCAACACTCATCACAGTTGAATACAAGTGAAGGTGCGTAGACTTTATTAGCATATGCGTGTCAGTACGGGCAAGATTAGTGCCACAACATGCAGACCAATGCAGCAGTATGTCAGAATGAGGAACGTTGCCAAGTGCCGCTGACCACTCTGGGGGAGTGCCTCACCTTTCACAGGTGTGTGTTGTTCGGCGTTGTTGTCCGCTCATGTATTCGGAGTCCAGGCGAATGCAGCCATGTCCACTGTTGTCATGGGATACGTGACCAGATCTCCAAGATGCAACAAGGTGTTGGGACATGTGCAATGGGTTCCAATCTGTTGTGGCTGCAGGTACGTAGTTACTCGTCCATAAAGCGATTGCAGCTTCGTAGGCTATCATTTCCAACATGAGCTCGTTGTCGACTTCATCAAACAGGACGGCGAGGCCATCCATTAGCAGGTCCGGACAGATGTGCTGCGTCCACCCCCTTTCACCAATTAGCACTACAGCCCAATAGGGGAGCGGTTCAATGTGGTCACTGCACACGAGGAGTTGTGCAATCTCCCAGGTCCAGCTACCAGCATGTATGCCAAGTATCAAGGCATCCCATAAACGGGTATCACGGTGACACTCCTGGTCGTGGGCCAACAGGGGGCGCACACACATGTCAAAATCCAGTTCAGCTACCGTCCTGTTGGATAGGCAGACATCCATGGACCACTCGAATATGCACGATCGACAATGCAACACAGGCTGAATGCAGGTGACGTTGGCAAGGCGGAAGCTTAGCCGGTAACTGATCCGCAGCACTGCCAATGGCAGTACCCCCAGTAAATGCAGCATACATGCACGGTACAGTTCCACGTGACAGGGGTTGTGCATGTGTCTGGGATGTTCTGCCATTGCGTTAGTGGCTCTGGTTGAAGTGGCACTGTACTGACCTGCGCCAGTTCTGTGGATGAAATGCCACAGCTCGGATCAATGAGTTGTTTTAGTGTGCAACGGTTGTACGCCTGGGATGGTGTGGGAGTAAGTGTGAAGGCCATTCCATGCAAGATAACTTCGAGCAAGGACTTCTGTGTGTGGGGTGTGTATACATTGGTCTTTCGTCAGGCTGTGCGTAGTGTGGGAGTCGACATCAGCTGCTATAGTATCTGTCAGGGGGTGCCGGGCACATGCAATTCCGAGGTCGGAGGTGCAGATGTGCTTCCGCCTGATAGTTCAGACAAAGGAGCTTTCATCCCTTATGTTAGTTTCTCATCTGCTTGCATTCAGGAAATGTGAAGTGGCTTGTTGGGGGTGGGGTGGGATGTTTGAGACTTTGGGATTCATGTTTGACATGTCTTGCATGTGGCAAATGTGTGGCATCACTGTGTGTTACGTTGCCTCACAGCTGCTCCTCCCTCCCCCGAGCCTATTTACTTGTGCGCGCAGCGCGGTTGCATCACTTGCACTCCTACGGCACACCATTGTCATGCCTGTCTGCGCATGTCCACAAGCCTGACAACCACACTGTGATGTTGTCCGTTGAACGTGGGCAGCCACCTGAGTGTAGGCCTATGGTAAGGATAGGGCAGAGACAGATGTAGAGTTCATGCGTGGCTGAACTCGCGCTGCGAGTAGGTCTAGGCATTTGGCTCTTGCTGCGGCATTACAGATACACAAAACACTTGGCATGTATGAGCCAAGACCCCGAGCGGTCTTGCGCTCCTTCATTTCTCCGTTCGTGCGAGCCCGCCCTCAGGGTGCATGCTGCATTGCAACATTGTCGATTGCGGGCAGGGTGGCGCCGAAACTACAACAGAGACACAAGCATTAGTTACTTCCTTGTCCAGGCCAGAACTGAACCACGCCCAGAGCCCCGGGCAAATACTTCACACCCCTACGCTGGCCTGGCATACACCGGCCCAGCCCACTCCGCTTACGCTTACAGGGGGGGGACGACAGAGCTACGTGTCCAAGGTCTTAGACACTGCCTGAGGTGACATGGTTGCGTTCGCAGTCCACAGCACAAGGTAATGTGGTAGGGCCCTGGCCCATCATGCATACATAATGACCACAAGGACACACTTAGATAGATAGTGGAACTGGCTACGGGCACGTGTGCCCGGCCACTTTTTATTGCCAGGGTCACATGTCCAGTGACGCGTGTGCTGGATGGGTGTGGGGTGAGTGTAAGCCAGCACTCAGGGAGTGGTTGGTGCTGGCAACAACTAGGAACAGTGATCTTCGTATTACACACACAGATTCAATCATAAAGGGTCCATGACTTGCAGTGCACTGAGGTAGGGGCACCAGATCTGGAATCACACACAAAAGATTTAATCATAAAGGGTCCATGACTTGCAGTGCACTGAGGTAGGGGCACCAGATCTGGAATCACACACAAAATATTCAAACATAAAGGGTCCATGTCTTGTGGTACACTGAGGTAGGGGCACCAGAGATGAGCGTGCTCATGTGAAGTGATTGTTAATCATTGTGTCCCTTCGGGATATTCCCGCTGCAGTGGGGTGTGGTACACCTGCCTCATCTTCATCATCATCGTCCCAGGTCTTCCCCACTGCCTGAGGCGACATTGTCGCGTCAGCTGTCCACAGCACAAAACTCAATCATAAAGGGTACATGTGTTGTGGTGCACTGAGTTGGTGGCACCTGAAGCGCTCAGCGGGTGCGCAGCCTGCGGTGATGCATCGTCCGGGCGGGCCGCACTGATAGCAATGTCTGTTGACTACTGGACTGCGCCATTAATAAATCAAGTCTCAATTTGAATTGTGAGCCCTGCTGCCTGCAGTGTAGGCCGGAGGCAGCAGTCAGAAAGGGCCCACAGCCACGTGGCGATGACTTGTGGTACACTGAGTTGGTGGCACCTGAAGCGCTCAGCGGGTGTGCAGCCAGAGATGATGGCGTGTCCTCGCAGGTCAGGATTTGATTTGATTTGAGAGCCCTGCTGACCGCAGTGTAGGCCGCAGACAGTAGTCAGCACACACATAACTCCGCGGTGCTGTGCCCCTGGGTGAGCTGGGGGCCTGTGTCGCGGACGCCAGCGATCGGCTAAGGAGGCTGGCGGTAATGGCGGCGGACTCGTGGCAGGGTGAGGGGCGCCTCCCTGGCAGACGCGTTGGCCATCCGGGAAGTGAACCACACCCAGAGCCCCGGCCTATTTATTCACACTCCTACGCTGGCCTGGCGTACGCTGGCCCAGCCCACTCCGCTTACGCTTATAGGGGGGGGACGACACGGATACATGACCGGGGTCTTCCCCACTGCCTGAGGTAACATGGTTGCGTCCACTGTCCACAACACTACAAACACCAGCAGTATATGTCCACATGGACATGTCTGTGCTCTGCATACTGTAGTCTGTCCAGCACATCACTGCTACACTTGGCATTGTGTACATTCTTATTCATGGGTGACTTGCCTCCTTCACACATACTTGGTTCCCACCTCTCCCCACATTCTGCAAGGCTGAGGGGCCATGCCGTTTTGGGAAGGTCAGCTGTCTTGTTCTGCGCTGCCTCAGTGGTAGTCCGGGGGGGGTCCTGGGGGTGGTGGCGGTGGCTGTTGTGGCCCTCTTGGGTCTCCGAGCTGCATGGTCAGTAGCTCCATGACATGTGTGGGTCTTCAGATGTGGCTCTGGGCTGGGCTCCCTTTCATGCTGCAGGTTGTCGTCCTCCTTTACACCAGTAAAAGCAAAAGACACACAATTGATGGACGGAATGCAGAACAAATCAAAACATTCACCCCCAGTCAAGAGATCTGGGTTAAATCCATCATTCTTTTGCTCACAATGCCACCCCAGTTTAAACCTGGCCATATGCAAATCAGTCTTGACCCTGTGCCTCATGGGAACAGTCCAGCCCGAACTGCCAAGCCAGGTCCTCCCTGGACCGGAAACAAGCATCTTAGGACCGGTTTCGGGGTTTCACCCCTCATAAGCCAAGATAGCTTGAATCCAGTGGCACTGTGAGCCCATGACCCACGTCTGGGCATACTCGGCGCACTTAGGGCGAGAAAGGAAAAGACACACAATTGATGGACGGAATGCAGAACAAATCAAAACATTCACCCCCAGTCAAGAGATCTGGGTTAAATCCATCATTCTTTTGCTCACCATGCCACCCCAGTTTAGACCTGGCCATATGCAAATCAGTCTTGACCCTGTGCCTCATGGGAACAGTCCAGCCCGAACTGCCAAGCCAGGTCCTCCCTGGACCGGAAACAAGCATCTTAGGACCGGTTTCGGGGTTTCACCCCTCATAAGCCAAGATAGCTTGAATCCAGTGGCACTGTGAGCCCATGACCCACGTCTGGGCATACTCGGCGCACTTAGGGCGAGAAAGGAAAAGACACACAATTGATGGACGGAATGCAGAACAAATCAAAACATTCACCCCCAGTCAAGAGATCTGGGTTAAATCCATCATTCTTTTGCTCACCATGCCACCCCAGTTTAGACCTGGCCATATGCAAATCAGTCTTGACCCTGTGCCTCATGGGAACAGTTCAGCCCGAACTGCCAAGCCAGGTCCTCCCTGGACCGGAAACAAGCATCTTAGGACCAGTTTTGGGGTTTTACCCCTCATCAGCCAAGATAGCTTGAATCCAGTGGCACAGTGAGCCCGGAACCCACGTCTGGGCATACCCGGCGCACTTAGGGCGAGAAAGCAAAAGACACACAATTGATGGACGGAATGCAGAACAAATCAAAACATTCACCCCCAGTCAAGAGATCTGGGTTAAATCCATCATTCTTTTGCTCACCATGCCACCCCAGTGTTTGCTTTACACCAGTAAAAGGCAGGTGTTAAATCCCTGCTGCTAACGCGCCTTATCGCCGGTTTTTGGGTTGCATCGCGGATTTGGCTAGTCGTTGAGAATATCGCGAAGTGGTGTTTTCGTGTGTTTTTGCACGGGAACGCCTACTCTGCATATCATTAGTGTTAGTTGTCACTCTCATCCGTGGTGATGTTTTTTGCGGAGGATATCGCTGGGAAACTGGCGATATCGGCAGTTTGCACCAGCTTGAGAATAGGGCGATAAGTCTATCGCCACTTTTGCGGCGCTAAAGTGGTGGTAAGTCGGCGATAAGTCCTTGAGAATATGCCCCTCAGTATGGTCTGATATGACATAATAGGGCTGTATTAACAAAGATACATCATGTAAACCAAACACTTGTCAAATACACAAGACACAGCAAATAAGATATATTTAGTAAACACCTACTTTGAGGTGTGCACAGGAAATGAAGATGACAGTGCATTTATGCAACTTTTTAATTTTTTTTATTTTCTTGCATTTATTGAAAAAGTTATAGACAACTTACGATTTGGCTGGGTGCCCCTGTTACACATGTATGCATTGACAGTCAACAGCATCGAAGAACCATAGTGACCAACGGCCATAGTAATATACAGCGAGGATAGTAGTTCGGCATTCCAAAACACGGCTTATACGGTAATGGTGTTGACATTGTGTTGGACTTGGCCCTTTTTGCAGGGTCATTCCTGAACGTTTTGCCTTCCTCCTGTATTTTTTCTGACCTGTTTTTGTTGGGTTTTATGGCTCTGGGCACTTCACCACTGCTGATCAGTGCTAAAGTGCATATGCTCTCCCTGTAAATTGTTGTATGGATTAGTGATTCCATGATTGGCTTATTTGATTTACTTGTCAGACCCTAGTACAGTGCACCATGTGTGCCCAGGGCCTGTAAATCAAATGCTGCTGGTGGGCTTGCAGCACTGATTGTGCCACCCACAGAAGCAGCTTGTAAAATATGGCTCAGGCCTGCCATTGCAGAGCCTGTGTGCAGTCTGGGACTGCCATGTCGACTTGGCAAGTGCACCCACTTGCCAGTCCCTAAACCTTCCCTTTTCTACATGTTAGTCACCCCTAAGGTAGGCCCAAGGGCAGGGTGCATTGTATGTGAAAGGTAGGACATTCCCTGATGTGAGTGGCATATCCTGATAGTGAATTACAGCCAATTTCGTGTTTCACTATTGCAAGGCTATCTGTTCCCATAGGCCAGAATGAGCAGTTTGATTATAACCTCTTATAATCCTAACTGACCCTAGGAACAAGATAGGAAAATAAAGTTTAGTATGCCTGAACTCAGAATGTTAAAATACATCTTTTAGTGTGGGTGATTTTTTACATTCTGTGTTTGAAAATACCACTTTTAGAAAGTAGGTATTTTCTTGCCTAACCATCCAGCATGCCTCTGCTAGGTTTGTGTATTCCATGTCTGGTTTGTGAGTGACAGGGGGCTGGAGAGGGCTTTGGCTCCAGCAGTCTGATGGGTCAGGGCTGGGCTGAATAGGACCTGCATTGAATAGAGAGTAGGGGGAGGAGATTTCCTTTCACTTGCCTGAGCCTTCATAGAATAGAGAGTAGAGGGAGGACATTTCTTTCAGCTACTTGGGCCAGGTCTGCTTTCAACAATGCTGTCTCCACCTCCTGCCAGGAAGCTGCACCAGGGAGGACAGAACTGGTTTTGGGTGGGCACAGACACTCTCTGCCTTCAGAGAACAAAGGATTTTGCAGTATAAATATTGGGGCCCAGACCCCAGAACTTTAGATCACTTCTGGGAATCAAGGCGAACCTTTGCCAAGGAGAGAAACCAAGGAAGCTGAAGGAGGAGACTGCCCCTGTGCTGTTTGCTGGTTGGGGTTGGCCTGCAGTGGTTACTCATTGCCAAGGAAAGGAGAAAAGGAACTTTGTGTGTACTTTTACTATCTTGAGCAAGATCTCCAAGGGCTTGAAGCTGAGCTTGCCTCCTGTTCTGAAGTCTCAGGGACACAAAGACTTCACCACCAGCTCCCCTGAATTTCCTTGCTGGGAATTCTACCTGCAGAGAGGTGCCTGCTGCTGTTTTAGGACCTCTAGAGACTGCGTGTCGCTGGGAGCTGGAAGCGCGACGCAACAAGGAAGAAGCGTGTCGCTGCCGCTGTTTGCCGTCGCATCGCCGAAGAAGTGTGCCGCCGCCGCAGCTGTTTGTCGACGCATCGCCGAAGAAGCATGCCGCATCACCGGAGAAGCGTGTCGCTGCCACAGAGGTTGCCGTCGCATCACCGGAGAAGCGTGTCGCAGGGCCTGTCGCGGCTCAAGAATTCACCGAGTTCGCCGCACGCCCGTCGGGCGTGCACGCATTGTATCCAAGTTGTCGCATCGCATCAAAGACGCCATTTTGTCGCATTGCACCGGATCGTCGCATCGCATCGAGACGCCATCTTGTTGCATCGTAACCGGAACGCAGTAAGAAACCGACACATCACCTCCTCTTCGGTAAGGAACCGACGCATCACATCCCCTGCGCTGCAGTAAGGAACCGATGCATCACCTCCCCCGAAGCAAGGAACCGACGCATCACCTTCCCTGCGAACCTTTTGTTTGTATGGCGTTACGCATCCAAGATACTTTGAGAGTAAAGTGTTGCATTTACCATCTACATTGAACTAAGCTATTTCTACCATTTGAAAATCATATTTTTGAATACTGTATTGTGGATTTTTGTCATTTGGTCTTGTGTTAAGTCTAGATAAAGATTACTTATTTTTCTAAACTGGTGTAGTGTCCATTTGTAGTGTTTTCACTGTATTACTGTATGTGTTCACAAATGCTTTACACACTGCCTCTGAGATAAGCCTGCCTGCTCGTGCCAAGCTACCAAGGGGGTGAGCAGGGGTTATTTTAGGAGTGTAGCCCCCTTACCCTGACTAGAAGCAAGGGCCCCTACTTGGTCAAAGGTACCTACCTCTGCCAACTAGAGACCCCCATTTCTAACACATTGCATTACAGTAAAAGGGAGCTATTACATCAGAGTTCAGTTAAACATGTATTTCATAGTATAGACAAGACTTATGTCCATCTGGGCTCCTATAAATCATTTCTAGGATCATGCATGACAGTATTATTGCTGAAAGACATTATGAACATCAGTCAGTCATTCCCAGTCATCATCGTAGTATCCCCTTCCATTTCACCTGTTTCTTTGCAAATTGAGTAGGTCTGGTACAGGCCCCAGTAATTCCTAGGGCGACTCTGAGGTGGGAGCAATTCACTATACACATCTGATTGCATGTTGCCGTAAACTATATCTGGATTCCATTCCTCAAGCTTCAGTGCTGGGCCTCGAGCCACACGCATTGCTACCCGACGTCTGGCCTGTAAGAGAACAATTGCAACCAAACGTCTAACCTCTTTATCAATTTCTTGGTCATAACCCAACAATGCCAACATTAGATCTAGCTCTATAGCTAAACCTGTGATGACTTCCAACTCATGGAAAACTGGGCGCCAGAATTCATGAACTCCAGAACAATGCCATGCGACATGTGCAAATCCAGCCACCACTTTCCCACATCGTGATCATTTTTCAGAGTCACGCAGACCATATCGGTATAACCTTTCTGGGGTGTAGTAGACTTAGTTAATATACTTAAAATGTATCAGTCTGTGCCTTCCATTAAAGAAAACAGTCCTGACCAAGGCACAGCAATACTGCCAATGGTTATCGCTAATGGGTCTGAACAAATCTTGTTGCCAATCTAGGCACGCCTTTGTCATCTCAGGTTTGCGCACTTCTTTCGTTATCAATCTCATGGGGGCTTCTACCTCTAGTAGGGATGACAGCGCTGGCATATCAGGAGGTACTAGCATTTTGTCACCCAGTAGGCCATGCAATGTATGTCTGGGTCTATGGGTTAGAGGTGACAGTGCATTTGCCCCTTCCTGTACAACTTCCCAACTACGCATCTCATCGTCTTTAAAGAAGTTGCCCATAGTGGTAATCCCTAGTGTACGCAGTACACGTAATACCCCCCTCTCCTAACCCAACTGAAACCAGGAGCCCCAATGTAAAGGGAGAGCACCAGCCTGTCTCTCTAGGACCTGCACCGTGACGTTTAAAGAATCAAAGATACTTTGGCGTAGTATCTGGTTTCAAAATAGTGTCTGTGGGAGCATACGTGGGCAGCTGCATCTCTCTTGATGTGTAGATGTGGTAAATCATGCAGACAGTGGACACAATAACGTGCAAATGCACTCTGTGCAGCCTTATAATACAGTTCAAGATCTGGCACATTTAAACCGCTTCTATCATATGGCAAGGTGAGAACTTCCCATCTCACTCTGGGTTGCTTCCCCACCCAGTCCAATTTTATCATCAGGGAACGCAAAAAATCAAACACGTCCCACAACAGGAGCACCGGGATATTTTGAAACAGGAATAGAAATCTAGGGAGCACTATCATTGCCATAATGGCTATACGCCCAAGCAGGGATAATGACAGTTTAATCCAGTGCTCCACATCGTCCTTTAACTTTTGTGGAGCCTGGCCGTAATTGTTAAGTATAACTATCCCTGGATTGGTGTGAATCCTTATCCCTAGGTAGTGTACCGACTCCGTCGACAACTTTAGGGGATATTCCAGTGTTATTGATGTTGTGGCAAGGGCAAGGGGGAGTATAATAGATTTATCCTAGTTCACATTGAGACCTGATAGTCCATCAAACTGTACTACCTCTCTGAGGATGGGAGTACGGTTGCACTCTGGTTTGCGAACACATAGTAGCGTATCATCAGCATATGCCGAGATTAAACGATTATAACCCAGGAAGTGCTGTCCTCTATGCCCATGATACTTGCGGAGAGCACAAGCCAATGGCTCAGCCACAAATGCGCATAATAAGGGCGACAGAGGGCAGCCTTGACGAGTGCCTCTCATTATCGCAACTAGGGCAGTTACAACCTCACCCACTCAAATTTGGGCCATGGGCGCAGTTTAAAGTACTGTAATTAATTGTATAAATATCTCTCCAACGCCAATTCTACGGAGGACTGCCATCATGAACCCCCACTCAACACAGTCAAATGCCTTTTCGGCATCTAGGAACACAGCTATTGCTTTAATCTCATAGTTGACTTATTGAATGGTACCAAACAGTGTTCTAAGTTTATGTGGTATTCTATGGCTGGGGACAAATCCTGCCTGCTCTAGGCGTACCACTCCAGGCAATATAGGTGCTAGTCTGTTGGCCAATACCTTTGCATATAACTTGGTGTCCATATTTAATAATGATAGAGGTCCATATGAGGAGCAGATATTAGGTAGTTTACCAGGTTTTAAGAGAGTGACTATTAGGGCCTCACGCATTGAGGGAGGCATGACTCTCGTCTTCAATATTTTCTCAAATTGTTCAACCAAATGCGGTTTCAGTAAGTCTTGTAAAAAGCCACTGTGGGGCCATAAATGCCTGGTAATTTCCCCAACTGCATACTTTTGAGTGCAGTATGCATTTCTGCTGGTTGTAATGGTGCCATCAAGAGCTCCCTATGTTCAGAAGTAAGCCAAGTCATCCCTTTATTGGCTGGTTTACACGTCAGTGGCATCTTTATCTAAGGGGAACCATGATCGTTATAAATCCTCATAATAACAGTACAATCGCTTAGCAATTCAATCGGCCTCGTATAACATCTGCTCCCCATCATCTTGTATTTCTAATATCATGTCAGAATCCCAATAAGGTCGCAATTATGCCACCAGTGTGGCTCCGGGGCATTCGCGCTCCCCTTATGTACGTGCTATTGCAAATTTGCCCATATGTGTATTCTTACTATTAGCAGTCCTGTGAACTCCTCTATCTTTTTTTAATATCTACTAGAATATGACCATCACTGGGATTCTGGTGTCTCCCTTCCATCTCTGCTATTTCCTTCTCCAGTTGTGACAGACAATCTCTCAATGATCGAAGGATGCCCGCGTGCTTAGATTTCATCATGCCTTGAATGTAAACTTTAAAGGTCACCCAGACTTTATCAATAGTAATGACAGATCCCACACTGTTCTGAAAGAACTCCTCTATTATCTGTGCCATTTCAGCCCTGAAGACCAGATATAATAAGGAATAAGGAGGGAATCGCCAGGGGAAGGCAGGGGCCCTCTGAGTATTAAGTTCTAGTTCCAATACCACTGGTGAGCGATCTGAGTAGGTCCGCGGAAGAGGTTTACAGTCAAGGACGCAGGGACTAAGCTCCTCGATATCAACCAGAAGTCTATACGTGTATGTATATTATGTACTGAAGAGTAATGTGTGTATCCAGTTCTGGTGGGGAACCTATGTCTCCACATATCCAGCAAGTTCTCTCTGTCTGCAATCTCTAGGATTGTATGTGCAGCTGCGGAGGGGCGATGAGGGGATCCTTTAGAACGATCTCACTCAGGGTTCAAAACGCAGTTGAAGTGCCCTCCACTAGTCTGTGGTGTATCACTCCACTGAAGTATCCACGAACTGAGTGACTGATAAAACTGCGGGTCATCATAGTTAGGACCGTATATCCCTACTAACAAAACAGCCAGGTCTTCTTTATAACAACAAGCTATCACGAATCTGTCCCGGAGTCCACGCATATCTCTTGTAATCTGATCCCGTAACCTCGGTTTACCCATATAAGTACTCTTCGAGCATGAGAGGTGAAGCCCGCTGCACAACAATGACCCTGCATTCTATGTTGTGTCAGTACGCTGCTCCCTGCCCTTAGATGTGTTTCTTGCATGACTGCTACATCTACCTTGTGCCTTTTTAGGTACACCACTACTTTCCATATTTTTCTATTATTGTTTAGGCCTCTAACATTCCACGTGAGGAATCTGATCAACAGGCGAGCAGATAGGCCCCCTGATACCTGGTCTAAGACAGCAATCACTCCCCATTTATTCTATAATATCGGGCACACCCAGTCAAGCAGCAAATAATAAATGTTTTCAAGAGCAATGACAAATAAACAAAACCAGTGAAATCCCCACCCATGCTTGCAATCTCCCAACTTCCATAGCATTTAAGTATCCCACACCAGCCCACCCTGTCAGCCCTCCCAAAGAAAACAACACATAGCTAACTCAATGTCGGCTTAACCACATGAATGTCAAGTGTAATATAGTGTGTGCCCATATTATACATGATGAAGACATTATAAAGCATGCACAGTATCAGAAAAACCCCCTATAAAGTTTATCTTGCTGATGTATACAAAGGAGAAGTATATTAACAGCTTCAAAAATGACTTTGGGAGTATCCTATTTCCCACAAAAGAAAATGGTGCTAGGAAAGTACCAGGATATACCTAAAACAGCCTTACCAGAGTACAGTCCAAATATCTTGGGTTGAGGAGGGTGTCCACCTTTCAAGCTCCAGCCTAGCAATACTCCAGACTGTGGGTACTGCCTTGATTACCATAGCAATCTAGAAGTAGTAGAGGTTCATAAAGTAGTCTCAGCTGAATTTTACCGTCCCAGTTGCAATCAACGTCCACTTTAGTTCACTGCTCCTCCATTTCCTGAATGTCTTCACCATCCTCGTGAGTCGCTTGTGGAGAGCTGCGTCGACTGCTAGCCCCTTCCTTCTTTTTGATGAACTTAAGCAATTGCTTAGGATCAGTGAAGTAGAGAGTCCATCACTCCGACATCACACATAGCTTTCCAGGGTGGAGCATACTATATTCCGTTTGTAGTTCACAGAGTTTTCGTGTTGCTGGGATAAAGAGTTGTCAAGCTGCCTGCACCTGTTGGGTGAAATCAGGGTAAACAGACACTTCAGAACCTTCATAACGCAGTGATTGCAGCCCATGGGCCTTGCACAGAGCCACATCCCGATCTCTATAATTCAGAAGTCTTGCATTTATGGGGAAAGGATTGGCTCCCTGCACCGAGCATGGCACGAGGGAGCGTTGGGCGCGCTTCACAACAAACATATCTGAGAAAGTATCTCTGCCCATTAAATCACTGAGGAGGCGCACTACATGGCATTCCATGTTGTTTATATTGATTGTTTCTGTGATGCCCACAATTCTTATGCTATTCCTTCGAGACTGGGCATCTAAATCTTCAGTTTTTGTCTGAAGCCTGAGGAGCAGTTTATCTATCTTCTTGTAAGCTGGAATCCTCTGCGTCTGAAACCCTTTTCTCCACAGTGTCTAGTCTCTCTGTGTGTTTATCCAACCTCTTGGACATTCTAGCCATCCTAAAAGAGAGTGCATCAATCTTCCCATCAATTTTTGCTCTGCTGCATAGCCATTAGAATATTTTTGAGGTCTGCCCCAGCAATAGAGTCAGTGTTCTTCAGCGGAGTACCAGTATCAACAACGTCTGACTCGCAGGGTCTGGGGGTCTTGCGCATATCAAATTGGAGTTTGGGTTGAGATTTATTAGTTTTACCCATGTTGAGCACTCAAGGGTAGCAGATCTCCCCTGAGATGCGACTTCTGCAGCGGGCCGTTCTCCACCTAGGGACGGTGTGGAGCATACATTTAGACCGAGAACCTATTTAGTGAGCCACTCTCTCTCTGAGCCTGCATCTCACATCCAAAGTCCGAGATGCGAATATGTAGAATTATCTTGTAATTAGTGCCCACATGCAGTCGACCGTTGCAGCCTCAGCCCCGCTCCACGACCAATGTGGCTCCAGTGCATCTGGTGGGCCACCACCAACATCGCAAAGCTCGTCTGGGATGGGCGTGCAAAGACCGCCCGCCGGACGTCGGCTCCCCTCTTGCCGGATTGGCAGCCGCAGACCACACACTCTGCCCCCAGATCTCAGTCCCAGGCCTCCAGTGCACCTCTGCCCTCACTCACCACAGCTCGCCTCTGCAGGGGAGGGACCTGGTTCAAAGGAGCAGGCTGGAGTTAGATGAATCCTGGAACAGACACTATCTTCCAGGCGGCAGCGGCCCAGCGACGCACGTAGTCCCCGTGCTGCTACCCCAAACATGGCCCCATTCTAGGTAGCAGGCTGTCCGCGGTCGCCTCCTAACAATTAAGGGCATGTTTTCAGCACTCAGGGCAAATCCTGTACTGGATAGCGTAGTTAGGGTTCCTTTGCAGTCAAATACAGTTCAGTGGGCACTATTTAGTTTGCAGCTATATTGGAGTCTGACAAGCTCTGCCCTCTGTTTATGTGACTTAACAAACATTAACACATTCAGTGAATGAAAGACTCTTTCGTCCAAACCAAGGAAAATGATCTTGAAATTTACAAATACAGGAACATCTTGGATATGACTTCTTCACCAGGAAGGCACAGTTATGCAATCTTTTGGATAAAATAAACATCACCAGGAATCAGGCTTCTATTTTGCTGATTTTCTGAATTGGAAAAGCACGCGAGAAAAATCATGGACGTGGAGAATGCTTGTTCACATCAAATAAAAGTGCACTTTCTTTCTGCAAATGTGAATGAATGTCAGTGCAAACCGGTTTGCAGCCTAGTCATGCCAATCTGAGTTTTAAAGATAATTACATGATTAATAAAAACCTTTGACAGCAGGCAAGCATAAAATAAAGAGCAAGATATGTGCCCAGAATGGACAAACGAGACACGAGATAAAAACCAGCACAAATGTACAATGTGGGAAATTAAAAACAGACTTTATCTAGAACACAGACGTTGTCAGATGGGTTAATCTCATAAAGTTCCAGTACGCCAGTATAAACAATTAAATGTGCAATGTCTGTTTTCTCGCCCCTTTTTTTCCTTCTGTACCCCCGTTGCCTCTCGCCATTCCCGCCGCTGCGTCCCCTGCGGCCCCGCCCCCCTGACTGCCCATTCGCTGCCCCTGCCTCCCGCCTCCCAGCTGCTCCTCCCTCCCACCTCCCCATAAATGGCGGCCGCTGCGCGGTGAGGAGAGCGACCCTTGACCTTGCCAGGTAGGTCGCTCCCCCCGCCACACAGCTCCGCCTGTGTTGTCCGCCCGCTGCTGCTGGTAAGAACGCCCTTCCCTTTTTCCTTCTGTACCCCCATTGCCCCATTTGTACTGCGCCCGCATTTGTCTGTTTTCTCGCCCCTTTTTTTCCTTCTGTACCCCCGTTGCCCCATTTGTACTGTGCCCGCATTTGTCTGTTTTCTCGCCCCTTTTTTTCCTTCTGTACCCCCGTTGCCCCATTTGTACTGTGCCCGCATTTGTCTGTTTTCTCGCCCCTTTTTCCTTCTGTACCCCCGTTGCCCCATTTGTACTGTGCCCGCATTTGTCTGTTTTCTCGCCCCTTTTTTCCTTCTGTACCCCCGTTGCCCCATTTGTACTGTGCCCGCATTTGTCTGTTTTCTCGCCCCTTTTTTCCTTCTGTACCCCCGTTGCCCCATTTGTACTGTGCCCGCATTTGTCTGTTTTCTCGCCCCTTTTTTCCTTCTGTACCCCCGTTGCCCCATTTGTACTGTGCCCGCATTTGTCTGTTTTCTCGCCCTTTTTTTCCTTCTGTACCCCCGTTGCCCCATTTGTACTGTGCCCGCATTTGTCTGTTTTCTCGCCCCTTTTTTTCCTTCTGTACCCCCGTTGCCCCATTTGTACTGTGCCCGCATTTGTCTGTTTTCTCGCCCCTTTTTTTCCTTCTGTACCCCCGTTGCCCCATTTGTACTGTGCCCGCATTTGTCTGTTTTCTCGCCCCTTTTTTTCCTTCTATACCCCCGTTGCCCCATTTGTACTGTGCCCGCATTTGTCTGTTTTCTCGCCCCTTTTTTTCCTTCTTCTATACCCCCGTTGCCCCATTTGTACTGTGCCCGCATTTGTCTGTTTTCTCGCCCCTTTTTCCTTCTGTACCCCGTTGCCCCATTTGTACTGTGCCCGCATTTGTCTGTTTTCTCGCCCCTTTTTTTCCTTCTGTACCCCGTTGCCTCTCGCCATTCCCGCCGCTGCGTCCCTGCGGCCCGCCCCTGACTGCCCATGCGCTGCCCCTGCCTCCCGCCTCCCAGCTGCTCCTCCCTCCCACCTCCCCATAAATGTCGGCCGCTGCGCGGCCGCGCCGAAGGCGCGCCTAAGGCAAGCCCGTCTGCGCCCGTCCGCGACTGGACCGCGCCCAGCGCCAGCACCCCTGGCCCCCGCAGCAGCCAACCCACCCACCGGACCTACGACACCGCCACCCTCAACGCACTCAACACCGGCCGAATCCCGGCTGCCACCGTGCCACCCCAGGACGCACCCACGGACCCTTCGCCTGCCAATCTTGCAAGTTCTCCTGCCTCCGGACCTGCACCGCACCCGCCACGCCGAGCACCAGCAGCAACCACCTGAAGTGCATCCTGCTCAACACCCGCTCCGTCCACAGACACGCCGTGGAACTTTGGAACCTGCTCGACTCCACATCACCAGACGTCGCTTTCCTCACGGAAACATGGATGAACGCCTCCTCAGCGCCCGACATCGCCATCGCCATCCCGGACGGATACAAGATCACCCGAAAGGACCGCGCCAACCAGACCGGAGGAGGCATCGCCATCGTCCACAAGAACACCATCCGCATTACGACCAACTCCGACGACACCTTCACAGCCGGCGAACACCTGCACTTCCAGATACACACCGACCCCAAGACCACCCTCAGAGGCACCCTCATCTACAGACCCCTAGGACCACGCACACAATTCAGCGAAGACATCGCCGACCTCATCAGCCCGCACGCCCTCCTCTCGGCCGACTACATCCTCCTTGGGGACCTCAACTTCCACCTAGAGAACAACAACGATCGCAACACCACCACCCTGCTGGACAACCTCGGACTCAAGCAACTGGTGACCATCCCCACACACCACGCCGGCCACACGCTTGACCCCGTCTTCTCCTCCAGCAAGGACATCTCCTTCAGCCACACCACCGGACTCCACTGGACAGACCACAGCTGCGTCCACTTCAGCTTCAGCAGGACCACCACGCACCACCACCCGCAACAGCTCCCGCGCAGAAGCTGGAACAAGATCACCACCGACCAACTCACCACATCCCTGAACCAGAACCCTCCCGCCAGCTCAACGAACCCCAACCAAGCCGCCAGCAACCTCACAAGATGGATCACCAACTGCGCTGACATCCTCGCCCCATTGAAGACCCCCAATCAGACCCGGCAACAAGAAAGCACCCTGGTTCACCGACGAACTCAAGAAATCCAAGAAGAACTGCCGGGCCCTCGAGAAAGCATGGCGCAGAGACCCGACTGCAGACAACATGACCACCCTCAAACACGCCACCCGAAAACACCACCAGCTGATCCACACCACCAAGAAAACCGCATTCAAGGAACGACTGGACAACAACGCCCACAACAGCAAGGAACTCTTCATCATCGTCAAAGAGCTCTCGAACCCCAGCGCCGGAAACAACGACATCACCCCTCGCAAGACCTCTGCAACTCGCTCGCCTCGTTCTTCCACAGCAAGATCGCAGACATACACAACAGTTTCAGCACACAGCCGACGTACCCTACAACCGTTCCAACGTCCCCCACCTCCACCCTCCGAGCCTGGACCCCGATCAACACCGAAGACACTATCCGCACGATGAACTCCATCCACTCCGGATCACCAACCGACCCCTGCCCTCACCACATCTTCAACAAGGCCGACGCCGTCATCGCACCCCACCTCCGGGACATCATCAACACCTCCTTCGACACCGCCACCTTCCCAGAGAGCTGGAAGCACGCCGAACTCTGCGCCCTACTGAAGAAACCGTCAGCGGACCCCATCGACCTCAAAAACTACCGCCCCATCTCGCTCCTTCCTTTTCCTGCCAAAGTCATCGAGAAGACCGTCAACAGACAACTGGCCGCCTTCATCGAGACGAATGGATCCTCGACCACTCACAGTCCGGCTTCCGGGCCAACCACAGCACCGAGACCGCCCTCATCGCAGCCACCGACGACATCCGAGCCCTGCTCGACAACGGGGAAACAGCGGCCCTCATCCTCCTGGACCTCTCCGCAGCGTTCGACACAGTCTGCCACCGCACCCTAGTGCAACGCCTGAACAACGTCGGAATCCAAGAGAAGGCACTGGAGTGGATCATCTCCTTCCTCGCCGGATGATCCCAGAGAGTCCGCCTCCCCCCGTTCAGTTCCGAGGCCACCGAAGTCATCTGCGGCGTACCACAAGGATCATCACTCAGCCCCACCCTCTTCAACGTCTACATGAGCCCCCTCGCAGCCATCGCACGCCAACACAACCTCAACATCATCTCCTACGCCGACGACACCCAGCTGATCCTCTCCCTCACCAACGACCCCACAACCGCCAAAACCAACCTACATGAAGGGATGAAGAACGTAGCCGAGTGGATGAGGAACAGCCGCCTGAAACTGAACTCAGATAAGACGGAAGTCCTCATCCTAGGATCATCACCCTCCGCCTGGGACGACTCCTGGTGGCCCCCTGCCCTGGGCAACGCACCCAAACCAACGGACCACGCACGCAACCTGGGCTTCATCCTGGACTCCTCCCTCTCAATGACCAGACAAGTCAACGCCGTCTCCTCGTCTTGCTTCAACATCCTACGCATGCTGCGGAAGATCTTCCGGTGGATCCCCACCGAAACCAGGAAGACGGTCACCCAGGCCCTCGTCACCAGCCGACTGGACTACGGCAACTCCCTCTACGCCGGAACCACAGCCAAACTTCAGAAAAGACTCCAACGCATCCAGAACGCCTCAGCTCGACTCATCCTGGACATCCCCCAACACAGCCACATCGCCGGACACCTGAGAGACCTGCACTGGCTCCCCATCAGCAAGAGAATCACGTTCCGACTCCTCACCCATGCACACAAAGCTCTCCACAACCAAGGCCCCAGATACCTCAACGACCGTCTGACCTTCTACACTCCCACCCGCCAGCTACGATCGACCAACCACGCCCTCGCCGCCGTCCCCCGCATCCGAAGAGCCACAACGGGAGGAAGATCCTTCTCCTACCTGGCTGCCAAGACGTGGAACTCCCTACCCATCCACCTCCGCCTGACCCAAGACCACCTCTCCTTCAGGAAGCAACTCAAGACCTGGCTGTTAGAACAGTAGCGGACCCCCCTCCCCCTAGCGCCTTGAGACCCTCCGGGTGAGTAGCGCGCTATACAAATGCTTGATTGATTGATTGATTGAAAGAGAAAATATATAAAAGTGCCTAACGAATGCAGTAAGGATCGCAAAGTATAGATATAACCAGTTAAAAAGTCACATTTTTTGGCTCAGTGAAACGACCAGTGCAATATAGAAAATTAAAAACAGATGTCATCTAGGGCTCAGACTTGGTCAAGTAGTATAAACCAATAAAGTACCAGTGTGCCGGTACAGACAATTAAGGGTCTGATTTTGATGTCGGGCAGAATTCCTTCCGCCCGACATCGACTCAGTCCTGGGTCCGACCAACTCCTAGTCAGCGGTCCCGACCTCCTCATTAGGATGCGACCGATGTGACCGAAACTGTTCGGTCGCATTCCTTTATTTCACTATAGGAGCATGCATTACGGCTGTAAACCGGCCGTAATGCATGCTCCCATAGTGAAATTGGAGGTGCAGTTCATCCCTGCACCCTGTGGAAGGCACCACAAGGTGCAGGGATCAACAGGGGAGGCACCATAGGTGCCCCCTCTGCCTCCAACCGGAGGCTGTGCACCAAAGGGGGCCCTGCTGGGGGCCCCCAAACATGCTCTCAAACTTGGTTTCCATGTCGGACAGGCCGACATGCAAACCATGTCAGAAACCGTGCATTGTAATCTCAAGGATGGAAAGACCCGCCCTTGTGATTACTAGCCAGCTTCTGACTGGTGGACGGGCTCTCCGAGCCCATCGGTAGCTAGCCGGAATGACCGGCTGGTTTCTTTTCCGACTGCCTCCATCATAATAAGGCAGTCAGAAAGGAAACCAAGTGGCCCATTAAGATGCAGCCCCGGAGCCTCTACGGGCCACATCGTAATCGGAACCTAAATGTGCAAACATGACGAAGGGAAACTAAAATATATAAAAACACCTAATGAACACAGTTAAGATCACAAAGTATAGATACAACTAATAAAAGGTCGTCATTGGGGCGTGGCTTGGCCACAATCAAAGATTGCCACACTGTAGTTGGGCTCCGCTATATACGGAGCATAACCCCATAATCCGATCAACTATCCGAGGTGTAATCTGACTGCAGAATAACAGAAACGTGACACTAACCAGCAGGGGCACCTAAAGACCCGAAGAACAAACTGGTGAGGCAGTGGCCGAAGCGGTGGGCTGGGAGGTTGAAGAAGCGATCAGGAGCCGCCACTGACGCCATCGACAAGAGCTGCCCAAGGAGACTCTGGAGTGGTGCTGATCTGGGTCACGAAGATACACCGGATCAGCGGAGGAGAGGCAGGTGAGACCCTTGACTGCCCAGACCGGATTACGGTGGAGCGCGGGGCTCGGCAGTTCGGGCGGCTGAACAGAGAGGTGACACTGTGCCCGCCGGGGACCGCACTGTTTGAGAAGGCGGCCCTCACAGCAGTGATGCAGCAGCAGACTCTTCACACCAAAAGCATTGGAAAGAGCGGTAATGGAGACAAGCGGGCTGCGGTGATTGGACTATCCCGGGAGAGCAAATGGACCGTTGGACCCAGACAGCCCATGGGACCGCGGGATCTGGCAGAAATCCTCATGTCGCCTCCTCTCACTCGCTCTGAGGCCATAGGGCATGGCCACACCAGGGCCCACCTAAGGAGCGCACCAAGGTCAGGGGGAACCAAGCAGCATTTACCGACCCGGTTTGAGACGTAGGCAGGGCACGTGACCCGGCCCCTAATATGTACTGACAGTGCCTCAGGCGGACATACTGACCGTAAGGCAAAGGGGGAAAACGGAGTCACGTATAAGAGGACCCGCAACAGGAAACACAAATTGAGCGGAGGCAGGGACCGCATCTCCAACTCTCCCCCACCACCAACAAAACTGCCAACCCGGGACACCCAGCGAACGGGTCCAGGCATCTCAGACACCAAAAGTGGAACAAGCGTGGCCAATACAGTCAGAGACCAACGGCGCAATGGTGAAACCCAGTGGGCCGGCAGCCCTTCAGACAGAAAAGCTGGATAACTATGTGATTCCCAAACCCCCACAAGTAGGGAGGGGGCGGAGGGAGCAGCAGAGCCCTCTCTGGGGGCCATAATGGCAGCTATAATGGACCTGAAGGGCACTTTGGAACCCAAAATAGATACAGTGACTATTGAGGTAAATGTGATCAGAACAGACCTCTCAAAACTGAGGGATAAGGTCGCGATGACCAAGATGCACATCGCCCAGCTCCAGTCCACGACGAAATGCCTGGAGGCACAACTACAAACTCTAACCCAGCGGACCACGAGAATGACAGCCAAACTCAAAGGCCAGGTAGGACGGGCAAGAAGAAACAATATCAGAGTGGTTGGGGTCCCGGAGGGGGCAGAGGGTCCTAGTGTTGACCTCTTTCTAGAAGAACATATAGTGAACACGCTGCGACCCAAGTGACTGTCCAAATTTTTCTCTGTCAAGAGAGCACATCGGGCCCCCGTGCCTCCACCCAAACCGGGGGCCCCTCGGAGGACAATAATCGCTAAGATTTTTAACTACCGCGACGCCATCCTGCAAGCATCCAGAGCAAAAGGAGACATTCATTTTGAAAATACGCAATTCCGGTTCTTTCCCGACTTTACGCTGCAGGTGCACCGGCAAAGAAGGAGCATTGAGGCAGTGAAGAGGGAACTCAGAGAGCAAGAAATTAAATACATTATACTCTTCCCAGCAAAGCTCAGAATAATGGCAGAGGAGAAAACCTGGCACACTACTTCCCCAGATGAGGCATGGGAATGGCTGGAGGGGAGGCGTACTACCAAAAGAAGCGGCTGCAAGAGGCCAAGACCGGGCCGAAGAGGCCCAGACCGAGGCAAAACGACGATGATGGGAGTGATGCAAGTTGAGGACTCAGATGATCCGGCTTGAGGGGAGCCCGATGCTGGGGAAGTTAGCACATAACTGTAACCGTATGCAAAACACAACGAGGAGATGGAAGATTAGTGTTATCCGAAGGCAGAGAGAAAGTAAAAGTAAAAGGGGACTGCACAACATGATTGTCTGCAATGGGGCTCAATATAAGTAACTGTACTAGTTGATAATCGGAAGTGGCCGAAACACCCCCTACTGTGTTTAGTGTATGCTAGCAACTGGGCGACAGGCTCTCCGCGGGTTGACAAGTTGGGAAATGCACAGCCTTTTTAGCAGGGTAGCAGGGAGGGGGGAGGGTGTTCCAGGTTGGGGAAGTTGCTTTGTTATTATAATGTTCCTAGCAGGCAGTTAAGTGCTCAGGGGTGGTTTAAGAGGAACAAGTACCACCCGAAATATAAAGAGTCATCCAAAGGAGTGGTTACATTAAGAGGGGGGAGAATGGGAGGGGGAGAGTAGTCTTACATTATGGCGATGCCTGAAGCCCCTCTAAAATCAGTAAAGATATGGTCCTGGAACCTCAACGGCCTAAACAATGGGTTGAAACAGACAGTGGTACTGCAATTTATTAAAAGACACTCTCCCAACATAATTCTGCTACTGGAGACAAATCTCCTGGGAAATCAGTGTAGGGCACTGAATAGACCAGGATACATACTGCTAGCGCATGCAGGCTACATGTCTGGATCTAGGGGAGTTGGAATACTATGCAAGGCTGCGCTACCCCTTACCCGAAACAAGTCATGGACTGACCCGTTAGGGAGATTTGTGTCGATAAGTGGACAATGGGAGGGACAGACGTTGAACCTTTGCTCGGTATATGCCCCACTGGGTCTCCAAGTCGCCACACTAGACGTATTGGGCCCATTAGTACTGGGATTTCCAGAGGGTCGACTGATAATGGGGGGGGGATGAATGACATCGTCGCAACCGAGATGGATGCCATGGGGGAGCAGCAGCGGGATGAAAGTTAGGTCCATTGAGAGACTTCCTCCAGACAATGGTCTTAAGTGACATATGGAGACACTAACACCCCTCATTATACAATACACACATATATCAGCGGAACATGGGAACCTCTCTAGACTAGACTATATATTTACCCAGGCCCAAGGACTGGGAGGCTTTCATAAAGCAGCCCATATCGCACGAGGGGTGTCATATCATTCACCGGTAGAGGTTGTCCTAGAGGGCCCCCAAAGGGATCACACCCTACCCCCTAAAATCGACCTGTGGTACCTCAAAGACCGACAATTCAAGTCCGCCATTAGGAAAGGGGCCACGCATTTCTTCAAAGACAACGTGGTTTCCGTGGCCTCAAGGGTGACGCCTTAAGAAGCATTTAAAACGTGATCAGGTGCCAGGCTCAGGCCCAAATTGGGGCACTGAAGAAAGAAAAGTCGCTTCCGGGCCAGGTCATAGAAACTTCCATCTCAGGTTTAGAGACCCAGGTGGTAGACAGTGGGGCGAATGACTCAGACGCGAAGCACCGGCTGAATCTCCGCCAGAGGGAGTTTTGTGATCTATTGGAAGATAGTGCTAGAACACAGGCACTGGCTACCCAACACAGACTGTATGAAGTGGGGGGAAGCGAGTAAGCTCCTGGCATGGCTAGGCAAGAAAAAGACGGAAAACAAATAGGTCCAAGGGGTAGTAGAAAGTGCAGGCCATAGCCATGAGACAGGCGGCAAAGAAATAGCAGAAGTGTTCGTCACATATTACAAGACACTACACTTCCACAACCGGAAAGATGGAGGTGGATTGCATAGAATTCCTTCGAGATATAAAGACACCAACACTGTCTGTAACAGAGAGAAATATGTTGGAGGGTGACCTCTCGGTGGAAGAAATTAAAACCGCAACCCGCACACTGCAATCAGGAAAAGCAGTGGGACTGAATGGTCTACCTGTAGAGTTATATAAATGCATGCTCGACAAAACGGCGGAACAGCTTCTTAATATGTATACGGAAGCTAGGGAGGAGGGCATTCTCCCTCATGACGACAGAACGGCAGTGATTGTAGTAATCCCCAAGGAGGGTAAATCACCCCTAGACTGCGAGTCGTACAGACCAATATCTCTATTCAACCATGAGGCCAAAGTAATAGCTAAAGCCCTATCCTTACATTGTGTAAAGTAATTACCTCGCTCACACATCCAGACCAATCCAGATTTATGCCTCATAGAAGCACGAGGCTAAACCTATGCCGACTGTTTAGGGTTCTTCACACTACGACCGCAAGTACATCTGACCGGGCAGCTCTGCTGTCCCTGGACGCCAGAATGGCCTTTGATAGCATGGAGTGGAACTATCTTTTTGCCGTTTTAGACTGCCTGGGCTTCGGACCAAATTTCATCAGCTGGGATAGGCTTCTCTACTGCCAACCACTGGCAAGGGTACGAGTCAACGCTACGGTGTCCCAGGCATTCTCGCTCCAGAAAGGGACCAGGCAGGGTTGCCCACTGTCCCCCCTATTATTTGCCTTGGCCTTTGAGCTACTGGCGGCATGGGTACGGCAAGACCCATTGATATGGGGTATTCCAGTGGAAGAAGAATGGGACGAACGCATATCCCTATGAACCAGCGCGATATTAGCAAACAGCATTCATACACCAGATACTCACTTGGGCCCATACATTCATACTACGCTAATACTTACGCTGGGTTTTATCAGTTGTACTCTTTATCAAAATCCCTGCTACCAATTACCTTCTGATTGAAGAGTAATGACTTACCAATGAATCCTTTGCTAATTGGGAAATTTAAAATGAGTGACATTCATTATAGTGCATAATCCTGAAATAACCACTGAGTCAGGAAGTTTTAAAATGTTTATCTAAAGATTTAGCAGAGTAAAATACAGAGCCACATGGTACGTAATCGCAATACCCAAGATTAAGCATAGAAATGATTATTGCTAATCAATGACGGTGTTTAAAGAAAAGGAGAGGATAGAGATAGCAGCGCAACTAAAGGTTGCATTATATTTACCTAAGTGCGAGAACCAAACCCCTTAGCCACGGAGTTGGAAAGAATAGGACCCAGGAAGGATGAAGAGCAAAGACTTCCTCCAGTATCAGGACAGGACCGGTGACCTCTCTACAACGACGCCTGCGTCGTTCCCCTCTCTGATACTCGACTTCTCCTCGATTCTCCCGTGCCTTCCTTCTAATGGACTCCGCCGCCCGCTCCTCCGGACCTCTTCAGGACAGGGATTCAGTCAGCAACCGATCAGCTTGGCAGTCTAGAGCTAAGAGCGCTCTGGCAGCATGGACGCCTGTTCTTCGTGAACGCATGCTCTAACTAATTAACTAATGCTATTTTCTATTATACCCTTCTACGCCCATGAACCTCCCCTTAATGTTGCTAAAATATGGGGCCACTACCTCTGATTGGACAGGGACAGGGGGTGGATTGTCGCACCATATCGATTTGGCCTAAATTGTAAAGCCTATTGTCTTTACATTCCCACCCCTTCAAATTAATACATTCGCTTTATTTCCCACCCGTCTCATGACAAAAGTACACCAATTTTCATAGACAATGTATCAATATAAAACAGGAAAGGCAAGAGTACAGCATCTTCGGCCATCGGGTCGCGGCCTTGGACGACGTCCAGATTGACTTCATTTGGCAGGCACACAGGACACATGCGCAGAACCATTTGCCTCTCGAGTT
Organism: Calotriton arnoldi; assembly: GCA_963921515.1. Taxonomy (NCBI): domain Eukaryota; kingdom Metazoa; phylum Chordata; class Amphibia; order Caudata; family Salamandridae; genus Calotriton; species Calotriton arnoldi. Next base: position 3,139,790 of record CAWUFW010000968.1, on the reverse strand, counting down.
TCAGGTCACCAACCCAGGCCCAAGTTTACGAACTAATAAAAGTGCAAGAAGAAAATATTAAAATCGCAAAATAAAATGTTTCACTGTATGCCCACTTTTTCTATTCTATTCCCATTTAATTATATATTCTAACCCGTGTTAGTAGCGTTAGGAAACGACAATTTAGTAATGACATGAGAGCAAGCTGAAGCATGTGAAAACATCAAACAGCCATTTTAATGCACACTGCGCAGAAGCAGAAGTTTCCCACCAAGCAAAGAAAGACGTCACACCATGTGATATGGTTGCGACATGCGCATTGAGTTTTCCCACGCATAGCGGCCATTTTGGATTACAGACAAGCGTTATTCATTAGTAAAACACATAGGTAAGCTTCCTTCTCTTTCGTGTCGTGAATGCAAAAGGTTAGTATTAACAATACAAGTTTTAATAAATTAATACTGTGAGGAGGATTGAATACAAGCAAGTTTCATTTATGAAACCTTGCTCCATCAATCCCCTCTCTGATGGCGTTTCTGAGCCATCAAAACACTACCCTCAATCAGATGCCAACTTCTAGCAAATTACTTTATTCTCATTCTTACACTTTCCATTTTTGCCATCCCCTTTCAATTTCTTGTATAATTCACTTCTCCACTCTTCAAGTTCGATTTCATCTACCTTTCGTTTCTTTCCTCTTCCGGTCACCTTATATGTTCCATTCTTTTACAGCATTTGCACCATATTGTTATTGCCAAGATTATTATTGCTATCCCTGCTAAGGGTACTAATATTTGACCTATAAGTCCTTTTCCTATATTAGCAAACCAAGTTCCAATTGACGAGATACTATTTGTCAATCTTTCCCATACACTATGAACTTGCAGTGGTTTAAGTTCCTTCTCAAGTTTAGTTATATTCTGTATATACGTTCCAATTTCTGCACTCTTATCAGGAATATAAGTGCAACAATGTTTTGTCTTCAATAATTTACAGACTCCGCCCTCTTTTGCCAATATAATATCAAGAGCAAGTCGATTTTGCATCACCATAGATCTAATCGCAACCATTTCCGCATTAATCATTAGAAAACCTCCAGCAGTATCCGTTGAAAAACGATCAACCACTGTAGACAATTTACATATTTTCCTTGAGTTCAGAATTATTCCCACTGAAGGTATCAATGCACCAAATATATCACCTACAATTTCAGAAAAACTAGCTCTTTTGCTTCTTGTTAATTCGCCATTGTTTTCATTGCTCCCAGTGTTTCTTTTTACGTGGTATATCTTTGGAAATACTATTCCAAAATAACAACTTCCATACCACCGTGCAGGAAGCCTAAAGTAAGCCTTATTCCCACACACATAATAGATTCCAGGAAAAACTGAATCTGTTCCTCCTTTGAGTCCCAATCTCCGAGAATTAAAAAATTGTGTTCACATTCACTGGTACCGATGAAAACATTGTTATATTCAGTCTTTAACCTATGAAGACAAATTTTCCCTGTCTTTACGAAATCCAGAGCCATAGCAGCTTGAGCCTTGCCAGGTGTGTAACTCCCTTCTTTCTCCGCCCAAGGTGGCAAATGAGCCTTATGCTCAGAAGCTTTCTTTTGAAAATCTTGTCTTCTATTTTGTACTAAATTCAAAAATATCTTTTCTTCTTCAAGTAAACAACATGTTAGATTGTGTCTATGTGCATGTGTTATGTCTATTGATTTCATTGTTAAGAAAAATTCTCCATTAAACTGTGCGTCTTGACTACTAAGCACTGGGTTCATACTCTTGCGAATCGGAACCTCAGAAAATATCACATCTAAGTTTGAATAATAATACTGAAGTCTCCCTGTTCTATAAAATAAACTAGACAAAACACTACATGATATGCCATATGTCAGTGGTAAGTGATGGTATGTTAATCCTTCTGCTACTGATTCAGGTAACTTCATACAGACATAACCCTTCATGTTTGCTGTCCTCTCCTTAGTTTCATTATTAATCTTTTTATCCATTATCATAAGGTAAGGAACTGCTACTATCAGGACTAACCATACTATAAGCACCATCACTAGACTACATATGCATAATGCACAGCATCTTCTACAACATTTCTGTTTTGGTCTCCCAGTAACTCTGGGGCATATCTACAAGGGCTGGCGATAAAATTATCGCCGCTTTAGCGTCCGTTTTCGGACGAAAAGCGGCGATAATTTTAACGCCCTATTAGCAAGGACACGCTAACGCGTGAATCCATGCTACATCGCCCTTTCCCTATCGCCCAGCTCTCCATCTCTAATGAGATGCAAAGTGGGCGTTCCTCCCCTGGATAATGGGAGAAATGTTGCTTAGCGACATTTCTCCTATTATCAAGCCTCAGGCAAAGAAGCATAGCGACAAGAAAAGTAGCGATAACCTCTGTTATCGCTACTTTCCTAACGCCTGCTTTGAGACTTACTTAGCCATGATATCCTATGGAAGGTGGATATCATGGCTAAGTATGTCTTGCCCTATCAGCAAGCTATCGCCAAACCTTGTGCGATTATCGCTGTATTTCCAGTGATAATCGCACAATTGGCAGCTTAGCGCTCTGAATTTTATCGCTTTGGAGATAAGCGTTGCTGATAGCACGCTATCTCCGCGATAAAATTCAGTTTCGGCCGGCGATAATTATCCTCGCGCTAAGAGCGCTGGGCGATAATTATCGCATGGCCTTGTAGATATGCCCCTCTATTGTTAGGCATTTTTCGACAAGTAAGATTGCTCTTCTTATCTTTTCTTCTTTTCTTTAGCTTATTCTTTTGCTTAGTCAGGTGGTCTTGTTTCTTCTTCGTACGTCAGTTCTGCACTTGTTCCTTCGCCACCACTGTCACTTGACTCTGAGCTTTCAAAATCTTCAAGGATGATATAAGTCCAATCAGGACCCTTGAATTTGTTATTCACAAGTTTCAGTCTTTTACTTCTTCTTTTCGCAGTTTTATGTTCTTGGTCAGTTTGACTTGTCACTTCATTCACTTGATCTGGATCTTCACTTCTGGTTGTTATGTGGTACTTCACTCTTTTAATGACACTTGGCCAATGATCTCCTTTTCTTGTTTTCTTTGTTTGAACTGTCTCTTTATCTTCGTTTTCAGAAATCTTTTTAATTTCACTGCTTAGCACTGCTTCGTTTTCTTTTATTACTTTTTCTTCTGTTTGCTCTTTTTCAGGTCTGATTGGTTTCTCTGTAACTGCTCCACTGTGAGTTTCCAATTTTTAACTTTGTTCTTGATTTAATTTTTCAAGTTCATGTCTTTCGAAATTTTCTTCTTCTTTGTACTCTTCTTGATCTGACTTGTTCTGATCAGGGCTTATTGCACTGTGAACTTCTGCAGCCTGACCGGATTCTTCTAGACCTGTCTGTCACTGCTCAAAGTTTATCAGATCTTCGTTGCTTTGAGCCCAGTTTCCTTTCCCTATCTGACCTTGTTCAGGATTTCTTAATGTCTTTTCTTCTTGTTCCTGAACTGCTTCTTCTTCACCTATCTGATCTTCTTCAATTTCTTCCAATTTTGCTTGACTTCTTGTTCTGTGATATACTTCAGGAACTTCTACCACTGGTATCCAATCCTGACTTGTGCTCGGTTGTTCTTCTTCAGCTTCTCTGGAATCTCGAACCTGAGATCCTTCAGCTGGGCAACCTTCAGCTTCTTCAGTGATTGGCGTTGTCTGAGGATTCTCTTCCTCAGGATCTGGTACTCTCTTGGTGTGACTTACTTGAATCCAATTAGGAAATCCGGCACACTTCACTACTGTATTCGTTGTCAGTATGATTTGACACGGTCTGCCCCATCTAGGTGATAGACACGTTTCTCTGGTGTGATTCTTCACTACCACCCAGTCACCAGGATTCAAATCATGTTCTTGCTCGGGCTGCCTGGAAACTGCGTCTTCTCCAACCTGATGAGAGACAGAACGCACTAGGTCAGCCAATCCTTTGCAATAGTCCAGAACCATATCATCAGATATATTCAGCAGTTTGTTTGTGGGAACATGTGTTTGTCTCATTGCTCTTCCCATCATTATTTCATGTGGGCTCAATCCTGTGGTTCTGTCAGGTATACTTCTGAGTCCCATTAAAACAAGTGGCAATGCATCTGGCCACTCTAATGATGCACACATTTTTCCCAGTCTTGACTTTATAGTGCCATTCAATTGTTCAACCACTCCAGAAGCTTCTGGACGATATGCACAGTGCAGTTTCTGTTTGATTTGAAATGCTTCACAGATTATTTGGATCACTTCACTGTTAAAATGTTTTCCTCTATCTGATTCCAAAGTTACTGGAAAACCAAACCTAGGAATGAGCTCTCGTAGCAACAGTTTTGCAACTGTAATGCTGTCATTTCTCCTAGTAGGGTAAGCCTCCACCCACTTTGAAAACAGACACACTATGACTAGTACATATTTCAGCCCTCTACATGGTGGTAACTGTATGAAATCAAACTGAAGTCTCATAAATGGACCCTCTGCCTTTCCAATTTTTCCAAATCCAATTACTGTCTTCCTCCCCGGATTATGCATCTGGCAAGTTAGACATCTCTGGCAAAGACTCTCTGCAACAGCCCTGAATTTGGGATTGTACCAATTTTGTCTGAACAGCCTAATCATTGCATCTCTCCCTATGTGTGTGTCTCCATGATACATCCTAGCCATTTGTGAGAGTAAACAGTCTGGCATGACTGGTCTGCCATCAGCACTGATCCACACTTCATCATCTCCTCTTTGGGAACAACCCACTTTGATCCACAAATTCTTCTCACTTTCATCAACCTCATCTTGCAATTTCTTGACGTCATTCCAAGTTTCAGGTGGCATATACAGCATAAGTTGGCAGCTGATTCCCATTCTTTCCACCCTCTTATTGACTGACATTCTGGTTTTGGCACAATGTTGAGCCACCAGATCTGCATATCTGTTGCCGACTACCACCCAGTCATCTCCTGACTGGTGTGCGGCACATTTCACCACAGCCAATTCTTTTGGTGATTGTATTGCTTCTAGCAATTCCCTTACAAATTGTCCATTTTTAATGGGGGATCCTGAAGAAGTCATGAAATCCCTCTGCATCCATAGTTGGCCAAAATCATGCACAACCCCGTAACCATATTGACTATCAGTAAATATAGTTACTTTTTGATTCCTCCCAATCAATTTTGCATGCTTTTATCAACGCAATCAATTCAGCTACTTGTGCAGATTTGACTCCTGGTAAATAAGATGCTTCAACTATTCCAGTTAATTCACATACCGCATAGGCAGCAGTTAGTTTACCGTCTTCATGTCTTTGACATGAACCATCAACAAATAGCTCCCTGTCTGGCCTTTTAAGAGGTTGTTCCTCTATATCTGGGCGTGGTTTTGTGCATAATTCTGTAATTTGTATACAATCATGTTCATCGTCTTCATCATCTTTAATTCTCTCATGATATGGGTCTGGTAGTAAGGTTGCTGGATTTATTATAGTACACCTTACCATATTCACATTTTCAGCACCCATTATGATTATTTCGTATTTAGTCAGCCGACTAGGAGTAAGATGCTGAGTTCGGGTTCTTGTCAAGAGAATGACAACTGCATGTGGAACATACACTTTTACAGGGTGTCCCATCACAATTGACTCACTTTGTTCAATGCTCAAACAAGTAGCCGCCACTGCTTTTAAGCATCCTGGCAACGCGGCTGCTACTGGGTCCAATGTAGCAGAAAAATATGCTATAGGACGTCTTTCTAATCCATGTCTCTGAGTTAAGACAGAAAGTGCACAATTTTCTCTCTCATGACAGAACAATGCAAATTCTCTTTTATAATCAGGCATGCCTAAGGCAGGTGCTGAACATAGGGCATTTCTCAATTTTACAAAGGCTTCTACACTTTCATCCTCCCACTCAACAGGGTCCTTTGCTTTCTTTTTTGTCATGTTAATTAAGGGCTTAGCTAACATGGAAAATCCTGGTATCCATTGTCGACAGTAACCTACTATTCCTAGGAACATTCTCACTTGTCTTTGTGTTACATGCATTTGCATTTTCTTTATTAAAGTTACCCTTTCAGCTGTTACTCTTCTTTTTCCCCTCTCAATTTGGTGTCCCAGATACTTAACAGCTGTTGTACAGAACTGCAATTTTTCAGGTGAGACTTTATGTCCTTCTTCTGCCAAAAGATTTAATAATGCTATGGAATCAACAACACAGTCCTCTCTGGTATTCGATGCCACCAATAAGTCGTCGATATATTGGACTAAAACTGAGCTTCCTGGCATCACTAGTTTTTCAAGGCACTTTTTCAGTATCTGGTTGAAAATAGAAGGACTTTCTGTGTACCCCTGAGGAACCCGATTCCACACATAGACCTTGTTCTCAAATTTAAATGAGAAAAGATACTGGCTGTCTGGATGTAATGGTATTGAAAAGAACGCTTGACACAAATCAATTACTGTGAACCATCCTGCACTCCAAGGGATCTGGTATAGAATTACTGCAGGATTTGGCATAGAATTACTGCAGGATTTGGCACTATGGGACAACATGGTTCCACAATCTTATTTATTTTTCTCAGGTCCTGAACAATCCTATATTTTCCACTAGGTTTCTTTAACCCCATTATAGGTGAATTACATGGGCTACTCATTACTTCTTTTAGGATATTTTGTTCTATCATTCGATTTATTTCTTCAATGACTCCTGCTTTTACTTCTGCACTCATTTTGTACTGTCTGGTATTTGGGAAAATTGCACCTTCTTTTACAGTAATTTTAACTGGATCTATTTTAGCCATAAGTCCTACTTCCTTTCCGGTGAAATCCCATACCATGGGGTTTACTGTACCTTTTAATTCTTCTGGCAACTCATCTTTTGATATTAACGAAAACATCTCGTCTACTTCTGTACCTTGTTTTGCAATCATAATTTTATATACATGATCTTCATCTGGTGTCTGAACTGCCACACCATCCGGTGTGCAAAAAATTGTACAATTCATCTTGCACAACAAATCCCTACCTAATAGGTTTACTGGACTAGAATCACACACTACAAATTGATGCATTTCTCTGAAATTTCTGATTTTAACTTCCATTGGTTTGGTAAGAGGTGTTCTAATTCTTTGATTAGCTACCCCTACTACTTGGATATCTTCACCAGAGAGAGGAAGGTCTGGAATGTCTGCTGTTTTCACAGTAGACCGGGTAGCACCAGTGTCCAAAAGGAAAGTAATATTATTACCTTTCACATTCCCTTCAACATATGGACCTGACTGATCTACCTGTAAGGATGCGCCAAGTATGCACTCCTTCTTCCCCTCTCCTAGGCACCGTCATGGACTGAATTGACAGAAATCGTCCTGCAAAAGAAATTGTGATGTCATATAATCATTCTTACCACTTCCTCCTTGATATCCGATGTCTGTACCATACTTTGCTCTGCTTACATTACCCTGAATAGGTGCAGGTGGCAACTGACTCTGAGGATTTACACCCTGCTGTGAGTCATTCTGCGTTTGTGGATTTAAATTTTGATTTGGGCTATTACTATTCCGGATCTTTTTACATTCATCCTTCCAATGCTCCAATTTTCCGCATCCATGACAAGGAAATTTCTTTTTAGCTTCTTCTCTACTCATTCGTCCTCTATATTTTCCACCATTCCCAGTATCACCATTCGTTCCAGAATCTTTTCCTTGATTTTCACTTGGATTTTCCAATCTAATTCCCTGTTTCTCAGCCATTTTCACCTGAGCCCACATCACTTTTTCCTGCAATTTCTTGTGTCTATCCTCAATATCGTCTCCACAATATTTTGCATACTTCAAAATGTCATCAATGGGCTTTCCCTGCCAACACAGCATGTGTTGTTTAATCATCTGGCAAATCTCTGGCTTCAAACCGTAAACAAATCGATACACAAACTGACTCATGTTCTTGTCTCCAATGTCCTCAAATCCACTATACTGTTTAAATACCTGTAATAGACGCTCATAGTAGGAATGTACTGATTCATTAGCTTCTTGGGTAGTTCGATCTATTTTTACCCAATCTGTTTCTTTTGGGGGTATTTTCCCTTTCAGTTAAGTTATCACCTGCTGATACTTTTTCATTACTTCATTTGACGGGGCACCTGTTTTCAGATCTCTAGGATATCCGTCACTAGGCCAATCAACTGTGATTTTGCAATCTGTCCATAAATCGGCAGGTACCACTATGTTAAACAAACCATCCAAATCCTTCAATAATACCTTCGACACCTTTACAAACCTGTCAACCTGCTTGTACCATTCAATTGGTTTTTCTCTCAACTTTGGAAAATCATTCGTAAATGACAAAATATCCTGTCTGCTCCATGGGACATGTACATATCATCCTCCCGCAACTTCTCGCATTGGATACATTTGATCTGCTTTCCCTGTTTCCTTCATCACATATTCAGATGCTGTTCTACTTGTTCGTGCTTCTTCCTTTTTCTTGGCCCACCTAGTTCTCCATTTATCTAGGTCTCCCCATTTTTGCAAAACTAACATTAATTCTCTTATTTGCAATCTTCTTCCAGAGGCATTCATATTTTCTAAATCTTTGTCTGAAAATTCTGCTCTATAGGGTTTCTGTAGTACTTTTGATCTCCCTATTTCTATTCCCTTCTGTAGTGCTAAATTGGATAATTTTTCATGGAATATCCTTACATTTCTGGCGATACTCCTGCACAGGAACAATAATTCTTCTTCATCATAGGTATTTAAGCGTTCTAGTCCTACATTTCCTGCTATTATTTCTTCTAATTCGACTTTCAATTTATGAATGTCCATTATTTTCGGAGGTGTGCACTGTTTAACTAACCCTTGCACCCATCTTTCTAGATCTTCAGGTGTTACTATGGTAGCACTTTTTGCTCCCGATGAAGTTATTAAACTTACATCTTTTGAACATCCAGGTACATCTTTTCTGGGAGTGCTATTTACAGTACCTCGAATAGGCAAGTCCATGAGTGATATTGTGGATTCACAGTCACTAAATTGATCCTCAATTATAACTGGAGCTTCAGGTTTGGAATTATTCACAGGAGTAGGTGCAAGTATCGGTGGAGGACAGCTTCCCGGAGTAACATATAATGGAACTACTGGACCAATTGTTACAGGTATGGTCAATGAATCAGGGTGTACTTTTATCTGAGTTATCTTCTGTATTAATTCTGTTCTGGTCTTTTCTAGGGCTTCTTTTTCTTTGTCATGAAGTATTCTACTCGGGGTGAATTCATGCATTACCTGTGGCACTAATGGAGTTTTTGGTGGTGCACTTGGGGTGCATCCACTTGTTCCTTCCTGATATGGTGGGGGGTTTCTTAACATTTCCTCCATAAATTCGTCTTCAGACTCCTCATTTCTCATTAAATGTTTTGTCTTTTCTGTGCATTTACTTCCTAATTTCTCCTCTGCTGAGAACAATGGATATAATCCTTCTGTTATCATTGCCCTTCTCCATTGTTTCATCTGACCGCTCCTAGACTCATGTAGGTATCTAGGGAAAAATCCTGGATAACCCCTATTACTCCTAGATCGGTCCCGCTCAAATGCCTCAGTTTCCCATTCCTCTAGAGCTTCGTACTGAGTTAATCTAGGTCTGGGTTCTAAGTCATTCATCCTCAATCTCAAGTTTTGTAGAATTCGCCCATTGAACGTGCCATTCTCGGGAAACGCTAGTATTCCATCATTTTTGGTATATTCTATCCAATTCTCCATCCATACACAAGTATGATAACCTCTCTCCATCATCATGAATGAAGCGGGCGTTTTAGCTGGTGGAATGATAATTCCTTCTCTAGTTTTGATTGGTTTGTCCTTTTTAAAATAATTCTTAATCTTTTGTAAAAATGAAATTTTTCTCTTTTCTCCGTACATCTTGGGTAAGTATCGATGTATAAAATTATATTCTGCAAAGCCTAAATATCTCCTATCCGGACGAGTTCCTGTTAAAGTCGGATCGCGTTTTAACATGCAATCCTTTATCCACTAAGAATTTCACTTCTATAATTTTGACCAATCAAATGTCTGCTATCTTTTATTTCCGAGCCAATCCTTGCGCGGCCTTTTGGTGACGTTTGTCTGTCAACCCCTCCTTTACAATCTGCTCTTTCCTGTCCTTGCTGGTTCAACCAATCCCAGCGCGGCACCTGTGACGTCAGTACTACTCCTGACTACTGACCCCTCCTTTACAAGAGTCTCTCCACACCCGCTGATTCAACCAATCCCAGCGCGGCGTTTTGTGACGTCAGCTCCCTCTCCGGCAACTGACCCTCCCTTTACAAAAATTTACGCAAACCTTTTTTCTCCACAATTCTTAATTTCAGTAACAACATAAAACATTCGCTATCGTGCCAGTTTCTTCTAAATTCGAAAAAAGATAGTTTCTTCCACACTTTAGTAAAACCTTTCCGTTTACTAAAATACACTACGAGTAAAAACCCTTCCGTTTACTCTTCACACAAGCTCCAGAAATACCCGTTACTTCTTCAATGTTACCCTTTCTAGGTGATATAACATCAAATTTTCACCAGCGTACTCTTTTGCTATTACTCACACGCATAGAGTCCCTAACGAGTACTGAAAGTCCTGCTTAACTTTTCAGTACTATTTCTGCCTGGCAGATAACCTCACTGCAGTATGGCTTCCACTTACCATCCGCTATTCCTTTTACCCCGGGGCTTCTAGACAACATAAAACAAAACTTCGAATATACGGATGTTAGTTCATAAAAATAAAATTCTCATTACCCAATTAACAAAGAGTAACCATCCTCTGATTACCAGAAAACAGATCCAGCGCGATATTAGCAAACAGCATTCATACACCAGATACTCACTTGGGCCCATACATTCATACTACGCTAATACTTACGCTGGGTTTTATCAGTTGTACTCTTTATCAAAATCCCTGCTACCAATTACCTTCTGATTGAAGAGTAATGACTTACCAATGAATCCTTTGCTAATTGGGAAATTTAAAATGAGTGACATTCATTATAGTACATAATCCTGAAATAACCACTGAGTCAGGAAGTTTTAAAATGTTTATCTAAAGATTTAGCAGATTAAAATACAGAGCCACATGGTACTTAATCGCAATACCCAAGATTAAGCATAGAAATGATTATTGCTAATCAATGACGGTGTTTAAAGAAAAGGAGAGGATAGAGATAGCAGCGCAACTAAAGGTTGCATTATATTTACCTAAGTGCGAGAACCAAACCCCTTAGCCACGGAGTTGGAAAGAATAGGACCCAGGAAGGATGAAGAGCAAAGAATTCCTCCAGGATCAGGACAGGACCGGTGACCTCTCTACAACGACGCCTGCGTCGTTCCCCTCTCTGATACTCGACTTCTCCTCGATTCTCCCGTGCCTTCCTTCTAATGGACTCCGCCGCCCCCTCCTCAGGACCTCTTCAGGACAGGGATTCAGTCAGCAACCGATCAGCTTGGCAGTCTGGAGCTAAGAGCGCTCTGGCAGCATGGGCGCCTGTTCTTCGTGAACGCATGCTCTAACTAATTAACTAATGCTATTTTCTATTATACCCTTCTACGCCCATGTACCTCCCCTTAATGTTGCTAAAATATGGGGCCACTACCTCTGATTGGACAGGGACAGGGGGTGGATTGTCGCACCATATCGATTTGGCCTAAATTGTAAAGCCTATTGTCTTTACATTCCCACCCCTTCAAATTAATACATTCGCTTTATTTCCCACCCGTCTCATGACAAAAGTACATCAATTTTCATAGACAATGTATCAATATAAAACAGGAAAGGCAAGAGTACAGCATCTTCGGCCATCGGGTCGCGGCCTTGGACGACGTCCAGATTGACTTCATTTGGCAGGCACACAGGACACATGCGCAGAACCATTTGCCTCTCGAGTTTCAGGTCACCAACCCAGGCCCAAGTTTACGAACAAATAAAAGTGCAAGAAGAAAATATTAAAATCACAAAATAAAATGTTTCACTGTATGCCCACTTTTTCTATTCTATTCCCATTTAATTATATATTCTAACACGCGTTAGTAGCGTTAGGAAACGACAATTTAGTAATGACATGAGAGCAAGCTGAAGCATGTGAAAACATCAAACAGCCATTTTAATACACACTGCGCAGAAGCAGAAGTTTCCCACCAAGCAAAGAAAGACGTCACACCATGTGATATGGTTGCGACATGCGCATTGAGTTTTCCCGCGCATAGCGGCCATTTTGGATTACAGACAAGCGTTATTCATTAGTAAAACACATAGGTAAGCTTCCTTCTCTTTCGTGTCGTGAATGCAAAAGGTTAGTATTAACAAAACAAGTTTTAATAAATTAATACTGTGAGGAGGATTGAATACAAGCAAGTTTCATTTATGAAACCTTGCTCCATCACCTATATGCGGAAGATATTCTGTTGTATGTCAGGAGACCAAAGCAATCAATTGATAGAATATTGCAGATTTTCCGTATATACGGAGACTACTCTGGATACTGCATCAATTGGGTCAAATCTCTGATGTTTCCACTGGCGGGAGGTATACCTGAACTAACATCTAGATGCAGGATGCCAATTGAGACTCAGGTCTTCAAATACCTGGGGATATACATAACAAGAAATCCTCAGGAGTTCTACTATAGGAACACAGAGGCACAGCTGAATAGATGTATTAGGGAAGCACGTCGCTGGCGGTCTCTTCCCCTCACTTTAATGGGCCATGCAGCCCTATTCAAGATGATGTCGCTCCTACGCATACTATATACAATACAAAATACACCTTATGAAATTCCCAACTCCTTCCAAAAAGTTGAAGCCGAACTGAGATCACTGATTGTGGGCAGAAGCGCCCTATGCATAGCCCTGCGTAAACTGCAAAAAGGAGTTTATAAAGGAGGGTTGGCAGTACCTGATATCAAAGCTTACTACTGGGTCGCCCAATTAATGAGCGTGAAGGACTGGGTTTTCAGTGACAGAGCGGGACCAGTCTACAGAGTAGACAGAATGGCTATGGGATCAAGAGGGCATCTCCCTATATTATATGATAAGGGAAAGATTAGAGACATGCCAATACACACACAGACTGTGGTAAAGGCGTGAAGAGCTGCAACGAAGTTATTGCGGTGGGAATGGAAACTAACCGGGATGACCCCATTATGGGACAGCGATCAGCTACGACAAGTGGGACAGTTGGGCAATTTCGACAAATGGAAATTGCTGGGCCTAGATAGCTTGACTGATGTGTGGAGAGGACAGGCATACATCACGTTTGTCACCCTACAACAGGATTATTAAATGGGACAAAGGGAGTGGTTGAAATATCTCCAACTAGGACACCCCCTTAAGAGCTATTTTCGGGAAGGAGTTATCCTAGAGGAAGCGTCCCCCCTAGAGGACCGGTTGTTGACAGACCCCCTGACCGAAAAAGCAATATCATTAATTTACAAGAAAATACTTAATACCTCCCCTAACACCTTGGGAGCACTAAAGGCATCATGGGAGTGTGACCTAGGCCAACTAGAAGAAGAGGAATGGACTGAAGCCATACAGTGCCCGAGAGAGGTGGTGATACGTACCAGGCTCCGACTAATCCAACTAAAAATCCTACATCGGGTATACTATCCTAGGACAGTGTTACACCGAATTGGACGAGCTTAGAATGGACTGTGCCAGAGAGGTTGTGGACAGGAGGGGTCTTTCTTTCATCTGCTTTGGGACTGCCCGGCGATAAAACCGTATTGGCTTGACATAGGTAGAATAATGGCCAGAGTAGTGAGAGCCGAGGTCCCAGTCGAACCTGAATGGTTCCTTTTACTGATATCAGGTGATGCGGCCTGGCCTAGACAAACGAGACTCTGGTTGACATTGGCCGCAGTAATTACAAAATGTAACATTGCAAAAAAAAGGGGAATAGCCGCCCCACCCAAAGGTTTAGGACTGTAAATCAGTTTTGGACTGGTGCCAGCTGGCGGAAACCACAATATATCTAAGTAGAAATGGGAGAAGATTTGGGGGTTCTGGCGGGCTTATTGAGGTTTGTAAGGGGAGGGTGTGGGGCCTCAGAGATGTATGATACTTTATGATGCAGATATTTTCCTTTGTTCCCTCCTTTAATGAGCGAAAAGAAATGAAAGGTATGACTTGAAGATCCGTACAACATTCTGTATTTGTTGAATTGTTCTCCACGCACATCGCAATAAAAAGAGTTAAAAAAAAAATAAAGGTCGTCGTTATTTGGCCCACAACATAATCGGTGCACGATTTTATCTATGAAGAGCCAGTGTGCCTATGCAAAGGACAACAGTGCCAAGGGGTATAAAATTAAGCATAGAGTAGGATTCAGAGGAAGAGGTGATCCGCATATAAACAAATAAATCATTCAATATGTGCATTAACATTTCAAACCTTCTGAGGATAACACTGCCAGTAGGCAAGGATAGCACCACTTATACCCTTCATTCTCATGTTGCTTCAGAATATGTAAAAAAAAATGACCAGGTAGGCTTGGTTCTCCGGGTTAGCGTATGAAGATAAAAGCATCAAAGCATGGGACCGCTGAGACAGGGTTTCCTTGTCAGCAAGTCTACCCAGAGCCAGGGTATTGACATTCACCACTTTTTTTAACCCATTTTGACTTACTCTCAGGCTCCATTGTTCCCGGACAAGCAAATCATCCAGACATGCATCCATGTATGAAGCATGAGTAACTTTGCCTGCGACATTCTTTAACTCGTTCCATATCATATTGTTAAACATGGGGTGCTAATCTGATCTGATCAACGAAGCTGATTTTGGTAAACGGAAGACTCTTTTACCAATTTTTCCCATCAATGCATCCAACAGTTTGATGTCATTTCCCAGCATAATTTAAGTTCCGCAAGAAAGGACAAGTAGTACCTTCACCTGCATACCTGCAAAATTGGATCCATACTTGGACCCCACAGCTTTTTGCCTAAGGTTAAGAAGGTGGACTGAAGTGCCTTAGCTTTATTTTTAATAGACTTCTTTTGCTTCCGAAAGGAGCCCTTTGCATCTAGCCAAGTCCAAGGTATTCTATTCCGATACTTTTTCACTGTTAACCACGTCCATTTACCACATGCCTAGCTTAGTCTGTATATATATATATATATATATGTTCACAGATAAATCCCACTGCATTTCCTTGCAGAAACGGGACACGGACTCCGAGATTTGTGCTGAATTTAGTTTCCTTTATTTAACAACATGACCAGATGACGCGTTTCGCCCACCACACTGGGCTCGTTCACATCTGTATATTGAGATCAAGCCATCAGCCTATTGTGTCATCAAAATCTGGATTGTTTCGCATAAAAATTGTGCAGTTGTCTGGGATGTATGTAGCTATATCCTCGCCCCATCTTATCCTCCTCTGATTCATGGTATACCCACCATGCAAGAGGACATTTGACTCAGAGAAGCTCAAACAATTTGTAAGTAGAGTGATAACTTGTGGAGAATGGTCGCTATCTGGTCATTGGTCAATGCAAACCTGTTGGATGTGACTGAAGAGGGCAACATTTGCCAATGTATAATCCAGTTTTCCATTATCCTGGTCCATGCTGGTGGTTTATCACCAGAGACTCCTCAAAGCTATCGAGGTACAGAGTGTTTTACCTAGTTTGTTGTAGTGTTTTATTGGTGGGAGTGTTTGGCTCGGTATTACCCCTCCAGCACCCATTTCATGTCGATCTGCCTTATCTTCTTGATTATAATATTCAAATAATAATAAGGTTCAACATAAAATCCTCCATTTGGATCCTTTCAGCCTCTGTCCTCTTTTTCCTTCAGGCGAGGGTTTAGCTAAATGTGTATAATAATTAAGCGCGCGTTTCCTTCTGCCTTCCACCTTTCCAGAAGGACTGCGAGAAGACCAGGTTCTGATGGGAGATTTGTACCTTCAAGTTCAAACTGATGTATATAGAGAAGCCTCCTTCGGGGCGGCTGTACTGCTTTACTTTAACACCCTGACATATTCGATGTATTCTGAAAAGGGGACCAGTGTTTGGGACCACGTTTTCTGGAGGGCTATGACATGAAATTAATGCCAATACATTATGAGATTGTTGTTGTTGATTTTATTGCCTAACTTCTCAAGGTTCCACGAGCAGATCTTTAGTTCCTTTACTTTCACTGGCTGAGCGGGTGTCGATCTAATTCACTTATAGCTAGATTGGTGAATAATGTGGCTGTCAGCCAAAGCAATTCTGACACCTGGCAACTTGATTGTCTGGCTTTATGTTCGGTTTCTTCTTCACAGGGACTTGCCAAATCTATCATGGTGTCACGTGGTGACTCAAGCAGTGATACTGACGTTGGTCCCACAGCTCCTTTCAAAATGGAAACCATCTTGTGTCTGCCCCATCAAGATGTTTTAGTTTTTTTCTAATGGGAGGGGGTATGCATTCCCTGTGAACCAGCTGATCTTGATGCAGCAGTTCCTAGAGGCCGTTTTGTGCATGTACACCTGCGCAGCATGTTAAATATAGATAAGGAGACAACAGTAGGCTCAGTTTGCTGCAGTCCACGTGTTGTTATAAATTAATGGTGGTTATATCACATGATCTTATTATGCTTGCCAACCCTGGAATTTCTGCAAGAGACCTCAGAATATTGGTACGATTAAGACACCATGGTTACTCCTTGTTATATATTCTGGGTACCATAATATTTTGTTTTACTGAGATGCCGTGGCCTGATCACTACTGGGCCATGCGTGCCGACTGATTTCTCTTTGCACTGGAGCTGGAGGTCCTCAGAGTCTTTTATTGTTGTGTTTAAAACCTGTCTTGTTATCTTTAAATCCTTGGCTCCTAAGCAGTTTTGGGTTACTCACGCTGTTACTGATGTTAAAGGCACTTCATAGTCAACACATTAAGTCTCGTGATCAGTGGGTGACAGTATGATTGCTGCCTCTGAAGGAGGCTCATTCCGCCTCGCTGATTTGTTTAACCTTCTGCTCACTATGCGACCGCCATTTCTGAACCATATGTTCTGCCTTATGAGTTATCCTGGAAGCTTGGCTCCCCTCTTTCTTGGGGGTCAAGTCCTTAGGATTTTCTTTGCTAAAGATAGGATACAACTCTCCTATGTCATTCTCCGCAAGTGGTGCTGACTGTCTTTTTCTGCCCTTATGCCCGTTCTTCCTCTCCCACTTACAAAACCGGTGGGGGGGGGGGTCTTTATGAGTGGATGCACTTCTTAACTTCCTGGCTATCTCATCAGCGAACTGTTGCCTTATCCATAGCTTGTCGCTCCACCATGGGGTAGATGGCTCACTCTGCTTCCTCTTTCTATAGGGCCTTGCCCTGCACTCTTTGTACTGGGCTTGCGATTATGGACCCACCCTTGATTACCAGGTCTTCACATTTATTGATTATCTGACTTGACGTTTCAGTAATAGCTTGAGTTTCTTCCTGGATCTTCATCCCATAAATTTCCACCGTGACTGTTATTTTGTGCTGGGTGCTTCTTTCTGGACTTGCTAGATTCTTGCTCGCGTTTTAACCATGACGTGAATCCTTATCCTTGTTTGACTCAGTCTGTCCTTTCAGGGGATTGGTCCTGCTCAGTTTTACTGCTTCAAGGATGACATTTATGATAGTGTGAAGGGTGCTTAACTTGCCCAATGCTGGCAAACATGTACAAGACTTTTCCTGTGTACTACTGTTTGCAGCCTGGGTCCTAACGATGAGCAAGTTGAGTTGCTTTAACTTCTCATCTATCCCTGCCACATAGAGGGCCAATGTGTTGAGCAGGTTAACTTGAATGTTAGGTTTTAGGTTGGCTTGGACATCCAATTTGTCCAAGTGTTAATTCATTGCTGCTACTGTGGCCTGCTTTGTTTTCAGAAAGGTTTGCCAGGTAGAAATGTGAGGTGACTGGGTGGACTGCACAAAGCCCTCCTCAATTACTTGAACATTCTCCCGTGAGGGTGGCTGAACCTTTCCACGAGTCACAGGGCCTGGATCCCTCATGCACAGGCTATTCTCCGGCGCTGGGTTCAGGAACTCCATGCTCCTATTAATGGGCTTAGTTAGTCTTGATATTGATGAGCTCTTTTCGCCCTGTGCCTCCAGTGGGGTGACCAGACTCATACAAGAGGTGTTGATTTCCTTATTAGTGGAACATGCGGGTATCTTTCCTGCTGGTTCTATTGATTTTTGCATAATTACTGCAGTTCTACCTGCAGGCGAATCAGTAAGGCTTGTTTGATCGGTTTCTTGTTTGGCTGGCGTTGTCACAACATCCTGTTGCCCTTTACAGCATAACCCTGGTTCATTTCTAGGACTTACTAAGGACTTCTGATGCATTCGTTGATCATTATCTCTTGCCTTTCTTCCCGCTGCGGGAGTCTGCGCTTGTTTCCTGCTATGGGGTTTGTTTGGACTCTGCCAGGTCACATTGCTAAGTGGCCTGAGCACCTTGACAGGGTCTTAATCGACTGATGTTCTACTTATACATATCCTGCTTCAGCACATTTAAGCACTTTGGCACTTTTAACACTTTACAGTCTATTTGAGACACTTTATTGCCTTTTATTGTGCACTATGCTTTGTGCCACTGTTCCTGCGGCAACTTTCTACTTTATTCTTGTCCCTTTCTTAACTCACTTTTAGAGAAAGGGGGCAATTTAAACCTATTTCAATTAGGCAGCATTTGCTAATTAGTAAAAGCACTCTAACATGTATATCCAACCTTCTTACTCCCTCACCTGCTTCTATAATAATGTGATGCAGATCAACACATCATGATATTCAAGCAAAACCCAGAAATGTACATTGGGACCTGCTTAAGCCCTATATACCGGTTCTCCCCTACAAAGCGCTCAGTGGTAGGTACCAGTTGTTAGCAATACTTTGTAAAAATAAAAAATACTAAAAGACAACAAAAATGTTATGGCAGACTTACCAGAGATTAATAAAATCAATAAAAATGTTATAGGAGACTTAACATATATTAATAAGATGTGGTAACAATACAAGAATGTGCTCGGGCGAACAGTTTTGCCCTGTCCTGTAAAGGCACTGAGCTGTTTTGAAATATGGTGCTCGTATTTAATAACTAGGGGCATATTATCAACGGCATGCCTTGAATATCGCAAATAGCGCTTAGCGCGATTTTGATTATCGCTGTCTATCGCTGGATTACATCGCCGTGTTAGCGGCGTATTAGCAACGCTTAGCTCACAGGCGATGTACAAACCAGCGATAGACGGCGATAATCATCATTAGCGTGTGAAATCAAGCGATGATTTCGCAGCGCTAATGAAAAGCTTGTTAATATGGGAGTGTGGACTTAACCTGTCAATCCACCTCCCATACTAAACATGCTTAAGTCAGGTTTTCACCAGACGTTAGGATCCGGCGATAACCGCGGTTATCGGGACTTTTAATATCGCTTCGCAAGACCGGGGCCGCCTTGTTAATACAGCGCTGTTGTGTTAGCGCCCTCTTTCATGTTGTATTTTTGAATGAACGCCTACTTTGCATCTCATTAGCGATGTTTATCGCTGGCATGAGATGCGTTACAAAATCGGCTGCTAACATGCGCTAATGCATGTTAGCGACACCTTGTAAATAGGGCGATAAAAATATCGCCGCTTTAGCGGCAAAAAGTGCCGCTAAAGCGGCGATACTGCCCTTGATAATATGCCCCCAAGTTCTCAATTATTTCTATCATATTTTAGTAATTTCTAAAGTTTATATTATACAAGTATTTCCACACAAATACAGTACTGCAACTTTCACCCCTTGGGTGGTAAACAGAATGTTTAGCAAAAGTTTCTGAGTTTACCTTCGGATGTTCGATTGGTGCCTTGTGGTCCCATATAATACATTCCGCCATTAGCAGGCTCTTTATAGTCAACAGCACTTTGTATTTTAGCATTTATAGCTTTAACTATAATGTTGCGAGCATGGGTCCAAAAGCCCCAGCATGCAAGGCGCCTTTGACGCAAAAGGTACGATCAGCTCAAGGTGACACACATAATAAAGTGACTTTGGACTGCTATGATGCACACTGTTCATTCCAAAACTTTTTTTATGAGATATACTAGTTTTGAAAAAGTATGTATACCAAGGGGGATATTCACAATGACGGGCGATAATTATCGCCAACGCCAGTCATCGGCAGAAAAGTTAAGGCCCCCTAACCCTGAATTTTATCGCCATGTTAGCGGGGTATTATCAAGCCCACGCTACATGGCGATAATAACAGGGAACGGCGGAGAAAACAGCCGACAACATTATCGCAATGGCGATAGTTATTCCGGTGTTAGACGGCGATACCTGTGGATCGGCACATTAGCGCCAGAACTAGCAACCTTGCTTTCCTCTGTGTTCAGTCAATCCTCTTTAAAAACGGGAACATTGGCTACATTTAATGAAATTTGCTGGGAGACATATGGTGAAAACCTGGCACTGTTCCTGCAAATCCGGCCCGCTTGGACATTCTACACTCCACTCAATGTATTGTATCTGGGTATGAAAATGTTTGAGGCAAGCAAAAACTTGTGTAAATCATGGTCTTGGGGCAATGTAGATTTTGTGTAATTCTGCAATGTGTTCACTTATGCTGCTTGCATAATTTCCACACATTAGAAACTTGGCTCGAGCGGAAAGCTTCTCATGGGAAATGTGAAACTGGAGATGTGCCAAAGCCACACGCGCTGTGCTAGCAACATTCACGACGCGACTTTAGAAACTTTAGAAACTCTACAGACATCCCACTGATATTGCTTACCTTTTGTATATGAAGGCATATCTCTTTTACAGTTTACACCCCTGCCTCAGCGAAATTTGAGTAACACCTGTAATTCCAACAAAATTATGCATATAATGCACAAAACAAAGTAGCAATTTCGGCCATTGCTAGTGTAACAGAATGCATGATGCAGTAGAGGTAGGCTAGCCCAATGGGTTAATGTATATGCTGCTGACATCTTTGTTTGAGCTGTAGGTCACACTGTGGCAAAAGTAAATTGATTTTGCAGAGCTGGAAGTGGAGTAATTAAGTTGCTCATTGTGGTTTCAGATATTGCGCGTTTTAATCTTTACTTGCCCGCATGGTGTGATCCTGGGCAAATGATACTCAATTGTGGCTTTCACTGTCCTGCCAAAAATTTTGTAAATGCGTAAACGATAGAGTACAGGGGCACTGCATGCTCGTAACTGCTATTGTTAGGGGAGGGTGTAGGTTAAATATGCGGTTATCTGTAGGGTTTGCCAGTATGGTGTCGGCACACTCTGCCACATTGTGCGTCTCTCTTGGCCCTGCTGGTATTGCGTTGGTACACTGAGGCTCCTGCTGGCTGATTCACAGATGTTGAGAGAGTGCAGTGGATTGCGCCACAGTGTAAATGTCCATCAATCAATCGATCAATCAGGTGTTTATAGAGCGCGCTACTCACCCGTGAGGGTCTCAATGCGCTGGGGAGGGTGTGGGTTCAGCTCCGGGTCATTTGAAGAGCCAGGTCTTGAGGCTATTCCTGGAGGTGTGCACGGTGGGTGAGTGTCTGATGTTGACTGTGAGCGCGTTCCAGGTCTTAGCTGCGAGGTAGGAGAAGGCCCTCCACCTGCACTGGTTCTGCGGATGCGTGGGGTCTCTGCCAGGGCCAGGTCAGAGGAGCGAAGTTTCCTTTTGTGTACGTGGAATGAGACTCTTCCTTTGTTGAGGTATTTGTGTCTGAGGTTGTTGTGGGATTTGTAGGGTGGGTGAGTAGCTTGAATGTCACTCTCTTCTCGATGGGGAGCCAGTGTAGGTCTCATAGGTGCTGGGTCATATGCTCGTGTCGTGGGGTTCCGAGGACGAGTCTGGCTGCGTTGTTCTGGATGATTTTGAGCCTGGTTAGCAGCGTATTGTGGATTCCTGCGTAGGGGGCATCACCATAGTGCAGTCTGTTGGTCATGATTGCGTTGTTGATGGTCTTTCTGATTTCGGGGGGATACACTTGATGGTCATGCGGAGGATGCGGAGGCAGTTGAAGCAGGTGGATGCGACGGCATAGGTCTTGCAGGTCATGGTGAGGGAGGAGTCTTGAATGATGCTGAGGTTCTGTCCGTGGTCCGTCGGTGTGGGTGGGTTTCCGAGTGCAGGGGCCCACCAGGAGCTGTCCCATGCAGTGGGGGAGGGTCCGAGGACGAGGAGCTCAGTCCTCTCAGATTTCAGTTTCAGGGAGCTGTCGTTCATCCATGCTGCGACGTCTTCCATTCCTCTTGGAAGCTGAGTCTGGTGTATTCTGGCTTCTCCGTGAGGGAGAGGATGAGCTGTGTGTCATCAGCGAAAGATACTATGCTGAGCCCATGCTGTCTGACTATGGTGGCGAGGGGGGCTATGTATATTTTGAAGAGCGTGTGGCTGATCGAGGATCCTTGGGGTACTCCACAGTTGATCTCTGTATGTTCGTAGAGGAAGGGGGGGAGTCTGATCCTTTGGGTACTGACGGAGATGAAGGAGCAGATCCAGTCAAGGGCGGTTCCTCGTATACCGGCGTTGTGGAGTCAGTTTGCGAGAGTGCGGTGTGAGACGGTGTTGTAGGCTGCGGAGAGGTCTAGTAGGATGAGGGCCACAGTGTGGCCCTGGTCGAGTAGCATGCATATGTAATTCTTGGCGGCGAGGAGGCCGGTCACGGTGCTGTGGTTGCTGCGAAATACGGCTGTGTGGAGTCGAGGATGGCGTTCTCTTCAATGAAGGATGTCAGCTGTGCGTTGATGAATCTCTCGGTGACTTTGGCAGTGAAGGGAAGGAGAGAGATGGGCCGGCAGTGTTTCAGGTCTGTTGTGTCGGACGAGGCTCTCTTGAGGAGGGGCTTGACCTCTGCCCGCTTCCAATCGTCGGGGAAGATGCTGGATTTGGGTGAGGTGTTTATGGTCCGGCCTAGTTCGGGTGCTATGGCGGTGGCGGCTCTGTGGTAGATGTGCAGCAGGCAGGGGTCCGTGGAGGCTCCTGAGTGGGTGTTCTTCATGGTTGTGGAGGTGTCTTTGGTAGTTGCGGTTTTCCATGTGGTGATGGTCGGTTGCTTGTCGGTGGTGGGGAGGGGGTTGTTGACCGGAGTCTGTCAGCACAGATTTTTATGTGGAAGTTGGAGCTGAGCTTATTGCAGAGGTACTGGGAAGGTGGGGCATTGTATGATGGGGTGGTGGAGGTGTGCGAGCTTCTCAGCGCAGCTGGAGATCCAATGGTGTAGTTCTTTGTCTGCAGAGTTGGCGTCAGCCGTGGCGGAGGGGGGGTCGTGGAGGAGGGTGGTGTTGAGGTGTTCCTCTGTGATCTTGCTCCTGTTCCTTAGAGGTGGGCTCTGGGCATGTTTGTGTGCGGAGGTGTTTTTGAATGCAAAGTGTACGCAGTGGTGGTCTGTCCAGAGGGGCTCAGTGGTGTGGCTGCAGTGGATGTTTGTCCCTCCTGCGAAGATGGGATCGAGGGTGTGTCCGGCTCTGTGGGTAGGGGTGGTGACGAGCTGATTCAGTCCAAGTTTGTCCGAGTTTGTCAAGGAGGGTGTTGTTTTGTGTAAATCTATGGCAGTTGTTGTTTCTTCAGGGGTTGAGTGTGAGGAGGGTAGTGGAGTTGTAACAGTGGAAGGTTGTAGATCCAGGGTTCCTGGCACTGTCTGCGGTCGGGTCACGGAGGGGTGCAGACGGTCTTGCCTTTGGCGCACCTGCGGCGAACCCGCTGCGCACGTACGCTGCGCGGACGCACAGCGGATGCCATTGAATAGGGGAGGGGGGAAGGAGGCACAGCTAGGAGCCAGGAGCGGTAATTGCTGGGGTGCGAGTCGCTCAGCCATATCACACATAGATGACGCACCCCCAGTGGCAGCTCATCCGCTATGGCGGAAGAGCGTTGCCCCACTGCCTTCAAGCAGTGCAGTAGAGGGACAATCTTCACATGAAGATTATTTACTGATGTTATCATGCTATGTATCCTTAGAGGGTGGGAGGGTGGGTAGTACTGCTCCACTCACAGAGCAGGGCATGGGAGGAGTGGCATGCCCACTCAAGTGTGTAATGACTGTTTGCTCGGACCACTCAGGCCGCAAAAAGCAGTCACTTCCCTGTTCGCAGTGCAGGCTGCATTACAGCCTGCATGTAGAAAATGCCTACCCCTCCGGCCCCTGGCTGCATGACTTGTCCCGTTGCAAATTAGCAATCACACTGCCGCATTGCAGCGTTGTGATTGACTCAGGGTAGGGAGCCTGGCTGCCAAATTCCTGTTCCAGGAAGCAGACGCAGGGGAGCATGAGCTACGAAGACACGGGGCCCGTCTTTGAGGTAAGACGTCCCTCATTACAATATTTACAACACCCACTCACACACACATCCCCGCGTCCAGGAACCATCCAGTATTCTTTCTGGCGTTTACCACCTCACAGCTGTCCAGCACCCCCCCAGCGCTTCTCAGTGGCGGCCGCTGTGCGCACAGGCACAGCGGGACTAACACTCGTGTGCCAAAGGCACATACGTAGTTACAACGCATTACATGACATTGCATTCCATTCCAATGCATACTAATACTAGGCACATTGCAACAGTAGGTTTGGTGTTGCATTGCGGAGACATGAACATCACTATTCCCACTCCAGTGAGTGCAACCCTAAACTAACGTTTGCATCCCAATCCCAAACGTGAACCCAGGAATTTCTTTTTGAGCCCCCAATACACACCCAAAACTCAAAATTGACCCAATTGCACACCCCAAAATTCATATTTTACCCCAAATCACACCCCAAAATTCATGTTTTACCCCAAAATTCATATTTTACCCCATGTCACACCCCAAAATTCATATTTTACCCCAGATCACACCCCAAAATTCATATTTTACCCCAAATCACACCCCAAAATTCATATTTTACACCAATTGCACACAAAATTTCAAATCCGACATCCGATACCCATACACACACAAAATAATTTAAATTACCCCATTACTGACCTCACAATGTGTTGTTTGAGTTGCGTAGTTAATTATGTACTGCCTGCGTTGTACTGGATGTCTCCCATGCCAAAGGCAAATCATAGCCTGGTACGTCTGCATCCGTCTGCCCCTGGACCGCGCTCAGCACCAAGGACCCTTCCTCTTGGACACTATACCGCTACGACACCAGCACCCTCCTCGCCATCAACCCTGGAAGCCACATCGCCTGCCAGGACCAACATCTGCTCCGGACCGGACATCGCCATCACTGATGGCTGCATTATCACCCGCAAGGAGCAGCACGCCCTTCAAGGACAAGGCATTGCCATCACCTACAGAGGCACACTCCGACTGACCATGCACTCTAATGACCCAAGGGTGACCATGGACTACCTCAACTCCCAGATCCGGACAAAGCCCAAGCACATCCACTGCGGCACACTCATGTGCAGGACCCCCGGACATTGGCCCCCCATTCTCAAATACCATTGTTGACATCATTGTACCCCAGGATATTCCATCCACTGACGACATCCTACTATGTGATCTCAAGTTCCACCTGGACAACCCCAGTGACCAGGACAACCCTGCCTTCTGGGGAAGGTCACCAACATCAGACGCAAGCAGCAACTCACATCAACAGGCCACATAGCAGGACACACGGTCAAGCATGTCACCGCCGCAAGCGGGAGCTTCAACTTCAGCAACAACACCGGACTCTCCTGGACCAACAATCATTGGATACATCACGTCTTCACCTTGCCCACCGGACGTCTACGCCATCATCGCAACCCCTCGCAGCTGGATCAAGGCCACCGTTGGACGTCTCGTCAACTCTCTCAGCACCAACACTCCGCCACTGCTTCCAAACGATGACACCGAGGCGCACAACCAACAACGATGGATCTCCAACAGCGTCGACATTCGGGCACCCCTCATGAACTGCACTGCGTCAGTACCTTCCGCCTGCCTGATGGCAGGCGTGAGGGTGACGCTGTGCCACAGGGATAGGCTGGCCCCATGCATTGCTGGAGTTGCGTCATGGTTGTGACACAACTACAGCAATGCGTGACTTTAGCGCAGACAGATACGTCAGGAATCCTGACGTAACTGTCATTACTTGCGTCATGGAGCGCTGCCCAGTGAGTACAGCGCATCCATGCTGTTGCAAGAAGGGCGTAGTGAGAAGTGTTGCAACGCAGTCTTGTCGCAGCGCTGCAACACTTTTCATGACTGGGGCACAGGAATGCGCACTATCTTATTGATGGTGCGCAGTCCTGCCCTGTAATTTTGTGACAGGGCAGCGCAGCAACATTGCTTGCAGTGCGGTCCAGCAACAAAACCTGCAGAAATGAGGCCCCAATGGTTATCTACATTTTAAGACCAGATATTTTCTGGTCTTAAAAAACTGCCTCTAGTTGCAGTTATAGCCACTTTTTTTGGTCATCTTAAATTAAGGAATCCCCTTGTGAATAGGGAAATCTTGGGTTAACGTCAGATTTTGCAAGGGAATGCCTCCCTTGCATATCATTAGCGTTAATTATCGCTGACAGAAGTTGCGATGTTGTAAATGGTCCATTTTGCCTAAAAGCTGTCGCTAACGGTTGTTAGCGACAGCTTGTGAATATTGCGTTCAAAATATTGACGCTTTATCGGCAAAAAAAGTGCCGCTAATGCGGCGATATTGGCTTGTGAATATGCCCCCAAGTTGTTTAGCGGTACTAATACATTGTTGTCAAGTTTAAATCATAGCCATAAACGCGATCCTTTTAGTGACCAGTCATTTTCGTGTTGATGACATGCTTGGGAGCTTAAGAAAAAATCCACCATACGATGCAATAAAAACTGAGATTTTACTCAAAATGTAACATTCATAAACCAAAATCCGAAGGTAATGGGGTGCTCTGAAACCAGTAACTTACATTCTATGATGACAACCACACCTCTTAAAAGCCATTACCCATCCCATGACATCGAACAAGCCAAAAATGTTAGGTGCAAACAGTTTGAGTGTCTTCCATCCCACATAACAAATGAAGGACAGGAAATCTATTGATTTTATTGAAGTTGGCACATGATAATATAAATTTTTAAAAAACAGCGAGAACATCCCTCCTTCGAGACCAAAAGCTGCCAAACGGTGTCATGATATGATCCTTGCCAAAGTAGTCATTGCGCCTTCATGTTAAACAGATGTATGTGTGTTAAGATCTGCAAGATGCAGCCAAGAACCTTGGAGAGGTTTAACAGGAGTGCTGAAAACAAACAAAGACTGCAGTATGACAGAAAACAAAGAGGCAAGGACATCCACACTCTACAAAGGTTGTTTCTCTCTTTCACTTGGTTAAGTTACAAACATTTGGTGAATTTCAGTCGTAGCTGCCAGATACCACATAAAATATCACTTATCCTGTCATTCCCAATATGTCTCAGCCTGATACATAAGTTTTAAGGGCCTTATTATGAGTTTGGCGGTCTCGCAGCGTGCAGCCGCACCAGCGCTCTGCTGCTAGACCGCCAAACCCGCAGTCACTCCGACTGCCAGATTAGGACTTACATCTTGATCTGGCGGGTGGTGTTTGGCAGTCCCACGGCGATGCCTTTCTAAGGCTCATATATGAGCCTTAGAAAGGTACTGCAATGGGAGTGCCAAAGCTCGTTCCAGCACGCAAAGAAATGCACACTGTCGTGCATTTCCTTCCGTGCTGGAACTGGCAGTGCAAACATACCGGGGGGCACACCATGTGCCCCCCTACATGCACCCCCATGCACAGAGGCAACAGAGGCCCTGTGGGGCCTTAGTTTCTCACTGCCACCCTTTTCATGGCGGACTCACCGCCATGAAAAGGAGGGGGGTTAGGAAACTCAAAATATGCTTGGCAGTGCAGGCTGCGTCACCACCAGCATATTTTTGCCAGTGAAAGACCGCCGGCCCAGCGGGATCCTTGATCCCGGCGGTGCTTGTGGTCTCGTGGCGGTCCTACCACAGCAGTTGTAATACTGCAGGTGGTCCTGGAGTGTGGCGGTTGTTAGACCTCCGCCGCGACTATGGCGGCCCTAGGGACCGCGCCAGTGGTAAGAAGGCGTTAAGTGAGGCTATTTCATACCAAACATATTGTACTGGATTTCACATACCAAAAGGGAAACAGAGGAGGGTCCCATGACATTATGGTGACCACCAACTAAGCCTTAACTCTGTGGATATTCACTAGCGCTTACTGCCTTTCTCACACTTACTGCACGTTATGCCTTAATTGGCATACATGTTTATTTAATTGGTTATCGTAACTATGAACTGTTGGAAGGCGAGGCATTTTACTACCAGTTTCACATTATACAATAGAAGCGATTTAACAAAACAGGTCAGTGGCGTAGCTAGGGGGGGTCGATGGGGGCGGCACGAGTTTTGGGGCGGCAGCCGGCCCCCCTTCCCCCGCTCTTACCTGCGCCCATAAGAATCGCAATCGCCCGCTACCAACCCCCCCCCCGCTCTTCTATCATTTTGCCGAGGGCGGCAAACGCAGGGGCCGCCAAGGGCAGCCTAAGGCCTAGCTACGCCCCTGAAACAGGTACTACACACTTTTATCATATTTGGCTGTTTAAATAGCAGTATCAGAATTAATAGTGACTGTGATTTAAAAAAAATTAAATTTATTTTGAAAACCAAAGCAACAAAAGGCAGCAGTTCCCAGGAATACCATCGTTCACATTCCTACATTAGCACTTGTCACCATACGGTGAACTTTTAAACACACTTTCATTTAACTCTGTTTAATATTACATTCCCCAACTTTTCCCGCTATTATCATCACCTCACAACCCCTTATTGCCTATAAAGCACTCGGGTATGTATATCTATCTCCCAGTCAGAAACTGGGACCATTCATATATCATCTCAGATGTCCCTCTAAGAGCCCCAATTCTTAGTGAATTTCTGCAGGACCCCAAACCCCTCCGTGCTGTGTATACCGATTCCTCGGCCTGTATGTACCATGATCCGTTGTACAGTAGTTGGAGATGACCAACTTCCCCAAGTGTCACAATGGCTCTTCTGGCCACAGTGCAATGTTGTGCAACAGCTGCGTCTATTTTGGTGGTGTGTAGTCTCTCCATAACCATAATAGCGCTATGTAAACATTTAGGTCTATTACCTTTCCAGTCACCCTTGTGATATAATCACCAGTCCCTGGCCACAATCGTTACAGTGATAGTGACAGTTATTGATAAAGATAATTCTGGAAGGATATAGTCATCACGAGCACCAGAGACACTATGATCCTATTGTTAGGTTAATAGGCTAATACCGGATCTAGTGAAGGAGCTATGGGCATCAGGTAAGGGAAGGTTTGTGATAATGTAAATGTCGACAGGCCCTATGTTTCACTGCTCTTATATGTGAATTCAGTAATAGAATTTATATTTAAGTATTCAGGTGTATCCTTAAAATATATTGTTTGGGGACATCTTGAATGAAGGAAAGGGGAAGGAAGTGGCCATTGTGATATATAGAGGAAAGGGGTTCTATACCCTAGAGGCAGTTATTGTCATAGTTCCTTAAAATATACCTAGGGACAGATTTATTATATTTTAGTCCAATGCAGCACATCAATTAAATTTACTGTCCTGCGTTGGGCAAGAGGGAGAAAGCAGCACAGAGCCATATTTATTAAAAAGGCCAACTGCTGCTCACTTCCCTGGAGCTGGTACACAAATAGGCTGCCTAGTGACATGGGCCACTTTTGCACCTCGGTGCGGAGGTCTGTTTGTGCTCTCTAGCATTTTGTCTAACATAGGATATGTACTGTAAGCATACTTTTCAAGTACAATATACTATGCATAGAGTTCTTAAACATTCCACACATTGTAGGTGTGCTATAAAGTGCAGCAAACATGCAATGAGTAGAATGTTTGGAGAAATTAAATTATGGTAGGACACCAAAATGTTGAAGAAAAAATATTGTGATACAAGAATTCTGTGTCAAAAATATTGACAACACAACAATATTGTGGAACAGAGTATAGAAGCTAGAAATATCGATTTTTCGGTCTAAAATATTATTTAAAATATCGTATACAACTATATATTGTTTTCTTTAATATAGTTGTATGGAAAATATAATTTTTTAATTAATTAATATTTATTAGTTGTATTGTTATAATGTATTATTTTATTGAATATTTAATTAGGAAAGTTTGAAAATGAGCTTTAAATGTAATATTTTGTACATTCATTATTTTATTTATTAATTAAATTTTAATACTTTTTTGCAGTTTCCATTCTTAAAATGTTTTTAATTAATTTTAATGTTGGTTGTTTTTTTCTGGGTAGTAGAGAATGTACATGTATTTATTTTGAATATATGTAATTGTAATATTGGAATAATAAATCTTACCTTACCACAGTGCAGCAATTTCCCTACTGTTTTTCAAATTGGAGTGGGAATAGTAAATCTAATCCTTCCAAAGTCCATCACTTTCTTTGTTTTTTCTTACGTTGCAGTGGGGATGATATATCTGACTCCTTGAAAGCCCAACACTTTCCTACTATTGTTTAGTTTGGATTGTTAATATTTATTTATCTTATTATCTATTTATTTTAAATCATTTGTAAAAATAATTTGTGTTTCTCATTTATATAAAAATTTCGTTGACATTGTATTTATTTTATTTTTTAGTTAAATTGGATATGTTTTTGTTATAAGTATGTTTGTTAATTTATTAATTTATTATTTTTATTAATAATAATAATAGTAGTATTGATCACAGTAAGGAAGGCTTCAGCCGATTTGTGTCTGTTTTGATCTTTGTGTTGCTAAAATAAATATAATTTGAAACTCTGTGTCGGCTTCATTTTAGGATTCGCAATCAAGGTACAAAAATATTGGTATATCTGGACGGTTGGGTTCAAGGCACTCTTGTAAGAGTCCCCTAAGCTCAACTTAAAAAAAATAACTTCCCTTTGGCCTCCCCGCTCCTCTGGAAGTGTAATCCCACAGGAGCAAGCAATCTGATTGATTGGCTGCAGCATGGAATAACTTGGGGACTTAGTCCCCTATCCTGAGATTGTTTCTAAAACAAGATATGAGGGGGCAGGGCCGGGATACACTGCCCACCTAGCCCTTGTGGGGGAGTGGGGGTCCCAAAGGACCCAAATAAAAAAAGAAATGCTTTCTTTTGCTGCGACACCCGTAGTATCCCGATTAAAAAAAGTCAATGGCTGGCGTTGCTTTTTAGGTCGAGCCTAGAGTCAGCGTGCAAGCGCTGCTCTAGGGAAGATCTGTGTTAGTTCACTACGTGAGGGAAGCCCCGCCCACTGCCCCGCCCATTTTTTTATTGGCTTGTGTCTTTGTCCTTCGTAAATGCTGTGTTCTGATTGATTATGAGGCTTGTTAGTCCCTCCTTATTATGGCCATGTCATCATTTGTACCCTCCCATGGCTACTGGCCCCTTTACTTCGAGTGTTACACAGTACCATACGTGTTATTTAGACTGTGAGCACTATTTTTTTCCGTGCCTTCTCACCCCCACCCGCACTCCCGTTGTCCATGCCTTCCCCCCCTCCCCCGCCTGAACTCCCATTGTCCGTGCTCCCCCCCTGTGGTCCGTGATGCAATGCAATAGGTCTTGCGTAAATGCAAGTCCTATTGCATTGCAAATGATTGCTTTTCTCTCTCTTGCTCGTTGGGGCTGGGGTATCACAGAATTAGCCTTTCATTCAGTACTTTGAATACTTCGCCTGAGGCCCGCTGACAGCCCGCTTGCGCAACGCTGCACGCGTTCTTTCGGCAGCTAACATTTCCCTGGCAACTTGCCCAACTTGTTTGGCGCCGAAGCCTCCTGAGGTTTCTTGTAAAACAAGTTCTGCCCTTAAAAGTGGGGAGTGTTTGAGATCTGCGTCGCCTGTTGCGCAGGAAGTGCGAGGGATGGGAATGTCTGTGAAGCGGGGCCTGTTGTGCGGAGCGCGTGCGTGTGTGTTTGTCCGTCCTGGCCACTCTTGTGGACTAGCATATTCAATGGAGAGGCTCAGGGGGGCTCTGGATGTGTGCCCCGTCTCTCTGCATACACTGTACATTCCTTTACCACGGTCCCAAACTCATTTCCCACTGGCTGCTTGCTCGGGTACGTGAACGGCGTTTGCCACCATGTAGGATCCCGGAGTTTACTTTTGGCCATGTTCGTGTGCAGTTTGTTGTGTAATTTTTTAAAAAAATGTTTCCCAATACTGACCTCATTGGTTTAGATTGCAAGTAGACATTAATAAAAACCCAGCAGATATGCAGTAGAAAAGTACAGCCAAATAACGTATCGTAAAGCACTCCTCCGCGATTTATCAGGTATTTGACTCCAGATTCAAGATGGGAGCTGCTGATAAACATGTTTTGAACAAAAAAGATAAGTCAGTCTAAAAATTTACTGTCGCAATCCAGTGGTACGGTCTCACTAGAACACTGTTAAAAAAAAAGACGGCTCTGAAAGTTTTACAACAATCATTGGATGGCTCCGCGTTCCAGCTTTGAAGCAGCAGCAAGTTAAACCTTAAAAAAGAGGAGTTTTCTCCGGGGGTTGCCTAAGAGAGCACACATGCTTTACCTGGGGAATAAGCATGTTGGGAGACTGCTTGTTATATCTATCTGTTTATGTCCTGTTGTGCACACATCCTTGAACAAATGTGAAGTAATCAACACTCTGGGCTAACACACGGTCAGGCTCATGATATCAAAGAAGTAAAGCTGCTGGGGGGGGGTGGTGGTGTTTGGAAGGATGTTAAGGGGCTTTTATGTAGCAGACACAGCCACGATGGCCATAGCCAAAGCATCTGTCCTCAATCGGTTAAGCAGTGTTTTACCTGCCCGGGAACCTTTTTAGGTTGGGCCTACTGGCAGCGCGCATGCGCTGCTCGCTCTGCGAGGCATGCTGCATTGGAGTATGCAGTGGAAGCCCCGCCCGCACTCCGTCCATATTTGTCATTGCCTTATGTCATTGTCCTTTGTAAATGCTGGCTTCTGATTCATAAATAGGCTTGTTAGTCCCTCCTTGGTACTGCCTTGTCTACATTTGTTACCTCCCATAACGACTGGACCTTTTACTTGGCTTGGTACACGGTCTGCATTATAAGTCGGTGAGCTCTATTTTGTTTATTGACACTGATGGGGACAATGGCGGCTGCTTTTTGTATTTGCAGCGCGCCCACACAGGACAATGGTGGCCGCTTTTCTTATGGAGCGCTATGCCGCTCTAACTTTCATGTTGAGCGCGGCGGCTGCTTCAGGGACACCGCGTTCTGTTTCATTTATTTATTTATTTTTTACTTTAATAGTGAGCGCGGCGCCTGCTTCAGGGACACCGCGCTCTGTTATTTATTTATATTTTTAACTTTAATAGTAAGCGCGGCGCCCGCTTCACGGACACCCCGCTCTGCAATACAATAGGTATCACTTTTGCAAAAGTTTGAACTATTGGTATTGTAAATGACAATGCATTTTAATATTCTAAAAGGCATTGCCATTTACAATGCAAATAGCTCAAAATCTCGCAATTGCGAGACCTATTGTAAATGCTTGTTTATTATCATTATGACCATAGGTTATATATTAGGCTGTGGTATACGACAGCAATTTTGCGGTATATCGCGGTACTTTAGTTTATGCCACACTACTCTACTCCACTTTATGCTACTCTATGACACTGTACTCCACTGTACACCACTCTACTCAACCTGTATATGCTGCTCCATGTAGCTTTACTCCACTGTACTCTATGGCACACTGTTGAACTATACTCCACTGTACTACACTAAGCCCCTATACGCCATGCCAATCTACACCACTGTATGCCATTCCACTGAACGACACTCTATGCTACTACATTCAAACACACTGTGCAACATGCCCCAACAATGTACGTCACTCCACTCTACAACACTCTACTCTATGCCTCTCTACTATAAGACTTACCACTTTACTCTATGATACATGACTCCACTCCATGACACAGCCACTCCACTCTTCCACACCATTACACTCTACAACATGCCACTCCACTCTATGATATGCCACTTCACTCTACGAAATGCCACTCAACTGTACACCACTCTACTCTATGTCAGTCCATTGTATGCCACTCCACTCTATGCTATTCCACTCTACGACATTCCACTCTACGCCATTCCACTTTTTGGCACTCAACTCTATGCCACTCTACTCTACACCACTCTGCTCTACGCTATTACCCTTTATGCCAATCCACTCTACGCTATTACACTCTTCACCACTCCAGTGTATGCCACTCCACTCTACTCCACAACAATCTATGCTATTTAAATGTATAAATTTGTGTACTGGCCAGGTACCACTCACCTTAATTCAAGTTCTGTGAGAGGGAAGAGTAGTCCACACCCTCACCTGCAGCCTAAGCCTCCGCACTTAGAAGGACATGAGTGCGTACGATTAGCCTCTAGGGGAGAGGGGGAAAGGGGAAGTGGAGAGGAGAAGGGAAAGAGAAGGTACACTGCTCTCCTGGTGCGAGAAGCTGCTGAACATGATTGCTTGCACTGCCTAAGTGGGTTGGTTATGCTGGGACACCGTCGTCACACCTTGTGACAATAGGACAACAATCATATGTGCGTACCATTCTAACAATCCTACAACATGTACAATGCTCCACCCCTAAGGTTAGACACTCACCATTCAATTGAAGAACAACAAAATACTTGTAGAGATGCACTTGAGTCCTACAACAAGGTTAGTGATGGAGTGCACTTCACAATTCTTGGTTAGATACCTCACAGTTCTTGGTTAGAAAGTAGCACAGAGTTCACAGTTCACACCAGTCACTTGCAGTTAGCAACACATATTAGTAGAAACACACAGGGCCCGATTCACAGAACTAACTTACGTCAAAAACGTAAAGTTAGTACCTTTTGGTATTCACAGAATACACTTACTCATTTTGGTATTCACAGAATACACTTACTCATTTTGTATTCACAGAATACACTTACTCATACTAACTTTATGTCCGCACTCGGGCCGGAGATTCCGGCCGTTTGTGGAGATTCCGCCCGAGGTGGAGATTCCGGCCGTTTGTGGAGATTCCGGCCGCTTGTGGAGATTCCGCCACCGGCCGGAATCTCCACAACCGGCCGGAATCTCCACAAATGGCCGGAATCTCCACAAACGGCCGGAATCTCCGGCCGGAATCTCCACAAACGGCCGGAATCTCCACCTCCGGGCCGGAATCTCCACCTCCGGGCCGGAATCTCCACAAACGGCCGGAATCTCCACCACCGGGCCGGAATCTCCGGCCCGAGTGCGGACATAAAGTTAGTATGAGTAAGTGTATTCTGTGAATACCAAAATGAGTAAGTGTATTCTGTGAATACCAAAATGAGTAAGTGTATTCTGTGAATACCAAAAGGTACTAACTTTACGTTTTTGACGTAAGTTAGTTCTGTGAATCAGGCCCCTAGTTCTTTTGTACAACCTATTATTGCATAGGTGTGGTGTTAATTGCTTGCACTGTCTTTCTTTATCTTGTGCCTATTTCCTGCATAGGCCGAGTAATACAGTAATACAAGTTTGCAGTTTTCTTTTGCATGCGACTTTTGTACAGTGCACTGACCTTAGCTATGTTGCATGGAGCGCACTATGCAGTGCAACATTGTCTTCATCATTATGCAATGTTCACTCCTTTGTTGTTCTCCTTTTTCTTTCAGGTGTCGTTACAGGGATTGAGGAGTTCATGCGGCGGGAGCTGAGCCGGATGGAGATGTGAGCCGCAGGAGTAGGAACTGCGGACGAAGAACTGCGGGAGTCGAAATCAGCAAAGTGGGAGCCAGGTAGGAAGAAGATCTCAACAGGAGCGGGAGACCAAACCTCCTCCAGGTAAGTCCAAAAGCCAAACAACTCAGCGAGACTTGAGGCATGTTTAAATAGACCATGCCTCCAGATGGCCGCCGAGATTGGGAGCTGAGATCTTGCACTTCTGATCTCCTGGACAATGGAAGGAGGCCAACAAGGTGATGCAAAACATGGGAGGGGCTGCGCATCAAAGTTTTACTTCTTATCAAAGTGTGATCATAAAGCATATGAATATTGGCATTCAGTCCCACAACAAATGCATAACTGCAAGAAGGCAGTAGTTGTGAAGGGTGGGTGTGTGCCTAAGGGGTCAATCATGTCAAGGAGTCATGGGAATATTCAGCAGTCACGTGTTGTAACAGTACCTCCACCCAAAGGCCAACTGATAGGTCGTGGCTTAGTGAAATGTTGGGCATGAAAGTGTCTAACTAAATGCAGGGCATGTACATGAGTGTCTAGTTCCCAAGACCTGTCTTCAGGTGGATATCCTTTCCAATCTATCAAATAGAAAAGGCATCCCTGTTGTCTCCGGGAGTCAAGAATATGGTGGACTTCGAATTCTTCATGGTTGTCTATCAAGATGGGTGGGGGGGTACAGGTCATGAGGTTGGAACAAAGGGTTTTAGAAGGGAAGTGTGAAAAACTGGATGAATACGATAGTCCTCTGATAGTCCTCTGAAAGGGTGAGTTTCATGGCCACTGGATTGACAATTTTCTGAATTGGGAAAGGTCCCACAAATCATGGGTGTAGTTTTCATGGTTCTTCCAGTTTGATACTCTTGGTACTTAACCATACCAAATCCCCTACCACATAGGCGGGTGCTGGGTACCTTTTTTCACCAGATTTTTCTTTCATCAGTTCTTTTGTATTCAACAGTTGTTTTTTAGCGGAGACCCAAAAGTCCTGTAAGTCTTTCAAATGAACATCCACAGCTGCTACTGAGTGTGACAAGGAAATGGGTAAAATGTTTGTGTGACAGTCCAACTACAATAAAATTGTTATAAATGAACTCCGTTAATGTCAAAGGCCGCACCCAACTACTGGTTTGTGTGGCTAGTAAACAGTACAGATATTGTTCCATGGACTGGTAAGTTTTTTCTGTTTGTCCATTAGTCTGTGGGTGGTAGGCTGAGGACACTCAGTGATTGATTATCAAAACTGTGCCTTCTGCCAGAATTTCGATACGAACTGGGACCACGGTCTGATAGCATTACTGAGGGCAGACCATGCAGTTGGATGACATGTTGTATGAACATGTCCACCAATTCCTTGGCTGTGGACAGCTTAGCAAATGGAACAAAATGGGCCATTTTCGAGAAGCAATTGACCACTACCAGAATGCTGGTAAATCCCTTGTCCTTAGGGAAGTCAATGCTAATGGCATGCCAAACAGTGGGAGGAACTGCATTGAAATGCAATAATCCAGCATGTGAAGAATGTGAGGGCTTATTAATAGCACACATGGGGCATTCCTTTACGGAGACCTGCACATCTTTGCCAATTGTGTCCCACCAAAACCATTGTGTACATAAATTCTTGGTTATTTGCTCCCCAGGATGGCCTACCAGGGATGTGTCATGACACCATTGTAACACTTGATTTCTGAATTCACTGGTTATAAACATTTTCTGCTCATGGTAAAATAACCCTTCAGTGACAGAATGGGATGGTTGTGCTAACCATTGGGCTTGATCCAACTTACTGAGGGGGTGTGTGTCAGTGTATCAAGGAATTCTTTGGGGGAGCAACTGCCAATTATTTTCTCATGGGGGATTATTGGAGTATCCTTTTGGAACACCTGATCCTTCTGAGCTGGTACATAAATGCGAGAGAGGGAGTCTGCTTTGGCCTGATTGACCCTGGGATGATAGGTGATTACAAAATCAAATTTATTAAAGAATAACACCCATCTAATTTGACGAGGGGTTAAGGCCCTCGCTGATCAACTGAAGATTCTTATGATCGGAATAAATTGTGACGGGATATCAGGCCCATCACAAATATGGCGCCACTCTTAAAAAACCAATATTATTGCCAATAGTTCACTCTCTGATGTGGTGTAGTTTTGCCCAGCTGGTAGAAGCTTTTTGGAAAAAAGGCGATTGGATGCATATTGCCAGTGTCTGCATCACATTGAGATAACTCCCTGACAACTACATATTGGGAAGCATCAGCTTCCACAAAATATGATATGGCTGGGTCTGGGTGTTTCAGAATAGGTGCTGAGGTCAATTTTTCTTGAGTAGCTCAAACACCTGTTGTGCTTCTGGGGACCATGTGAATAGGACTCCTTTCGTCAACAATCATGTGATTGGGGTAACTCGGTCACAAAAGTGGGTGAAAAAACGCTGATAAAATTTGGCGAAACCTAATAATGTCTACATATCTTTCACTGTGGTAGGTATGGTCCACTTTAAGATGGCTTCTATCTTTTTCCCATCCATCTGAATGCCTGGGACTGATATTACGAAGTCCAAGAAATCCACCTGGGTAACATGAAATAGGCATTTCTCGAGTTTAGTGTAGAGGTGTTATTCGTGTAGTTTTTGGATCACTGAAGAGACATGTCTTTTGTGTTTTTGTTCATCTTGTGAATAGATTAAGATGTTGTCAATTTAGACAATGATAAATTGTCCAAAAAGTCCCAGACTACTTCATTTATAAACAATTAAAATGCCACTGGGGCATTGCACAGCCTGAACAGCTTTACAAAGTACTCAAACAGTCCATATTTAGTGTGAAATGGTGTTTTCCACTCGTCTGACCTGCTGACCTTCAGGAGGCTACTCAAGACCTGGCTGTTTGACCAGTAGCACCCCCCTACCCTCCCAGCGCCTTGAGACCCTCGCGGGTATGGAGTGCGCTCTACAAATGTCTGATGATTGATTGATCCCCCTCACGGACGCGGATAAGATGGTAGGCTCCGCGTAGATCAAACTTCATGAAAATAGTGGCCTTTCGCACTGGATCCAAAAGTACAGGGATGAGTGGCAATGGATATTTGTTTTCTATTGTTGCTATGTTGAGTACTCTATAGTCACACAGGGTACTCTGTAACAACATAGGTTATGTTACTTCCACCATTAGGTGCAGTTTAGGGCCTAGAATGCACTTGTCAATCGGCGAACAGAATATCTACCACCTTCTGATGGCAGCTAAAGGTATTAGGCAGGCCATAAGCAAGTCCATGATTTCCTCAAATAAAGGAAAACATTTTTACGGCTACTCGCCTAGTGAAGTAGGGTCCCTTGAAAAGTAGTTATCCATGCACAGCCATTGAAAGGTTTACCTTGCAGCAGCTCCATATCAGTCGATTTCCCAATATTTCACTTTTGTACAACATGCAAAAGCAAGTAGGAAAACAGAAGGCTGGCTGAAATGGGCACTGGGGACAGTAAACACGACTCTCCTGCCTCTTTCCTTGTTAGAGAAAACCCTAAAACAATGACATAATTGAGCTATTTTAGCCACTTCAGCAATGCAGTTGGCAGATTGTCAATCCTGCAGCCTTGCCACATTCTCCAGAGTATATGAAGTGGAGGTTGCTGCTTCTGTAGCAGTAAGACTTTCAATGATAGTCAACTGAAAGTCAAAGAAAGACATGAGTCTTCCCATGGTGGTCTGATTATAAACAATCTGGATCAGGTGGGTAAACAGCTTCTTGTACCAAATGCAAATTTTATGACCTTCATTGTGTAGCTGAAGAACCTGGTCATTCTTATCCACTCTGCCCATGTACTTGTTGTAATCAAGTATATAGGTGGGGTTGTGAACTTCGGCCATCTGACCCCAAACCGTGACAGGGGAAGTGCTCTCATCATGAATTGTAGTGAACATGTACACATCACACCTATCACAGAACTAGGCTACGAGCAGTTCGTTGGAACGCTCTGGATTTTTGGATGCTCTGGGATTTTTGGAGCTTCTTACAAACAGGTTCCAGTGGAACTGCTTTGTGACGACAAAATACTGTACTGCATGATACAGTGCCAGCTTTCTACAGCTCACTGAACAGCTCTACTCCTATATAGAAGTTCTCTGAGTAAAGGTTATAACCTCTGCGAAGGAGTGGCTGGGCAAGCTCCCACACAATCTTTCCCATGACTCTTAGCATGGGAGGGCAACCTACAGGGTTTAGAGTGGCGTTCTTCTCAGTATACACTTTCAAGCTGTACACATATCCAGAAGAGCTCTCACACAGCATGCAAAACTTTATGCCATAGCGAGCTCTTTTCCTCACAATGTACTGCCTGAACAGCAGCTGCCCTTTGTACAAGATCAAGGACTCATCAATCGCTATATTCTTTCCAGGAGTATAAATCCCTGAAACCTGGCAGACAGACCAAATTTTGAACAACCTGTCATGGTCTGGATGGTCCCGGAGCAATGCAGCAGAATTGTCATTGAAATACAGCATACGTTGCAATGCAAGTACCGATCTCTGCTCATGTACGGTGCGAAGATGGGTGTTACCCAAACCGTGCAAGTAGATCAGTACGACAGCAAACTTTGTTAGTGCACCAGCTCCATTTTGAGTGTAAGGCCTAACAATATCTTCAACTCCTCAAGTGAAGTGGGAATCTATTGGTGTACCCTAGAATGAGGGCCCTAGAGTGCCTCCTCGCCCCCTTACAAATTGTTGCTGCACAATTTGCTCATGGCAGTCAACTTCTAAAAAGAGATGGACATAGTCAATTGGCAAGAAATTGGCCGTATCGACTGGGCATCCAGCATGGCCAGTGAACGTCAATATTTGGGGCTGAATTAAATTGGGGGCTGCCAAGAGAGCACTCTATCTGTGCTTTTCGACGCATTCTCTGGGTTGGTCTTCCCTGATATGATCACTGTACTGCACAGACTGTGCTTGTCAAGGGAAAGAACGACTGCCATCATGTCCCTCAGAATCGCTAGAAGACAAGTCATCGGATGGAACTCTGCTAACTGAAAAATCACTTCCGGATTCTGCTCCATTTTCCTCTCACTTAGGTGCTGTCTCAGTATCTGCTGTCTGAGTCTCTGATACTTCCTCAAAGCTGTCCTCCATAACACGAGTTAGGACCTGGGTAGCAGTCATTCACAGAGATGCCATCTCTGCTGACTGCCTAAAACCTTCCATCTAAACCACTGTCCTATGTAGAAGGCAGAATTATTGTTCTAAATCAGGCAGTGGGTGTGTTCGTGTGAGATGTGTGCAACAGTAAATAAACAGAGAATTACTTATTTGGGGGCATATTAACAAGCCCATTATCGCCGCTTTAGCGGCCGTTTTCGGCCGAAAAGCGGCGATAATGGCATCGCAGTATCAGCAAGGACACGCTAGCGCGTGTTTCCTTGTCGTAGCACCGGTTTTGCTTACGCCTTGCATCGCATCTCTAATGAGATGCAAAGTAGGCGTTCCCGAGCAAAACCACAGGGAATAAGTCGCTAACCGCACATAGCGGTATTTACAAGGCCTGCCCTGACACCCATAGCAATGTCAAAACCCGCGCTAACCGCGGTTATCGCTGATAGCTAACATCTGCAGAAATTCAGACTTAGCTATATGTGTAATGGGGGTGGGAATCTCAGGCTACAACCACCATGGGCTATTTACAAGTAATTCCCTATCGCTGCAGGAATATCGCTGGATTTCCAGCGATATTCCCGCATTTCGCCGGCTATCGCTTGATTTTTATCGCCTGGGTGATAAGCGTTGTTGATAATGCGCTACCCGGGCGATAAAATCCAGCGGTAGCCGGCGATAAGTAAAATCGCGCTACTCGCGCATAGCGATATTTAGCGCCCGTTGTTGGTAATATGCCCTTTGGTTCTCCGAATCTGCAGCTTCTCCAAAGATATAAAAAATATAAAAAAAGACACAGGTTCATTTTGCAATACCACTGCATACTTCAATCACGTCTCATGCAGAACGTTATTGCTAGTGGAGCTGCTGGGCCTTTGCCAGTATTAAACTAATTTCCTAAAGCCAAAAATCTACCTTTGAACTCAAGATGCACACCTTCACATAGTAGCCCCTGCAGCTTCTCGTGAAAACACACAGTGCTATTGCCACAGTCACTGGAATTATGCAGTTATAGAGCACCCAATTACACAACAGGGTTGACTGCATTATGCAATAAGAAAAGGCAAGTTATGCAGCATAATGCGGCACATTATTTTTATAGTATTACTTCATTATTTTGAGATTTCAAAACATGCCTAAGCAAAGAATGCACCTAATTTTATCACCAGTATAGCAACCAAATACAGAAATAATCAACTGAAAGATGACCCATCAACTTTGTTCAGCACCTTCTACTGCATGCTAAATGACACCACGTGTGTAGTGTGGCTTTTATTTTTATAAATGTGTGTTTTTCTATGAGGGGGGAGCAATTGCCCCACCAGTGGAAAAACACATTTATAAAAAAAAAGATAAGCCCCAAAGGGGGGGTCAACCCATGTCCTGAGGGCCAACCCCCTCCCACATCTATTTTATATTTTTTGGGAAATGTGTGTTTTCTCCTGGGGGGGGCACTATTGGCCCCTAGGGAAAACACCCATTTCCCAAAAATGTGGGCCCAATAGGGGGTGAGCCCGTATGTCAGGAGGGCTGACCCCTTATATTTTAACTTTTTTTTTTTAAAACCCACTTAATTATTTTGTTTATGGGCCCCCAAAATGGCTTACCCCTCTAATCTCTATCCCTGGTAGTTCTAGTGGGTTTCTTGGCTGTGGATCGCTGCGCAACTGCGGTCCACAGACAGGAAACTGTTTGATGGATGCCTCACTAGAAAGGGAAGAGTCTCCCCTTTCCAATGAGGTCTCCCTGAAACGTGGGGAGGCCTTTTTAGGCATGTTACCCCACCGGATTGAGAGAGAGTACTTACCTTGCTGCTTTCACCACTCCAATGGGGAATTTGTGACCAAACTTAAACTACACAAACATTAGGAATTCTAAAGTCATAGTAATACCTTCAATTTATAATTGATGCATCACTTTCAAATTGCTAGAACTTTATTTTCTTTCTATACAAACCCAACTTAAACTACGCAGACATTTGAAATTCTAACGCTACACCTTAAATTTATGATCTACACCCCACATTCAAATTACTACAGCCGTGCACCTCTGCACAGTGTTGTCACCTCTCCAGCCATAGTACATGAACTATGACTCACCACTCTACCATGTACAGTGTGCTCACAAATTATGTCATTTGAGATGTCATAAATGTTGTTATGAATGCTATGATTTCACATTGTATACGTGATGTAATATAAAAGGTTATAAGCAGTGCATCGTAAAGGTGCTTGTGTTATGTTTGCAAGATAAGATATTGAAAGGTGTTTGGGAACCTCTGCTGTTGTTCTATACACACAATACTCACTTTTATGTGGATAGAGGGTTGGTTTTCCTCACAGTTAGTGAAAATATAAGGTTTCCTATCTTTGTTGGGCTCCTATTGGACATTGTGAGTTGTGATGTAACTGGGAGACAGTGTACAATCTCTATGAAAAGTCACAGGCGCAGTAGGGACACATAATTAACTAAAAAACTGACAAATGGTGCTAAATGGTAGTCATCAGCTCAATGATCACAGAAAGGGCTACAGACATCTCTCTTTAGAGTTGTTGCTAAAAAAGCAGCAAAGTTATATTGGCCAGAAAGAAAAGAGAAATGTAAGAAGCATTTTCGCCACCGTGGTTCAGACGAAGTGAATATCTGGGTGGGCTCCTGTCTCTGAGGGTCCGGCTTTGAAAGTATAAGGATCTTTCCCTGCAGCTATGTGAAGGCCGCACCAAGCAATTCATTGCCATTCTTTACTTGATAAGAAGCCGCCCACTGTTGGCAGGGAGCCATTAAAGGCCCTGCAGTCCGCGTTTGTGATGCTGGGAGGCCCGTTATGCAGGAAGAATTATAGATACTGGTTAAAGAAAAATGCCACTGGGATGGTTAATGACTGGGACCACTTCAGCATTTAGCCGTTGCCAGCATTGCAAATCCGCTACTGCATCTGGGCACTGATGGTGACAGCATCTAGTCCATGGAAGCTAAAATGCAGTGTTCTTACCAAGCTGCTTTTACCTGAAAGAAGTTGGACACTCTGTAAAGATTGTCTGTGAACATAATCAATACTCTAATTTCACTTGACGGACTTGTCACGTTTCTGTTGAGAAATAACCAATTAGAATAGGTTAAAGCATTTTAGTTAAATCACGATATGCTACAGCCGTTTAACAATTCAATAAAAAAACATTTAGCTCTCCAACAAAAGGGACACATACTAGCCTGCCAATGACCTGCAAGAAACTTTTGCATGCACCGCCCTGTATTGAAAAAATTGATTTATCAGATAATATATACGTCACATCTGTAGGTGGGGTGCCTTCTGTTTTTATCTACACAATCGATCTTTTCCCACCAGAATGCTGGTGCCACTGAGTCCGGCGTCTCCGCAGAGCTGGAGACAAACTGTAACACAAACAAGTTCAACTAACAGGAGGATATTTACAAATGCAGACTAAACGCCCCGTTTCCGTGCAACTCCGAGTCCATTGTGCTTCAAGGTATTTTCAACAATTGGTGCTTGCCCAGGAATGGGTTTAGCGGTGGCACCCTGAAGCAAACCAAGAGAAGGGGCCTGCAGAAACTGTGCAGTATGTTTGTTTATTTTTAAAGAGATGGCATCGGCTGTGCAAGGACAGTCTTTATTTCCTAAGCATCTACTGGTCAAAAACTAGGTACATTTTAATGGCCATGCTGCGGTTGTGTGATTTGAACGCTGTGTTTAACTCATCTTAAACGGCAATTCTTAAAAAAAATATATATATATTGTCATTTTCTTAATTAAAGAAAAATGACTGCAAGTCCTAAGTTGTACACATGCAACTGCGGAAACTTGATCCATTCTCAATATGTAAAATCAATTCGGACCCTGGTGAACAAAAGCTATTCTAGAAGCAGCCCACCATTGCAGTAAAAGCACTGCAGAATAAATACACTGTTTCATGCTGTAAAAGGAAGGTGGTGGTCGACATAGGTAGTCTAGAGATAGTAATCACCCATTCCATATCAGTCGTGTTGTGCACCCCTTTGTTTAAGTGAAACTGAATTAGGTAAATAGGGTGGTATCACCATCCTTCTCGCTTCTCTGAGAAGGGTTGGATGTAAGTAAAATGTGT
Organism: Calotriton arnoldi; assembly: GCA_963921515.1. Classification (NCBI taxonomy): domain Eukaryota; kingdom Metazoa; phylum Chordata; class Amphibia; order Caudata; family Salamandridae; genus Calotriton; species Calotriton arnoldi. Next base: position 3,094,822 of record CAWUFW010000968.1, on the reverse strand, counting down.
TTGGGGACTTAGTAGGAGAATTTTTGTCTTGTAAATTTAGAAAAAGCAGAGTATAGAGTATCATCCACCTTCTTTCATTGGGACTAAGGCCTTTCCAACATGTCACAGGTTCTTGTGTTGTGGCATTAATCCTTTCATATGAGGCAATAAAAAAAGCTCTGTTAGCCACTCATCGTGAGTGGGCTTTTGTGTGATTTCCAGTGAGGAAGGATGCATACCTTGGCAACTGCGGTGCATCATGGACATCTGAGAGGTTGTCTATGAGTGCTAATCTCATAGATGGTGGAAAGGTCAGCTCTAGTCAGGCAAGGTGGTGTCCAGCAGCACTCATGTAAGATTTTTTTGGATGTGAATTTGAGTCCCTATTCACTCATCCCTGTGTCATATGTTGCAAATAAGGGGGACCAACTGTCTGCTGTATATTCAACTGTAAGAATTCCTTGCCACGTTTCTCGAAGGGTCATCTGTGGTGATCGTGTTACAGATATGGCCCCTTGTGCTACCCCCAACGTATGATGAAGTTGTGAACAGGAGAAAAGTAGGCTGGCATGTCAATGGTGTTCCTAGGATTTGAAAGAGGAAATGTTTAATACCACAAACGTATGCAATGTCTTCAAAATTGTGCAGAGTTTCATCTGAAAACAGACGTTGATGGGACACCTTTCCCCTTTAGCATCCCACTGTCTCAAATAAACAGGGCAGCCACCTATATTTATTTTGGAATTGTCGCATATCAGGGTTTCCGCATGTGGATATTGATATATTTTCATGTGCTTGTGTTACCGACAAAGTAAATAAAGGATGAGTCAGAGGGTTAAGGTTCTTTGACATTTGTGTGCCCGTTGCATGTATATCGTTCGATCCAAAATATTTTGTCAGATCATCCTGTTATAATGTAGCTAAATTAGAAGAAGATTCAGTCCTGCTCCCGTCAGCTGTGTTAGCTGAGATAGGTGTTGGGCTCTATGATAGTTTACCATGTTTGGAAGCCTAAAGACTTCCCGTCATGGTACGTGTGTATTAACTGGAGGGTCACAGTTGTGATCTTATATTGTTCCACTGAAAGAGTTTTATGTCACAATCTATTTTGCTTAATATGTTTTGTGTAGCCGTCATGGGAAGCATTCCAAGCGTGTAATTAAATTGGGGTCTTGTAACCGTTTTTATTGAATTTGATGCGAAACAATGCAAGAGGTAAGCCTTATAATCAGCGTGAAAACCTCGTTATCTGTCATGTACCCCAACGGGGTATTACATTCGGTATACCTGTGTAATGATTAGTGCAACTAAAGTACAATATGTAATTATCAAAGAAAAAGTTTGCTTGTACTGAAACAGATCACTGACATCGATTTAAGTCATGACTCCACTAGGGTAATGTTAAACTAAATAATATAGTAAGAAATGGGGTTATTGTTTGAGGGGGTTGGAAACAACCACAATCCTTGTCAGTGTGAACCACAAAAGTCACTTAATTAACCTGTACTTAGCCCTCTGGAAGCTGGGCACAAAAACAGTCAAACTTACCTTAGAGGCATTGTGTAAAGTATTTATGCAGCACATAAACAGCAATAAAGTGAAAACACAACACAAGAAAAATCCCAAAACAATTTAGGACAATAGAGTAAATTATAAATACTAGAATGAGACCACAACAACAAAAATCCAACCAGTAGATCCAGAGATATTAAATTTCAATTTTTTCGGTCAGTATAGTGCCTAAAAGTGCAAAGCACTACTCGTGGTCATCGGGTTGTGCCAGACCGGGAGAAATTCACAAGTTCAGGCCGAACCCGATGAAGTGTGGGCTGAACACAGGGACCAGGTTAGTCCAGCTGAAAAACTTACCTTCTCAAAGTCCAGAGCGAAGAGTCCAATTCGCAGCGGAGGAGGCCATAAGGAGCAGGGAGAGCACTGCAGATGGTCATCGCTGTAGCTAGAAGAGTAGACCAGGTGGCGCTGGCTGTCACTGCTGTAGCGTGAAGAGCCAGTCGGTCGTGCCAGCAGGTGATCGCCAGACCTTCGCATTGGTGGTCACCAAAGGTTGTTGTTGCTGTAGTGTAAATTGAAGATGTAGCGCAAAGAGTTGGGTTCACCAGACCTTTGCGGGCGGCAGAATCTCACCGCAAACTGGCCCATTCGCGGTCCAAAAGTTCAGGATTTCTCCCTTTCTTGAAGAGGAGTGCACTCTGATGCCAGTAAAGGATCCAGGACCTGGGGAGGCACCCCTTGAGGATCAGGGACTCACTCTAGCATAGTCCACTTGTAGGTCCAGGCAGGTCTAGTTGCAGCAGGTCAGCTGGGCAGTAGCAGGGAGGCCTCTGGAGCTTGCTATGTTACTGTAGCTCAGAACAAGAGGTCAGCCAACTGACCCTTGGAGTCACTCAATTAGCCTAGGAAGAAGGGAGCAGGTCCAGTCTTCCTTCTCAGATAACAGGACAAGCCTCAAGCAGCGGGCAGTCCTCTTGGGACCAAGGCAGGCCTCAAGCAGAGCAATACTCTGGTAGAAGCAGCACAGTCCTCTGGGGAACAAGGAAGGCACCAAACAGCAGGGCAGTCCTTTGGGGAACAAGGCAGTCCTTCTTCTGTAATGGCCAAAATGTCCAGGAGTGTACTGAAGAGTAGTTCTGAGGGTCCACTATTTATACTTGGTGCCCGTCTTTGAAGTTGGGAGATTCCCTATGTTACCTTCACATCTGGTCCTGGAAAGTTTTTCCCTTCCCCTGTCAAGGCTCCAAGACGGCTGGACAAAAGAGCTAGTGTTAGGTTCCTTTTTGTGTGCTGGAGGCAAGCCCTATGAAATCTAAGAGGGGCAGGGCACAGCTCTGCCCCAGCCATCCTGCACTCAGTTCCATTTGTCTCACTGACTGGCAGGAATACACAAACCCCAACAGAAGAGCCATTCACAGTCATATGGCCTATGATACTGGCAGAAGGCACAAATGGTTAGGACAAGAAAATGCCAATTTTCTAATATTGGCATTATCGGAATTGTAACATAAAATATGACTTTGTCATTAAAGAGGATTTTAAATTTCGATGCATTTGAGGCTAAGCAGCATATCTCTATCTGCTACCAATACAAAGTTATTACGTATTAAATGTAATAGGGTAACCCAATGTTATACAACTGTCTTACAGTAGTGAAAAACAAATATAGTAGTTTTTCCCTACCAGGACATGTAAAATTTAAACCCACATGTCCTACTTTTTTTTTTTTTAGGTTGGTCACTATTCTTAAAACTTTTTTTTATTATTTTGAAAAACAATTAAGTCACATTTCTTTGTTTGTACACATTTCAATGCAGTTACCACCTTCATATATTTAACAGAAATCAATAATAAATCAGTCATTTGCTTCTGTAATATTTCCAATATTTTGCCTCATCTCCATCTCCTTGGTAGGTGAGGTACATAGTTCACCTCGGTACATGTTCCACTTGCTCCACTTTTTATCCCATTTCGTAGGACAACCCCTGGATTTGAACACCTCTTTTTCTGCTATCATTCATCTATCTAATTCCTTATCCCAATACTTCGGCGATGGCTTCTCTGCTACCCCCCACTTCATTGCAATTGCGCGTTTCACTAGTGTGTACCCCAGAGTGGTCATTTGTTGCTCTACTTCTGTGAGGTCTGTAGCCTCCCATATATTAAGGAGTCCCAGTTGTGGTGTTAAAATGATCTCATTTTCTGGTGCTCTCTGCATGTGTGTAGTGGCCTTCTCCCATAGAGTTTGTACATGGGGACAATCCCATATTGTGTGGTAGAATGTGGCTTCTTGATTGCATTGGCGAAGACACTGCGCATCTTGTCTCTTCCCTATTTTTGCTAACGTAACCCCGGTAAAATAAGTTCTATGCAGGATTTTCAATTGAATAAGGCGAAGCCTAAGGGGAATGGCTGCATCTCTTGGGGACATCAGTGCCGTTTGCCAATCATCACCTTCAAGCTGCCCTACATCGGCCTGCCATCTCTCTCAAAGCGTATGAAACGGATCTGGCAAGTTGTTGCACAGTTTTTTATATGTTAAAGATACAGCATTCTCTACTATAGGTTCCGAAAGCAGTCGGTCCTCCAGAGGGGATGATTCTGGTATATTGGCCATGGTTGGGAGTGCTGCTTGAGGGCATGCCGTACCTGTAGGTACCGGAAGATCTCCCCTGAGCTAGTTCATATTGCTCCCCTAGTTCCGTGAATGTTAGTATCTTCCCCTTTTTTACTAAGTGGCCTAGTGTAGAGATTCCTATAGTATCCCATCTATCAAAGCCAGGTTGGTTACAGAGTGATCCTAGCTTTTGGGTAGACCATATTGGAGTGGCTAGAGTCATTACGTCTGACCAGCCGAGCCGTCCGTTAGCCTGTCGTCAGATTTCCACCGTGTGGGCTGTGGGGCCCAGGTATCGACCTTTCTGGACTTTCGAGTAGAGAGCCCCTAGGTAACCTTCCATGCCCATTTGATATTTGTCCAGCAGGTATGCCGGATCCAGCGGGGAATGCTAGATCCAGTGATTCACCACTATAAGTTGTGACGCCCAGTAGTATAAACGGAAATCTGGGGGTGCAATACCTCCATCGTACCACCCCTTAGTTAGTTTATGTAACGCTTTGCGGGGCGCTCTCCCGTCCCATAGTAGCGTTCTCACCTCGCTCTCTATGTTTCTGAAGTAGGAATCAGGGACCTTGTGTGGGCAATTTTGGAGGATGTATAAAAAACGGAGGAGAGCAAGCATCTTAAAAAGGGCAGCTCGACCCAGCAAGGGGAGGGGTAGTGATCGCCAGTGCTTGACGTCCCTACGCAGTCTCTCCAGAGGGACAGCCAGGTTTCTATCGTGGAAGGTCTGAGGATCTGGAGTTATGTAAATACCAAGATATCGGAATCCTTCGGTGGCTATCTCCACCTCACATCCCGAGGGGAGTTTCGGAATCGGCCCCTGAATCGCAAAAATCACCGATTTAGACCAGTTAATTGAATAACCTGAGTATTTACCGAAATTCGTAAAGATATTTAAAATTCTGTTCACCGCTGTATAGGGGACGCCAGATATAACAGGATATCATCGGCATAGAGGGATATCCGATCTTCATGTCCCTCTGCCCACTTCAACCCTCTTATCAGTGGGTCCACCCTCACCCAAGAGGCCAATGGTTCTAGTACTAAGGAAAAAATTAGGGGGGACAGGGGACAACCCTGTCTTGTGCCCCGTCTTAGTGAGAATATTCTGGACAGGCGGTTATTGACCCTGACCTGGCCATTCAGGTCCGTGTAAAGCAACCTAATCCAATTCATAAATTTTGGGCCAAACCCTAGGCGCTGCAGCACTCCAAAGAGATATGGCCATTCTATGGAGTCGAACGCCATTTTGGCATCTAGAGATAATACCACAGCGTCTTCCGCTATTAGTTGTTTGCGGCCCAGAACATTATGAAGACGGCGGATATTTAAAGCAGTGTTCCGGCCTGGCACGAAGCCTGACTGGTCCACATGGACCAGTGAGGGGATCCTAGAGATCAGGCGAGATGCCAGGAGCTTGGCAAGGACTTTTGCTTCCACATTAATTAACGAAATCGGCCTATAGGATCCGCAGCTGTCAGCGGGTTTCCCCGGCTTTCGAATTACCACAATTGAGGCCAACCGTTGGTCCTCCGGTAAAACTCCTTTTTCGTAACTTTCATTGTACATTTCTCATATGTGGGGCGCAACATGTGAAGCCGTTGTTTTCAGAAATTCAATTGGGATCCCGTTGGGCCCCATCGCCTTCCCCAATTGTACACTGTTTATGGCTAAGCGGATTTCATCATCTGAAAGATCCTCCTCCAGCATATTCCTATCTTCAGTGGACAGGGTAGGCAGACGGATATCTGCTAGCAATTGACGGGAGTCTTCTGCCGTAGCAGTGGTCGAGGAGGTGTACACTCCCTCCAGATCATCTGCAAATGCATCCGCTATGGCTTGCGGGCCTGAGAGATGTTGTGTATTACTGAGTTTTAATCTGGGTACCCAGCGCTCTTCCTGTTCTCTCTTCTCCAGCCACGCCAGCATCTTGCCAGCTCTGCCCCCCAGTTCGTACAGCCTATGCCGTGTGTCAAGCAATCGGGCCCTTACCTTCTCTTCAGCTAGGGTTTTATATTCCAATTGTTTAATGGATATTTGATGGGCAGTAAGTTCGCCGGGTGGTTGTGCATGGTCTGTTTCGAGCTGATGTAATTCGCTCTCAAGTTGTGCTATCTGCGCCTGTTGTTTTTTATTGTACCCCACTTCGAGCACCAATGCCTGCCCTTTCAGGAGCGTTTTAAAAGCCTCCCATATTATTTGTGCCGAGTCCACTGAGCCTACGTTCTCATTGAAATAGTGTTCCGACTGGGTTATTAGACTCTCTCTAATGTCTGGGATTTTAAGCAACCAAGAGTTAATGACTATTGTGTTACTTTGCCTCTGATTATAGTACATAAGCTCCACCCACACCGGAGAATGATCGGAGATTCCTCGTGGTAGACAACGTGGGTTCCGAAAGTTGCCAATATCCGCCACGTATGTCACAAAATAATCTATGCGAGATAGGCTTTTGTGGGTATTTGAATAGTAGGTGAAGTGCGTTTGGTCTGGGTGGAGGTATCGCCAGATGTCAGTAAGTCCCATGGCCGTCAGAAACTCTGACATTTGCGTGCTGGGGCGAACCTGGGAGCGTGGTGGTTGTCTATCTATGTGATCATCAGGGGTCATGTTGAAATCACTACACAGAATAAGGGTTCCAACCGGGAAATCTAAGGTCTGCAAGCGCCGCCTTACCTAACGCTGGCGGAAGGTATGCCGATATTATGTTAAGCGCTTTCCCCTCCCATCTTGCTTCCACTACAGCAAATCTACCCTGGGGGTCTGCCCATGTTCGTGTCGGGGTAAGTGCTAAACTTCTTTTAACTAGAATGCCGGTTCCCCTGGATGCCGAGGTGTATCCCGCATGAACCAAGAGTTTGTAACCCCACCTCGGCAGGGCTTTACACTTATTCCCCACCAGGTGTGTTTCCTGCAAGAGGACCAGATCGGGTCGTGTCTTTTAAGATATTGTAGTACAATGCCCTGTTTTATTTTATCCCCCATTCCGTTAACATTCCAGGTCAGGATGGAAAGTGATGTGTCTACGAGTCTACCCGCCATACGTCCATCAGATAGGTTCCCTGGGAGCTCAGGGACAAATCGTAAGGAGCAGAGACTTCAATAATCACTATACCTGTTGTGGCTCTAAACATTAAATAACAGGCAATCCGACAGATTTTGTGTAACAACATGATCTCATCTCCTTCACCTGTGGAGATGTGGCGTTCGACTGATTCCAGTGTTTCAATCCTTGTGACTTGAACATAAAAACAAAACATACCCCCCTCTTCCCTTCCAAGGAACAACCCCACCCCCCCCAAGATGTCCCACTCCCTCCCCCCTCCCTGCCTCCCTGCATGACGGGCACTGAACCTCCCGCCACCCCAACTTTGCAGAGTGCCTATCGCCCACCCTTAAAATGTTAGGGAACGTGAACCAACCCCACTCCCTGGGGCACATATTTGTAGTACTGTGATTTTCTTGACTAGTGTTCTTACATATGTCAAGCTAATATAACAACATGTTATAAAGAACAAAATGGAACGATACCCCACATGGGCTTGCAGTTCAGTTTGGGAAGCCGCTAGCTCCAACACCAAGCGCCTTCAGAGTCTCGTTGCACAGCAATTTGGTGTCCGAAAGACTGGCGTCGGCTAGGGCCATGGAAATTTGGCCTCGCCGCACATAGACCGCCGTCACTCATCTTCAGTCAGCCTGTCGCTGTTCCGGTGGACCCTTTGTCGTTGCGTCGCCGGCTGAGGGGGAGCTTGCTTGGCGGCCCGCCCTGTCTCTGCCCCCTGTACTATGTTGCTCCTTGTGGTTTCGTTTGCCAACAGTGCGCCAACCGTCGTGCCAATCCCAAGCGTCTTCAGGGCTACTAAAAAACATGTTTTCCCTCCGGACTCAACACGCAATTTTGCCGGGAACAGCATGGCGTATTTGATTTCTTGGTCTCGTAGGTCACGTTTCACATCCAGAAAGCTACAACGCTGCTTTTGTACTCTCAGCGTAAAGTCTGTGAAAAAGGTGACTTTGCTATTCTCAAGGGTGATCTGCGGGGCCGTCCTCGGGGCCGGCCTCTATCTCGGAAGTTAAACACTTTTGCCAGGATGGGCATAGGGGGTGCGCTGGGTTAAGATCTTCTGCCCTGCACCCTGTGTGCACGTTCAATAGAGAAATATTTGGACAGTCCCTTAGGTTGAAGATGCCGTAGCACCAGGTCCTCTACGAATAGGTCCGTCGCCTGCCCCTCTGCTCGTTCTAGAACCCCTAGTATGCGGATATTATTGCGGCGCATCTTGCCTTTGTAATCGTCGAGTTGACATTCGAGCATATCCCGGCCAACTTGAAGGTCTGCAACTTGACGTTTGAGGAGAACAGTATCAGCTGTTAGGTCTTTAGATGTGGATTCCACCTCCTTGAGGCGATCATTCATGTTCCGCATGTCAGCCTTGATCAAGGAGACCTCGGAGGCAACAGTATCAATCCTAGTTTCCAGAGACGTGCGCACTGATGTTATGGCCGCCATCACGTCCTGCAGTGTAGGATCTGGTGGGTTCTCTGTGGCTTTCGGGTTAGCTTGGAAGTCCATCCTGGCTTTTCTGCCATGCATATTTGCCCAGTTTTGCTTGGTGCGTGGTACGACAACTGCAGCCACTTGCCATGGTGTGTTCAGCGTGCTAAACGTTGCCACTAAAGAAATTGGGGCCGCGTTGGTTACTCACAGCCGCCTGCTTAAGGGCTGGTGCCCTATCTGGCCTGTCGGGTTTCACCAAGTAGGCCTACACCAGATGGGGGCACACCCCAGGATACACGCACTCCACAGAGGGTGGGGGGGACTATTGTGACATCGGTGTTGCCAGCCTCCACTATGCTTATCGCCCACAGGTAGTCCGGAGGTGTATGGCTGGTGCCACAGCGCCTTTATATGTGTTAAATATGGAAGGTTCCGCTCTCGAGAGTCCGAGCGCAGATCCTGCTCCTGCTGTCCCAAGTTCCTGCGGGGCTCTGTTACCCCGGTGTTCGTGGGGGCTAGGGGATCAATTGACCAGATACACCTGCATATGGGGAAGCGCCGCCCCTCCACGCAGCTGCAGCTACACGAATTTGCCGGGAAGCCCACTGACGCACCTTGCGCTACCCACCACAGGAGCCAGGATCCGGGGCCAGCGCTCTTCCTTCACTCCCCCGGGAGCACTCAGGCGACGGGGGTGCCCCCCTCACTCCGCAAGGCAAGCTGGTTCAGGGATAACTGCGACCACTCACAATTCTCTCCGTGGCCGCCGGCCGCACCGTGCGTCACCGGGGAAGCCCGAAAAGCACTCTGGTGTTTGGGCGTCGCGGGGGCAAAGCACACCCCCAGGCTGGCGTCTAATGCGCGGCCCCAGGGCGGGTTCCAGTTGTTAATCCTTACCGCAGCCGCGGCGTCCTCGACGACAATCGCTCAGAGACCTGTAGGGTGCGCCCCGCGCCACTCACGAGTGAGGCCCGGGGCCGTAGAAAGCAGCGTCCGCTATCACCCCCTCCAAACAGCAGGCGGCGTGTAAGATCTTCAGTGTGTGGGGGCTAAGCGATCTGTTGTGCAGCTCAATTTGCTCAGGTGTGCCATCTTGTGGGGGCTTGAAGTCGCACTGCAGCCGCCGGCCGCGCTGGGCGCCACTGGGGAAACCGGGCAGAACACGCCAAGTTCCAGGATTCGCGGGGGCAGGATACTCCCCTGAGCAGGTACAGCTACTGGCTCCAAGTGCGTGGTCCCCGTGGCGGGTGCTGGATAGTAGGTCCTACCACAGCGGCGGCTTTGGAGGCTTCGGCGGGTGATCACAGGCCTGTGAGGAGCGCCCCACGTCTCCCGTGATGCAGGCCCGAAACCGGAGAAAACACCACCGGCTCCCGCTCGATTCAGACGGTGCTCGGTGTGCGGGGTCATTACTGTGTGGGGATCAGTTGATCCGGTTTTCAGCCCTATTCACTCAGGGCACGTAGTTATTTAGCGGATTTTCAGGAGTGGTACGTCGGAGCTGAGCTACCGCGCGGCCATTCCCTTCGGCAGTTGGCCACGCCCCCCAATGTCCTACTTTTTAAATACAATGTCAATGCCCTATGACCCTTTAGAGCCTAACATAGGGGTGACTTATATGTATAAAAAAAGGAAGATTTAGGCATTGCAAAATGTTTATTTTGCCAGGTGGAAATGGCAGTTCAAAACTGCACTGCAGTGGCAGTCCTGAGACATGTTTTAAAAGTGTGCCAATCAGGGGTAAGCCAATTTTACCATGTTTTGAAGGAGAGAGCACAAGGACTTTAGCACTGGTTAGCAGTGGTAAAGTGTGAAGAGTCCTAAAGTCAACAAAAATGAATTCAGCAAAACAGGAGGAGTGAAGGCAAAATGTTTGCGAGTAATACCATGCCAAGGATGTCAGGTCTAACAAATATGTGTACAAAGAGGATGCATTGATACACTGTGCTTACAGGAGGAAATCAATAAGAACTACAAGAAGGAGAGAGATGGAAGAAAGAACTAAAAAGAGAGTCTAGAAGACTGAAATATGTAGGTATAGAAATGTTCGGTGTTATAACCTTTCTGATTATCTGTATTCCATGCCAGAATGCCAATTATAGCGCCACCCATCTGGAAATCTAGAGTCATGTGTTGTGTGAGGGGATTGATATGGTCAGTAATCATGTATCTCAGACCTCTATTCAAAATTATACTAAGGTATTCAGATTATGACTTTCACATTGAAAGTCATATCCATCAAGTACTGCTCTAGTAGAAGTGCATGATATTGACCAATATTTTTTGTATAATGAAAAAAGTGAGAAAGAGTTATTAGTGTCATGAGAAAAGGTAAAGTGTCTGCCGGGTCTGTAAGTGTAAGCCTGGTGTCTTCTGCTTGCAAAAAGTTCCCTAGCAGAGGTTTGGATCCCATTAATATTTGCTGTGTGTCTAATAACTCTGGCTTGTAGCTCCAGGGCCAAAAGAAATAAATGTGAGAGAGGGCAACACTGTCTCTTTCCTCATAGGATTGGAAATGAGTCCAGTCTGAAGCCCCTGCTGGTAACCTGAGCTGAAGGTTCACTTTATAGATGAAATTCAGCTACTTGGGTACCTCCATCGTATAGAATTCAGTAAGCAACCCATTCTTATCAGCGGATATGGATTTAGGTAGATCACAGGTGACATCCTCTATTTCCTGAACCAGGATTTCCCCTTTTAAGAGTTCCCTACCCATGTCTGAAAGTTTGGGTATTGGATATCTTGGAAAGAATTTCTCCTCAAATGCTAATAAGGCTGGATTGGCACATATGGATGTCTCTAAAAGTAAGCAAATGTGTCCACTGTGTATCAAGGGTGTGTTTGAAGTAATTCAGTTGTGTGTACATTATCACTTGTGATTCTTGTTGCTTTAGCTGGGCAGCTAATAGAGTTCTGACTTTTCCCCTTATTGAAAGGTTTCTATAGCAAAGTATGTGTAGCACATTTGTATCACTGAATAGTGAATTTAAGGCAAATTTCTCCTTTTCAAGTTGTTCTTGAAAATCTTTATCAGGCCTGGCATTATATTTTTATGTAAGGTGTATGATAGATTTTTCAAATTCATACTTTTAGGCTTCAGCTATTTTTTGTGCTATTGCACTGTCTCTCATTAGCAACCCCCACAATTTAGCGCCACTGGCTGAGATATTCATTCTCCACATCTTTGCTGGAGGACTTTTTCTTCCAGAGTCAAGGATCCATTGGACTGAGTCATGGTAAGAGATGACACGTTACAAACTTTTGCACGATAAAATATTTGGAGGAAATGCACCCATTGTCAAGATGTAATTGATTCTAGAACGAGAGTCATGCGTACATGAAAGAAAAGTATATTCCTTGTCACAGGGTTGGAGGAGACACCACACTTCCATAAGTGTGTGGTCTTTTGTTACATCTTTTAGAAGGGCCCTGTCAGAAACCTTTCCTCTATCTGGGGGCCCAGTACTATATATACAGTGTCAAGTTTTATATTCCAGTCCACTCCTATATTGACACTAGTATCACTGGACTCCGTCAGGCCGGTTCAAGGTTGTGTAGAAGGGGGTGAGTGTAAACTTAGTTGCATATATCCAGACAAATATTAGTTTCTCTTAATGAATTCTGACTTTGGCAAAAATATATCTACCTTTTGCATCATGCCAAATTTCAATGCTTTGAGTAAAAGGTTTTTCCTGAAGAGATTGGCCACATCACAAGATTTAGAGTTGTTGAAGGTGTGAATCTTTGTGTTTGATGCTGGTCTGGCATAGGTACTTTCTAGAAACAACCCCACCCTGTCCCTTTCATTTTCTCCATTTCTGTTGGTGTTAAATGTGTATCCTGCAGTAGGACAATTTCTGCTTTTCATGATGTTTTCAACCGTCTTTACCACACAGGCAAGTACCATGCAGGTAAGTACATAGTAATGTTATTTAATAAAAGTGCTAAATCTGAAGGTAAAGTTAAAGGGAGATAATGGATGAGGGATATAGATAAGGTATGGGTAGATGTACATGTAGGTATGGGTAATTTGTGGTTTTAGAGGTGGGTAGAGGTAAAGGAAGGGCAGGGTGAGTTTAGTGATTAGGGGTGGGTAGAGGTAAATGGAGGTATGGGTAGTTTTTGGGTTTTGGGGTGGGTAGTGGTAAAGGCAGGTAAGGATAATTCTAGGGTTTAGGGTGCATAGTGGTAAAGGAAAGTAAGGGTAATTTTAGGGTTTAGAGGTAAAGGGAGGTAAGGGTGATTTTAGGGTTTATTAATGGGTAGAGGTAAAGGGAGGTACAAGTTTAAGAGGAGGATAAATGTAAAGGGCAGTAAAAGGAGGTAAGGGCAAATTTAGGATTTAGGGGTGGGTAGTTGCAAAGGGAGGTGAGGGCTATTTTAGGGTTTAAGGGTGGGTAGAGGTAAATAGAGTTAAAGGGAGGTAAGGGTAAATGTAGGACCTGGGGTGGGTAAAGGTAAAAGGAGGTGGGGTTAATTTAGGGTTTAGGGGTAAGTAGAGGTATGGGGAGGTATCTGTAATTTTAGGATTAAGGGTTGGGTAGAGGTAAAAGGAGGTAAGGGTAAAGATAGGATTTTTCAGAGAAGGGAAGAGGTAAACGCAGGTAAGGATTAAAAAGGGGTGTTGTCTTGCTCATAAAGAAAAATGCACAGTTTTCTTGGAACTCAGATTGTCAGACTGCATTCAAGCAATGGAAATTATCCCCATCCTTGGACAAGTTTGACCAATGATGCTAACGAGAGATGCCAGCAAGAAAGGGCTGGATGCCACCCTTTCACAACTAGTAACTGAAAAAGAGGACATTTCTGCTTTCGTTTTTGGTACCTTGACGGGACTAGGAAATCAATATTCATTGGTTGAAAGGGAGGCTGCAGGGTGTTACTGGGTAGTCAGGTATTTCAAGTTTTTCATTGGGGAATGTCATTCATGATTACGCCTGACCACAAGCTCTTGATGTTTGCCTTCACTACTAAAGGATCCAAACGTACTACACCAAAGATCTCTCATTGGTTGCTGGGCATGGGGGGGGTATAGCTGTAGAATGCAATATCTACTGGAGAGTTTCAGTACTTGACAGCTTCCCCCTCATCAATTATATTAGTTTCCATTAGCACACATGACAGACAATCTGCCATAACAATTTTCATACCCAGTAGATATGGCATCCTAATGTTACATCCCTCAAGGCCCAGCATCCAACAGGAGATCCTTGGCATAGTATATTCAAACTCTTTAGTAGTGAAGGCAAACAACAAAGGTTTGTGGTCAGTCCTATTCAGTCTGGGGGCCAAGCACAGTCTTTGGGACTGCTGTCGCCAAGCACAACTGAGACGGCACACTGAGCATTGCAGATCAGAGCTGGGGCTCAGTGCTGCACTCTATTCCAGGGAGTCAATGGAAAAAGAAAGCAAGTGTGGCCCAAGCAGCAGATAAATAGACATTCAGGAGTGTCTGATCAAAAACAGCATCCTTAGTGAACATACAAAGGTGCACTGTACTGAAAAGGCAGCAACGCTTGACATAATCCTTCAGGGGTTGAACGGACTGGTCCCAAAATCACACCACCACTATAAATAAGGCCCAACGCCTTACCCAAAGGAGATGGAGAAATACCCCTTGACCACAGACTATGGAAAACACATAGTGAGGACATAACTTGTACTATGTACAGTGAGGTGATTCTCAGCACTTAATAACTCTGCTGGATAGGAAAACAAGTTACAGTGCCATGTACTGGTGCGAGCCTTGTAACTGCAAACTGCTTGCAATAAGGAAAGTTACTGCACAAAATCCACCACAGCTAATGAACTGATCTGAGAAAATCTACCTGGGCATTCAATCACCAGAGAACTGCTTGTGTATTAAAGGTTCTATCCTTACTATTAGAGAACATAGAATACTAGATTAACTACTTCTGCAACTGGATTTGGTGGACAAACCTCCACCTGCACACCTCCTTATCTTGAAGTCCTAGCTGAACTTTCCACTCATTCTCCTGCTGCAAGGGCCTTGTAGCAACCAGAATTGTCACTAGCTGCATGTCCAGAGACCATTAAACCATCTGAATTAACTTTGGAAACTATTCTTCAAGAGGTCACAAAGGTGGGCTCCACCATGGGTGTCCTGGAAAGTAAATTAGAGGATAAATCTAATGAAACATGCACCACTACAGCAGACATTGCAAGTTTCCAATCCCATTTGAAGAGAACAGAAACATTAATAGATAGCCTGGAAACCACTCTGGACGATGTACATGAGTGGAGACAAGAAAACTGGCAGTTACAAAGCAAATTAACAGATTTGGAAGACAGTGCCCAAGAGAGACAACATATTCTTTCAAGGCATGGAAGGCATAGTGAGTGACAACATGAAAAAAGTTCTGGACAAGTTTTTACCCTAGTTTTTGGGAATAGGCCCTTCCACAAATTTTATATTCCAGAAAGCCCATCGTATAAAGTTCTGCTGAGTGGACAATTCCAGTCATCCCCTTCCTGTGCATGCTTTTCTTCCCATAAACTGATCCGGCAGGTCATTCAGACAGCTTAGAAACCTGGCCCGTATACTCTAGATGATCACAAAGACATATCACAGAAGATTTACTTTTTGAAACAAACTTGCCGAGAAATCCACTTTTGGTGCTAAGTCTGCATCGGAGGCAGATGGACATTAAGTTTGGCTTGCTGGAACCCATCATCATGATTGTTATGATGGACAATAAAACCAGAGAATTTGGAGAACCTGATTAACTTGAACAGTTCCTAGAGGCAAGTGATATTGAGACACAACAAACTGACATCTCCAACAATCAGAACAATACCAAACACACAATTTCCGGCGAGTCTTCCTGCTCGCCGTCTTGCCAGTTCATTCGCCATAGTTAGATGTTGGTTGGTCCATTGACAAAAGACTGCTAGAGTTCCACCGACTCCACGTTGATGACGGTGTAGGCAGAAGCGGCTGCCGGCGGGACTCCAGTCAGATACCCTCCATCCCGATTACGATGTGCCTTTCTGCAACTGTGGCGGGAATCCCTCCTAATTCAAGTTGGCGAAAACTAAGGAGATGAGGTAAATCTTACCTCTTCTCCTGCTTTCTGCTTCCATTTCCGCCTTGTACCCCATTGTCCAGGTCCCTCCTTTGCTGCACCGACTCCATCATGACGCCAAAAAACTCTGTTGCCGACGAGATCTACGGTAAGCTACTTGTACAATTGTCCTATGTATCGGGTACTGACAATTGTTGTAGCCTCATGTACTTCGCATTAACAAAATACTTGGCGATGCAGCGAGCGCAAGGTAAATAGTTGTATTTATTTCTTTACTTACTTTACTCCTGCCCGTCATATGTCCGACTCCACTACCCCCCCACCCAGCCCCTCCCCGCCGGCCCGGCAGCACTCCCTCTGCGAGCCGCTACTGGACATAACCATTTTCAAGGCTCTTTTGGAAAAAGTCACCCTAGCCTACAACAATTCATAGAAATAAAAAAAAAGAACATGGTTATCAGGATCTACATTAAAAGTAAACCCTGCCCCAACCATAATGACCTAAATCTACTGCCTAAGCTAGCCAAACAATCTCACCAAATTAAATGTTTGCTACCAATGTCCTACTCTTTTCAAACAAAGGCTGATATGGTGGCTTGGGGCCTGGCGATTAGTGGATAGAGAGGTGACCCACTACCTGTCGCAGGAGCTAACTACCTTTCTGGAGTTAAATAGAGACACAGTGACTTCCCCTGGCTACCTTTGGGGGGGGGGTACCAAGGCATACAAGCGTGGAGTGGCAAAGTCATAGTTTAGGGCTAAGGATAGTCAATTGGCAGAATTGGAGTCCAATATTGTGCACTTGTAGTGTGAAGGAAGTGGAGACGAAGCCAAAGGACACCAACTGACCATTGACAGGACTGCTCTGTGACAGCTCTGCCTAGATGAAGTACGGCAACACTGGGTTGCTACGCAGAGTAGGATATATGAATGGGGGGACAAGTCCAGTATATTATTATACTGGCTGTCCATGTGCAGTGAGGCAGCAAGGGTAATACCAACTGTGCTTGACCAACTGTACATAAGAGAGTGGGAACATGGGAGATAGCGAATGCCTGTGCTGATTATTACGCAGCCCTTTTAAAAAAAGGAGTGGCCCACCAGAGAGTCACTATCCCCACTCAATCAATCAATTACTTTACTTTGGTCATATACAACCTTAAAAGTACAACAAAATATAAAAACCAACAATATAAAACGTAGATAAAAACATTTGGTAACTGTCCCCACTCATTCTGGACCTCCCCCTGTAGCGTCTGTCAGACTTGGAGAGGAGATTCCTTAATCAGCCGGAAGAGCTGAGGAGCTTAGTGAGACCCTCTCAGACATGCAGACAGGCAAGACATCTTGCCCCAACTGCTTCCTGGTGGGGTATTATCAGAATATAAGGAGGCCCCTGCTTCCGATCCTTCTAGACACGTTCAACGAATGGAGCTACCCGAAGAGTTACATCCTATCCCCCAATCTGACTCATCAATGGGGATCTCAAAATGTGTGCAAAAATGCTGGCCAACAGGCTGCATCAAGTTATCCCTTCCCTGGTGCATGCTGATCAATGTGGCTTCATGCCACATCGCAGCACCAGACATTGTATCCGCAGGGTACAAATGGCAATAGCCTACAGGGAACACCTATGAAGAGATACTGCCCACCTACTCATAGACTTTGAAAAAACATTCAATACCCTGGATTGGGAATTTTTGTGGGAGGTCCTTCAGTGCACGGGTTTTGAGGACCGATTTATCTCATTCAATCAATCAATCAATCATGGAGTTTAAAGTGTGCTACTCACCCGTGAGGTTCTCAAGGCGCTGGGGAGAGGGGGTGCAGCTCCGAGTCAGCCGAAAAACCAGGTCTTGAGGCTCTTGCTGAAGGTGTGCAGTGTAGGGGAGCATCTGATGTTGACCGGGAGCTCGTTCCAGGCTTTGGCTGTGATGTAGGAGAAGGCACTTTCTCCCGCTCTGGTTCTGCGGATGCGCAGGGTTTCTGCTATGGCGAGGTCGGAGGAGCAGAGGTTTCTTTTAGGTACGTGGAAGGAGTCTCTTTAGTTGAGGTATTTTGGTCCGGTGTTGTGGAGGGATTTGTAAGCGTGAGTGAGTAGCTTGAAGGTTACTCTCTTCTCGATGGGGAGCCAGTGGAGGTCTCACAGGTGTTGGGTGATGTGCTCATGTTGTGGGATGCCGAGGACTAGTCTGGCCGCGGTGTTCTGGATGATCTGGAGTTTGGGTAGCAGGGATTTGTTGATTCCAGCATAGAGGGTATTTCCGTACTCCAGTCTGCTTGTTATGAGTGCGTGGATGACGTCTTTCTGGCTTCGGGGAGGATCCACTTGAAGGTCTTGCGGAGGATGCAGAGGGTGTTGAAGCAGGTGGAAGTGACGGCGTTGATCTGTCGGGTCATGGTGAGGGAAGAGTCGAGTATGATGCCGAGGTTCCGGGCATGGTCAGTGGGGGTGGGGGCGTTGCCGAGGGCAGTGGGCCACCAGGAGTTGTCCCAGGCTGAGGGGGTGAGTCCGAGAACTGGGACTTCTGTCTTCTCCGAGTTGAGTTTCAGACAGCTGCTGCTCATCCAAGCTGCGACGTCTTTAATTCCTTCTTGGAAGCTGAGTCTGGTGGTTTTGGGGTCCTTCATGAGGGAGAGGATGAGCTGGGTGTCGTCGGCGTAGGATAATATGCTGAGTCCATGCTGTCTGACGATGGCGGCGAGGGGGGCCATGTAGATGTTGAAGAGCATGCGACTGAGCGATGATCCTTGGGGTACTCCGCAGTTGATCTCTGTGGGTTCGGAGAGGAAAGGCGGGAGTCTGATCCTTTGGGTTCTGCCAGCGAGGACGGTACCCTGTATGCCGGCGTCATGGAGACTGGCTGCGAGAGTGTGGTGGGAGACGGTGTCGAAGGTTACAGAGAGGTCCAGTAGGATGAGGGCTGCGATGTGGCCTTGGTCGAGGAGCGTGCAGATGTCGTTCGTGGCGGCGAGGAGGGCGGTTTCGGTGCTGTGGTTACTGTGGAATCCGGATTGGGAGGAGTCGAGGATGGTGTTCTCTTCGATGAAGTTTGTCAGCTGGGCGTTGACGGTCAGTAGTTCTTCAGGTCCGTCGGGTCTGCAGAGGGTTTCTTGAGGAGGGGTTTAACGTCTGCACATTTCCAGTCATCGGGGAAAGTGAGGATATAAATTTGTTGTTGAGAATCTATACAGGAGCCCCAGAGCATATTAGGGTATATTTCAGATGTTTGATTCATATGGACCGGCCTCTGGGCCAAATTTCTTTTGATTTCAGTAAATGTAGCAGCGGGTACAGCAGGCTGGCAAACCCAGATACAGGTGTGCAGACTGAGTTTTAAATACCTTGGCATTTATATCTTGCTGCCTCCAGAGCTGGCATGGCCCCTGGTCCTTAATCCGCTAAAAGACAAAATGCAGGCAGATCTCAGTAAGCGGTCGAGGCTCCCCTCAATATTCTTCGCAGAGTAGCACTCTTCAAGATGTTAGTTTTGCCTCATTTTTTATATATGCTACAAAACGTTCCCTGCAAGATTCCTCTGTGATGGTTTCAAGGAGTCCAGAACAAAATAAGATCCTTTCTCTTGGCTAACAAGATCCCATTCATCGCATTCAGAAAATGCACAAAATCCACATATGACGGAGGCATGAGAGCTGCGGACATATGACTCTACTATTAGCTGTCCCAGCTGATGGTGCTAAATGACTAGGTGCACAGTGGGTGGGAAGACCCAGCTTTTCTAGTTGGCTTAAGTGGGAGCAGATAATGTACTAAATATGCTATATGGAGCGCTGCTCTCGGCCTCCCTTCTGAAGCTGTCAAGACTAACTTTTCAGACCTGGAGGTCGGCCCTGAGGTGGACGGGCTGGGACTAGAGGAATACATTACAAACTCTGCTGTGGATAGGTTAATGGCTGGGCCAGACAGCACAATCGGAGATTTTTGCCAGATGGGATATTATTGGTATCTCCACCCTTGGGGATGTATGCCAGGGCTCCCACATAAAATAATTTCAGGACTTGAGGACTGTTTTCAGCCTGCATCAGTCCCAATTTTACAAATACCTCCGGCTCCGCCACACTCTTCTTGTCCATCATGCCTCCATAGAAAATTCCCCTGAATTCAGTCCCTTGGAAGTCCATTTAGTATATATATCACTAGTCTGTAACTCGCTCAACCTCTTTGTGACACTGAGAACCAAATGGGAGGTCTGGGTGGAGGAGCTGAAAGACAGTGAGTTGGGGAAGCCACACATGGCTTCGAGGGAATTAACGATTTCCTCCACGATTTGCCTGATCCGGCTGAACTATTTGCGCACCACTTACTTGACACCGCTGAGGCTATGGAGGGCCCATTAGCACTTGTTGCACTACTGCACG
Organism: Calotriton arnoldi; assembly: GCA_963921515.1. Lineage (NCBI taxonomy): Eukaryota > Metazoa > Chordata > Amphibia > Caudata > Salamandridae > Calotriton > Calotriton arnoldi. The sequence continues at coordinate 3,074,784 of CAWUFW010000968.1, read as the reverse complement.
AGTTGTGGCGAGGGAGAAGCCTACTTCTTTCACATGGTGTGGTCATGCCCTGTCATTACAAGATATGGGAATCCATTTTTCGAGCCCTGATGTAGGTGCTGGAGCACCTGTTAGAGGTGTTGACTCGAATGGCGCTACTGGGCCTGTTGGAAGAGGTTGGGGGTAACAGAGGAGAGTGAGCACTGGTAGATCTAAGTACTATGATAGCTAAGATGGTCAGTGCCCAAGTATGAAACTCTAGCACCCCGCTGAAGATTGCGGCAGGGTGCCGGATAATGGAGTGGTGTGCCAAAATGGAGGAAACTTTGTACAAGGTGAGGGAATGCCCCCAGACACACAAACGCATTTAAGGTAAATGGTGGGAGTTCTACGGACTAGCTTATACTGTAAGTTGGGGAGGTTTATACGTGTCAATCAATCAATCAATCACGGCATTTATAGAGCGCGCTACTCACCCGGGAGGGTCTCAAGGCGCTGGGGGAGGGGGTAAGTTACTGCTCGAACAGCCAGGTCTTGAGCTGCTTCCTGAAGGAGAGATGGTCCTGGGTTCGCCGAAGGTGAGTGGGGAGGGAGTTCCAGGTCTTGGCTGCCAGGTAGGAGAAGGATCTTCCTCCGGCGGTGGCTCTGCGGATGCGTGGTACGGTGGCGAGGGCGTGGCTGGTTGATCGTAGCTGGCGGGTGGGCGTGTAGAAGGTCATGCGGTCGTTGAGGTACTTGGGGCCCAGGTCGTGGAGGGCCTTGTGTGCGTGGGTGAGGAGTCTGAACGTGATTCTCTTGCTGACGGGGAGCCAGTGCAGGTCTTTTCAGGTGTCCGGTGATGTGGCTGTGTCGGGGGATGTCCAGGATGAGTCGTGCGGAGGCGTTCTGGATGCGCTGGAGTCTTTTTTGAAGTTTGGCTGTGGTTCCGGCGTAGAGGGTGTTCCCATAGTCCAGTCGGCTGGTGACGAGTGCCTGGGTGACGGTCTTCCTGGTTTCAGTGGGGATCCATCTGAAGATCTTGCGGAGCATGCGCAGGGTGTTGAAGCACGAAGATGAGACGGCGTTGACTTGTCTGGTCATCGACAGGGAGGAGTCCAGGATGAAGCCCAGGTTGCGTGCGTGGTCCGTTGGCTTGGGCGCGGTGCCCAGGGCCGGGGGCCACCAAGAGTCGTCCCAGGCGGAGGGTGATGAGCCCAGGATGAGGACTTCCGTCTTGTCTGAGTTCAGTTTAAGGTGGCTGTTCCTCATCCAGTCGGCGACGTCTCTCATCCCGTCGTGTAGGTTGGCTCTGGCGGTGGTGGGGTCGTTGGTGAGGGAGAGGATCAGCTGGGTGTCGTCGGCGTAGGAGATGATGTTGAGGTTGTGTTGGCGTGCGATGGCTGCGAGGGGCTCATGTAGACGTTGAAGAGGGTTGGACTGAGTGAAGATCCTTGTGGAACGCCGCAGATGACTTCGGTGGCCTCGGATCTGAACGGGGGAGGCGGACTCTCTGGGTTCTTCCGGCGAGGAACGAGATGATCCATTCCAGTGCTTTCTCTCGGATTCCGATGTTGCTGAGGCGCTTCACTAGGGTGCGGTGGCAGACGGTGTCGAACGCCGCGGAGAGGTCCAAGAGGATGAGGGCTGCTGTTTCCCCGTTGTCGGTTAGGGTTCTGATGTCGTCGGTGGCTGCGATAAGGGCGGTCTCGGTGCTGTGGTTGGCCCGAAACCCGGACTGCGAGGGGTCGAGGGATCCATTCGTCTCGAGGAAGGCGGCAAGCTGTCTGTTGACGGTCTTCTCGATGACTTTGGCCGGAAACGGAAGGAGCGAGATGGGACGGTAGTTCTTGAGGTCGGTGGGGTCCGCCGTTGGTTTCTTCAGGAGGGCGGTAAGCTCGGCGTGCTTCCAGCTCTCCGGGAAGGTGGCGGTGTGGAAGGAGGAGTTGATGATGTCCCGGAGATGGGGTGCGATGGTGGCGTCGGCTTTGTTGAAGACGTGGTGTGGGCAGGGGTCGGTTGGTGATCCGGAGTGGATGGAGTTCATCGTGCGGGTGGTGTCTTCGGTGCTGATCGGGGTCCAGTTGCAGAGGGTGGTGGTGGCGGGCGTTGGTTCGGCGGTAGGGTGCGTGGTCTGTGCGTCGAAGCTGTTATGTATGTCGGTGATCTTGCGGTGGAAGAACGCGGCGAGTGAGTTGCAGAGGTCTTGCGAGGGGGTGATGTCGTTGTTTCCGGCGCTGGGGTTGGAGAACTCTTTGACGATGCTGAAAAGTTCCTTGCTGTCGTGGGCGTTGTTGTCCAGTCGTTCTTTGAGTGCCGACTTCTTGGTGGCACGGATCAGCTGGTGGTGTTTGCGGGTGGCGTGCTTGAGGGCGGTCCTGTTGTCTGTGGTCTGGTCGAGTCGCCAGGCTTTCTCGAGAGTGCGGCAGTTCTTCTTGGATTCCTTGAGTTCGTTGGTGAACCAAGGGGTTTTCTTGCTTCCGGGTCTGCTGGGAGGGTTTTTAGTGGTGCGAGGTCGTCGGCGCAGGCGGTCAGCCACTTGGCGAGGTTGCTGGCTGCTTCGTTTGGGTCCGTTGTGTTGGTGGGTGTGTTCTGGCTGAGGGAGGCGGTGAGCTGCTCGGCGGTGATCTTGCTCCAGCTCCGGCGGGGAGCCTGTTGGGGGTGGTGGTGGGTCGCAGTCTTTCTGAAGCTGAAGTGGACGCAGCTGTGGTCGGTCCAGTGGAGTCCGGTGGCGTGGCTGAAGGAGATGTGCTTGCTGGAAGAGAAGACGGGGTCAAGCGTGTGGCCGGCGTAGTGGGTGGGCGTGTTCACCAGTTGCTTGAGTCCGAGGTTGGCGAGGTTGTCCAGCAGGGCAGTGGTGTTTCTGTTGTTGTTGTTCTCCAGGTGGAAGTTGAGGTCCCCTAGGAGGATGTAGTCGGCGGAGGGCATGGCGTGCGGGCTGATGAAGTCTGCGATGTCTTCGCTGAATAGTGTGCGTGGTCCCGGGGTCTGTAGATGAGGGTGCCTCGGAGGGTGGTCTTGGGGTCAGTGTGTATCTGGAAGTGTAGGTGTTCGGCGGCGGTGAAGGTCTCGTCGGAGTTAGTCGAGATGCGGATGGTGTTCTTGTGTACGATGGCGATGCCTCCTCCCGTCTGGTTGACGCGGTCCTTCCGGGTGATCTTGTATCCGTCCGGGATGGCTATGGCGATGTCGGGCGCTGAGGAGGCGTTCATCCAGGTTTCGGTGAGGAAGGCGACGTCCGGTGCTGTTGCGTCGAGCAGGTCCCAGAGTTCCACGGCGTGCCTGTGGACGGAGCGGGTGTTCAACAGGATGCATTTCAGGTGGTTGCTGCTGGTGCTCGACTTGGCGGAGGTGGTGCACGTCCGGGGGCAGGTGAATCGGCAGGCTTGGCAGGTGAAGGGTCCGTGGGTGCGTCTCGGTGAGGCTCGGTAGCAGGCACACACGTGTGTGTGCTGAAATAATATTTTTGTGACTGTTCAAAAACCAATATAAATTTAGGGGCAGATTTACAAGAAACTATTGCAGCGCAGTGCCGCAAGTCATTTTGCCGTGCCGCGTTGCGTTAGTTTCAAAGCACAGGGATGCGACATATTTACAACAATGTGTTGCATCTCTGTGCTTCCCCCTGCGCTGGCGCATAAACTGCTGCCATGCGCCGGCGCAGGCACCCTTGCAGCATGGTGCAAGGATGCCTGCGTCGTGGGGAGATTGTTTTTGTGCAAGAAGGTGACCTTCCTGCACAAAAGCAATAAATTAAGGTGATTTCCTCTTCCAATACATGCTGTAGAATGCAGCATGCATTGAAAGAAGAAAAAAACTAGGAGAAATGAAAACATTTCTCCTCGTTGCACATCGCTACACCACCCCTAGGGTGGCGTAGCATTCTGACGCATTTCCATATTTACGATTGCTCATAAATCTGGAAATGCATCAGTGGAAATGGGTGTTGCTTGGTAACACCCACAGCAACACCCATGTCACGCCTCTAACTTGCAAAGTGTTGCGTGAAAAGGGGCGATATTTACAAGCACAGGTAAAGTCACGCAGGGTGGCTTTACATGTGCTTGTAAATATCACTCACCAGGTTACGCCGCCAGTGCGTCATGCAACGTGACGCACCGGCGGCGCAAGGGGCTTGTAAATCTGCCCCTGAATTTTTTGTGTATAAAAAACAATATATCTCTACGTGAGATAAATCTTTCCCCTGCAGCCAGACGGGACACAATAGTGTTGTATGGAACCATATATCTTGGTCACAAATGTGTTGGTGTAAATTCACATTCCAGTAAAGATACAGCATTTAACTTTCATAACGCTGGTGCATTTTCTGTACTAACTTGCTATGTCCTTACTGGAGAGCTAAATAACCAAGCCGTAATCCCAATGGACGGCGTTTTTGCCGTTAGGATTACGATGCTTGGTTTCCCACAGGCTTTCCATGCCGGGCTTTCCGACATGGAAAGCCTGTCGGAAAGTGAGTTTGGGGTCCCCTAGCAGGGCTCCCTTCTCCTTGCGGCCTCCGGTTGGGGGCTGAGGGGACACCTATGGTGCCCCCGTGTTGATCCCTGCACCGTGTGGCAGGCACCCTGAGGTGCCTGACACACTGTGCAGGGATGAACACAGCCTTCCATTTCCCTATGTGAGCTTGTGATACGGCCGGTTATCGTAATTAGGTGGTCAGGACCGCTGACCAGAGGTCTGTCGGTCCCAATTCCACGATGATGTCAGTCGGAGACAACTCATAATTGGCCCCAAAATGTCATAATTAGACCTGGTCAACATTTAAATTATATGGCATAATTAGAACTATTTCAGAAATTATGTTTGTGACTCGAAATTCCTAACATTATGCCATTATGCCACTTTGCATGGTTACGAGCCAATCATGGTAAAAATGCAGAGTGAATGCCCCTTTCATAGTAAAAAATTACTAGAACAATAGAAAATGAGATACTTTGTTTGAGGTGTTTTAATTAAATGTGTCCTTGCAGCAACATTGATGGAATTAAGCATTTTATGGTAAAATATAGTGCAAAATGACAGATTTCCATTTCACTAATTGCATGTATTGTAGGAAGAGAAGAACTCACACCAAACCGGGGTCAGTTCATTCTCCTCACTTGCGTCAAATATATGTGATGCCGCTATGGGTTTTCATTGAAAGGTATTCCAAATGCAACCAGTATAGATCTGCATAGTTGGTTTTGCCAGGCATCCAAGCTTCTGAACTAATAACACAGGGCCTGATTTCGATGTAGGACGGACAGCCTCCAACAGTCTGTCAAAGACTTTCTGCCCGACATCAATAGTTTTCCCTCTGACCACCGTATTATGATGATGGTGGTCAGAGGAAAACCCGTGGGGGGATTTCGCCAATCTTCCAACGAGCCTGTCGGAAGAGGAGCCAAATTGTAATCCCATGAATGACGGTGGAGCCAGTCTAGGCTCCGCCGTCGGGATTACAACGTCAGTTTCCTACTGCCTTTCCATATCGGCCTTTCTGACATGGAAAGGCTGTCGGTAAGTGACTTTGGGGGCCCCTTACAGTGTCCCCTTCCCTCCTGGCCCTCCGCTATGGGGTCTCGGGGGCCCCTATGGGGCCTACCACACGGTGCAGGGATGTTTCCAAACATCCATTTTACTATGGCAGCTTGTGCTGCGGGCCTTTCCCCCCTGCCGTACAAGCTGCAATAGTAAAATGGATGTTTCTGACTGTCCTATGGGCGGTTGCATCCTAATATTGAGGCCGGAACCGCCGACCTAAGGTCGGGCGTTTCCAGACCGCTACGGTGTCGGGCGGACGTAAGTCCCCCTGACATCGTAATGAGCCCCATAATGTCAGCTAGAGTCTGTTTGGCTGAGGTCATCTCATTAGTGATGCAGAAGCTTAAGTATCAACAGATTAAAATAGTTGTTATTAGATCTCTGGCATATGAGATCATGAGCTTCCCCTGATTAAATGGGGCTTTATTTGAACAAGGTGCACAATTTTGTGTTTTTTCCACTGGAACACCAATATGCAGTTGGAGATTCCATTTGTGCATAAAACCGTTTTTTGCTGTAGGTAAGGATGTGTTAAATTAGTTAGCTAAAAGGTGCTTGGACAAAATATCGGATAAAAAACATTGTGCTACGGGAATATAGCGTCAAGAATATTGGAACTTCAAATATATAGCGGACAGGAATATCGAAGGTGAAAATATTGTTTTAAGTGTTGTTTTTAATATCGTTGTCAAAAATATCACTATAGTAAACATTGCTGCATATAATTGTTTTTTGTGTGTAAATTAGTATGTAATGTATTGTATTTTTTTCATTATATGCGTTTATAATTTTTAGATTTTTTATTTATTTTTGATAATTTCTTTATTGATTACATTGTTTACATTTGTATTTTAAATTGTATTCATCTTTTTAATTAATTATCAAAAAAATAAAATTGTGCTAGTGGGATGTTGAGTTATTAGGAAATAAGGGTGAGGAGATTTTGCTTTTTAAAAGTTGAATTTTAATTTATCATTTGAAGTTAATATTTTTAAATATATGTAAATTAATTGTTTTGAATTCTACAATGTATTTTATTATATTCCTTTTTACAATATTTTTAAATTTCATATTAAGCTATATATTTTTGGAATTTACATTAAATGAAAAATTAAATATTTCAAAATATTCTATTTTTTTTAAAATTTCATAAAGTAGTATATTTGGATTTATTTAAAAAATGTATTGATAATTTTGTTATTTGAATTCTATGCTATTGTATTTTTGAAAGTTTATGAATGGTAGGAAATATTTTTGAAATTATTGCAATTTTCTATTAATTTAAATGTAATTGTTTAATTTTTTGTGTTACTTTTTTTATATAAAGTTTAGTAGTTTAAATGTTTTAATATAATATTTGGGCTCATTTTGTAATTTACTCAAATGTGAGAATGTGCAATTGTGTATTTTACATTTTAATTTTACAATATTCTTGGTAAAAAGTTTTATTTTGAACTGGATTTATAGAATTTGAAGTTTTTTGTGTCCAACGGATTCCCTCAAATTAGTATAGATTGGAGTAGGAATAGTAAATGTCACCCATTTAGTGTCCAACACCTTCACCAAGTTGGTTTAGATTGGAGTGGGAACAGTAAATGTTACCAATTTAGGGGCGGATTACGATGTAATTTGGAAACTGTCCCGAACGAATGGGTTCCTGACTAGTTTCTGAATGAATCAGGTCCTGTGAGTCCGAACGACCGATTACGATGCCTCCCAACATCGTTCGGTCGGACTCGCATTGACTTCAATGGGAGCTTGTGTTCCCAACGCGAACACAGGCTCCCATTGAAAAAAGGCGTGGTTGTGGAAAACCTTGCACCCTGTGGTGGGCACCCCATGGTGCCTACCACATTGTGCATGGTTGGGAAGAGGGGTCCCTTGGGTACCCCCATGGGCCACAGTCGGATGCCTCCGGGTGAAGGGGGGCCCGTAACTGGCCCCCAAAGACTGATTCAGGCAGCCGTTTCGTATCGGGCAAACCTAATTGGAACGGCTGTTCAAATCGGTCATCGTAATCGCTCATCCGGAAACCGTGTCCATAGAGCTGTACAAATCGGCTCTGAAAGACTCAGGCTGTCGGGATGCCTTTTGGAACCGATTTGGTCTGTGCTAACGGTTTCCGGACATCGTAATCGGTCGTTGGGAAAACTGTACGATTCAGTAGGAAACCAGGGCTGTGAATCGGATTCGACAATACCAAATCCCATCCGGAGACCTTCCTAATGGCATCGTAATCGGGCCCTATATGTCCAACATGTTCCCCAAGTTGTTTTACATTGGAGTGGAAACAATAAATGTCACCCCTTTAGTGCCCAAGGCCTTCCCCAAGTTGGTTTAGATTGGAGTGGTATTAGTATATGTCATGCTTTTAATGTCCCAAGATTTTCTCCAAATTTTGTACAATAAAAAGTTATTTGTATAATGTACATTTTCAAATGTTTAAACGTTTTTAAATGCATTGTTTTAACATTATTTTAACATTTTCTTCATTATTATATATTCAATAATTGTATATTTTATTCTATCCCCCTCGAACACCGAAAGACCGTCACTCACGCCCTGGTCACCAGCAGACTCGACTACGGCAACGCACTCTACGCCGGAATAAACAAAAACCTCACCCGCAAGCTACAGAACATCCAGAACGCCGCCGCAAGACTGGTCCTCAACCTGCCAAAACACTGCCACATCTCCCAGCACCTGCGCACACTCCACTGGCTCCCTGTCGAGGCGAGAATCACCTTCAAGATGCTCACCCACGCACACAAGGCCCTCCACGGCACCGGACCAGCATACCTGAACAGCCGACTCAAATTCCACGCACCCCAAAGGACCCTACGATCGGCCCAGCTCTCCTACGCCGTGGTCCCCCGCACCAGAAAGACCAGATCGGGAGGCCGCTCCTTCTCCTTCCTCGCGGCCAAAGCATGGAACGCCCTTCCGCTCCACCTCAGACAGACAACATCGCTCCCCATCTTTGCAAGAAACCTCAAAACCTGGCTCTTCGACAGACCCTCTCCTTGATGGATGGAACCTGCACCCCCCCCGCCCCTAGCCCCTTCAGACCCTTACGGGTGAGTAGTCACGCTTTAACAAACCCCTGATTGATTGATTGATATCATTCAATTTATATTTTACAATTTTTTCAAAATTCTTTACTACATTGTTTGATATGTTTAATATTTTTAATAATTTGTTACTATTTTTTTACATTTATTAAACATTTGTACTATATTTTCCATTAATTTCTATGGGGAGATAATCTTTTATTTCATTTGGCGCCATTGATTTTTTTACAACTATATCCTATTTTTTAGTGTTTTGGTGTTATTCTGGGTCATTTTTCCAGGAACCAAGTCATGGTTAGGTTTGCTGTTGTTTGTCAGAACAGGTAAGCCCTTTTTTAAGGACAGGGTTTTGAGGGTAGAGGGGGATATAGGATGCATGATCAAAACTTGAGTATAGTGCTGTTTGTGAGTTTCTTGGTATATTCAGATGTGTTTTTGGTAGTGTTTTGCACTATTTGCACGTTTTGTTACCATATTAAATTATGAATGTTTTATGTTAAATTCTGTGATGTTATTTATGTTTTTATGATTAAATGTTATGTACGTGTATATTTGGGACTGAAAGTATTGTGCGCGTGGGAGTTTAACATTTATTTTTACATGTTTTTTTTTAGAACAATTTCTATGGAAATTTTGAGTTTACGATTTTTTTTAAAGGAAAACAATTTTGATTCATTAGAAGCCAATGGTTTTTACTTACATTGCCTTTTTTCAGGTTTGCTGGTGTGGTTCTTTTTTTATAAACTAATTTTTTTTTTTTTTTTATGGAACCTAAAGACTTTGGATTGCTTTGAAGGATTTCCATAAGGTTGTTTGGGATTTTGCTTTTTTTTCTTCGCCATTTTGGATTTGTTTTCTTCGTCTTTTTGTGGATTACTATTTTTTGTTAAGTGGAGAAGGAGAAAGATCTGCAGCTACAAAACAGTAAGTTTTATTTCTTACTTTTTTGTGGGCAGTCGATGTGATATTATATTGTTTTTGTTATATGTTTGTTATTATTATGTGGAGTTGTTTGGATTATGTGTTGTATTTATTTGATGTGATGTATTGAATTTGTTTTTAAGTTGTTTGGTTGGTTATTATTACTTTAAAAAAAAATTATGTATATATATATGTTTATTATATCTGTGATAAAATATTTATATTATTATTATTTTTTAAAGGATTTGGTTTGTTGGTTCAGTTTGTTGTAGTTTTTGAGGTTCTTGGTAGGTTGATATTTCATTTATAATATGTTCTTGGCTATCATTTCTAAGTAATGCAGTCCTTTGTCATTTATGAAGTGTTTGACTTCAGATTGTAGCAGGTTGCACATTATTTTAGATTGTTTTCTAAGTTTAGGGCTTAGCTGGGTAACAGATTTATCTATTCTTAGTTTTGCATCTTTGCTCTTACTGTAATGCTCCAACAAAGTGGTATAACGTAGGTTGAGTTCTGCCTAGTGTGGATTGGAAGGCATTGTACCATTCTTCCACTGCATTGCTTATTTTGGCTTCCTGTGCCATGGTGCTCTCATAGACATTCCACCAAGGTATCTGGAATTAGGATTGGCATCTGTGTCCTGACAGATGCAGTCTGCCAACCCAAGTATCGTTGAAATAGTCCTTTAGTGGACTAAGGGCCTCATTACGATGCTGGTCAGACCATCTTCCGCGGTCCTTTCGGAGGTGGTCGGACCACCGCGGTCTCGTTGGAATCGGTCAGTGCAACCGCCAGATTACAATGCATGCATCATGTACTCCGAACGACTGCTGACAGACTGCCGAATCCAACAGCCTTTTTCCGTCCACTGAGATGGTGGTTGGAGAAAAGCAGCAGCCATAGAGCTGTACAGGTAGTTCCAACCACCGACTGGATTATGATGTGCATTTCTGATGAGCCTACACCGCAGCAGCTGAACCTCGAAGACTACGACCCTGTGGGTGCCGGAATGCATGTAAGTCCATAGGTGGCATGCATCTCCATTGACTGGACTGTGCACAGATAGGCACACTCTAGCAATGAGGTACATGCAGCACTAGGCATATCCCCACATATGCCATGCATGTGTGTACATATCACATGTTTCCTGTGAGTTTGTATGCACTTGAAGCAACATATTCAGGGGTATATGCACCGCCGTAGATTATACCGCAGCGGATGCAGTGGTTGCATTGTAATACGGTGGGGGGAACTTTCCCAGCCTCGGCAGTCGGAATCGGAGCCCGGCCACGGCAGTTAGATGGTCGGTCTGACCAGCATTGTAAAGAGGCCCTAAGTTTGTCTTTATTTTCTTGGTAGAAAGGACTTTCTATTAGTAAGTTATAGCGGTTTGCTACCTCTGTGACAGGTACGTAGGCTAGTGCTATAATTTTTTTGATTTCGAAAGCAAATTGCCTTTTAGTGGAGTATTCTACACTTAGGGCTCGATTACAAGTTTGGCGGTCCAACTGCCATGGCAGTTGCGAGTACACCACCAAGCCGGCAGACTCCTGACTGCTGAATAATAAGAACACCACCGGGCTGGAGGTGTTGTGTCCGTGGTGACACTGCGGCAGCATGCTTCAGCTCATAGAGAGCGTATAGCATATGCCACTGCCATGGGCCTCACACATCTGTGCAGTGTGTACCACAACATTGAGAGCAGAGAGGTGCACAACATGTGCCCCCATGCACCCCACGTGGGCTAAAATGCCCTACAGCCCTGTTTGGGGCCCCTCTGCCTGCCGTTCCGCCTACCTTTAATGGTGGTCACTGCCATGAAAAGCTCATCTGAAAGAAAGGTTGTAATCTGCACAGAGGTGCCGGCATCAGCACCGCCGTAGCAGACTTCCAATTTTTCCCACCGCCGCTCCATCGGGATCAAGGATCGTGGTGGTGGTCTTGTGTTGGACTGGTGGCGGTCTGACCACCAAACTCGTAATTGGGCAGTCGAACTACCGAGTTTGCAGCGGTCGGACCGCCACAGCAGGTAAGATTTCTTTAACTTCTATTTCTGTTACATTTTAGGGGTGGTTGTGCTCTTTTACATTTAACTGCAAAATTATCTTTTGTAGTTGCCCTACCACAGCATGCATTTAAATACTATATTTAGTACATTTCCAGTTTATAGTTTCTGTTGATGCACTTTCTTGGCTGTAGGTATGACCCCTATGATTTAATAATTGCTCTCCTTTCTGTGAAGTGATACATTTGACAGCTTCTGTCATTGTTTCTATAAGTAGTTTAATAGTTTTGCATGTTGGTTATTAATGTGTTAAAGAATGCAGTTACTCGTAATTTGTTTACTCGTATGTTTTGTTGAGATGTTTTGCATGGTTTTGCAGCTTCTCTTTTGAGCTCGTTTTAAAGAGGAGCAGGTGCTTGATTTTCTTTTGAATGAGAAAAAAGTTAGAATAATTAAAAATGATATTTTGTTGCTCGTAAGTTGAGGTTTAGTGAGTTAGGTTTATTTTTGGTCGCTGTTTGTAAGAGTTTATAATTACTTTATTATATGTTCTTGGTGCTTTGTTATAGTTGATATTGTTGTGTAGCTCCTATAGTACCCCTGCAGGACCTGCGCGTTTGGATAACATATACTGCGGGCTTGGTGGCAGACTAACTCCGTGCACCCCCACCATATATGTTAGCCTGGTTTGCATTAGCTAGCTCGCAGTGCCACTAGTGTCTCCTCTTATCGGGGAGAGATTCATTTCTGGCAACCTTAGAACATGACAACCCTGATTCCCTCAGAATCGTGGAAACAATGTACTACCTTTCGCTCAGTCACCCGTGCTCACTTATTCGGTTTGTCTCAGAGAGTTACACAGAATAAACAGTTGGGCGTTTCAATAAGTATTTATTGAACAGTTGTTATTCTAGTGTAAAATATATGTGCTGCGGTAACCAGCAGACAATAGCAGAGATATATTATCAGCAGTACGATAAAAGCAAAGGGATAGAACAGTTCTATCATAGTGCGATAATCATGAGTACATACATGAATATAAAAGCATTATGCAAGTGCGCGTACTCCTACGATGCCTACCTAGATGTATCTGGGTGTACCTAGCATATGTGTGTAGGTCTTAGAAGCTAAGAGCCAAGAATCCTCTTAGGATTTAGTCGAACCCCCATACCTGAATAGAGAGAGTGTGGGACCCCGTCCTGGTCTCGAGTTGGACACCCCGTCCGGGTTGTGTCAGACCACTGTCAGCTTGAGAGACTGCATGCAGGAGCCTCAGCGTCTCTGGTCAGTGTGTCAGCATGGAAGTCTCGGTTCCCTCTGCCTTACCGGGGCAAGATGTGGTGTATTTATACCCTAAAGAGTCTCGGTCCTCAGTATGGTTTGTATTGGACATGAGGAAGACGTCAGGGGTGAACTTTGTACATACATATTATGCCGGTGGTGTATTCTTAGAAAGCCATGCATAATTAATGACTACAGTGTGGGCCTGTGTTTGGAAGAACCCTGCTGCATTCAAAACCACAGGATAGATAACGTTCAGCCCTCAGAGCTCGTTGTGTGCTAGCTGGGACCAATGTAGGTGAAAGATCATGCCTATATAAGGAATCATACTATAATAGGACATGTACAGTTGTGACCATAATTGGGCATATGCGGCCATGACCATAATTGGGCAAGTACGAATATGACCATATTAGGGTAAATATAAATACGTCCATTTTAGGGCATGTACGAACGGGTCTACATTAGGGCATCTATGTGGGATATCACCTTCGCTGCGATCGGAATTCCGCTCAGGTGCTGGACATTCCGATCGCGGGCGTGGTCGTGACGAGCTCAGCTCATCATGCGCACACGCCCACCGCGCAGCATGACGAGCTGAGCTCGTCATGAGCATCGAAGAGGATATAACACCCACTCCTCTTCCGAACTGGATAATAAATGACCATACTTAAAATCTGTACAATTTCAAAAACATTTTTAAAAGCAAGTAAAAACATGGTTCTAAAAAATCGTTAAAAATGTTTTGTACTTAATTAAAAAAAAATGTTTAAATTCAGCTGTTTCCACTTGCCACTTACAAAGTTAATATCGTCTCTCTATAGAAGTTGTATCACCATAAGCAGGAGAAGGCCATGCTTTTCTCAAGCGAAAGTGTCAATGTAAGAAAATGTTCCAAATTTCGATCGTTTATTTTGAAACGAGTGAAGAAGCCAAATTCTTTCCCAGGACACGATGAGCCAATTCAAGATTACACGTCCTGGCTGGGAAGCTCAATATTATCGGTGTCAGCTGCTGTAGATGACAAATCCAACGCCTCACAGAGAACGTCAATCGCACATAGATGGAATGTAGTACTGCCAACAGTCGGTGCTGCTGCAGCTTGTGCGGCAGTTGTAACCTGGGTGCCTGTGGAGGAGTCACCTAACCCAGCAGGAGCGAACGGCACCTGTGGATTCTCCAGGAATGCATTCATCAGAATTGGAAGCCGCTGGGGACAACACAGAGCATGGGCCTTTATGGGGTCCAGCATTGCATCCGTGTCCGGAGGCGCATCTGATGGAAATGTTAGACAAAGATCCAACATGCATTCTTCTCCGCAGAACAGGCATCGAAGCACAGGTAAGATGCAGTCTATCCAGACTGGTCTAAATGATAGAAACCAGGAGGCATTGAGTTCGCGCAGGCAAGAAATGCCCAGAAGTTGTACCATGCGTTCACGGTATTTCCGTTCCAGGAGCGTGTCCACCATTCCCTCAGGAAGTGGGCCGTCCATTGCGTAGCAGCAATATTACAATCAGGATTCCTGCGATTAGGAACAGGATGAGCGGGAATCCTCCAAATACGCTTCCCAATACGCAGTGTATAAAATTTGGGATTACTCCGAGGACTGTCTGAAAGGTGCTTAACAGTCCGGACCCTATGGTCTTAAATAGGTGTACAATTCCGCTAGTATCAGACATATTGAAGATACGTCCCACCATTTCTGCGAAATGAATGGGGCAGTTTGTTCGTATGAGTGCCTGTATCTCGGTCGAGGTCCTTGCAACTTGAAGTTCATAGGTTTCTCGAGCGGAGGTTAAGGGCACGGGTTGCTGTAAAAGCATGGCTTTCAATCTGCTCAGAGTATCAAACTGTATAAAAGAAACATTCAGCGAAGGCCATAACGGCGCCTCCCTGACTGTGTTCGGTGGCGGAAACAATACTTGCATACAGCAAGTAACCCTGGAGTTAACAGTTACTAGATATGCGACATCCGGAAGCATCCCACAACAACCTTGATCATTTAGCATTAAGTAACTCCCATTCGAGAGCAGCTGGAAAACCGGCGTGATCATGGCTGCTAGGGTCCCTGACATGTGACAAGATAAGTTCGCCACTGAACCACTGCAGGCTCCGTGTAGAGAAATATCCTGACACATGAGAGAACCGCTCAAAGCGTTCTTGCAGTTTGTACCACTCAGATACACTTCTCGATCCCCATTCTGGCATCGGTATCTATATGGTAACTCCCAAGTTTCCTTGATGTATCCCTTACCCGTTTTTACATATTTGCCTGCCTGCCTTTGCTCAAGGCAATATTGAAACTGAAACGTAGTGACCGGCAGAGTGATTTGGCCATGAATGAGCCAATCTGTTGATGGTGATTCGGCTACAGTGAATGGTAACCTTTCCAGTTTCTCAATAAGCAGCATTGTATATTTGGCTCCCCTTTGTGCCATTTCTGTCTGTTTATCAGTTAGATTGTATTCTGAGAACAGAGACGTGGGGTTTATAAAACGCCATGCCACATAGCCTGTACGCAAAGATTGTAGCGTCCAGCTTAACATCATAATAGAACGTAGCTGAGATTGCCCGTGTTATAACAAGGCCAGATCTTGTTCTAATATGTCGATTGCCGAGGACACAATGTTGCCTAAGGAGTAAATCCTGGAGGTCAAAGTAGTTAACCCATTATCCACTACTGCTAATGCTTTTTCTAAGTTAATACGGTCTATTTCCGTATTCTTTCTGCGGCCTCTTGTTGGGATATTTTCCAGTTTTCATTATAGTAGGCATAAAGGCCTGCATATATGAAACGTCTCTGACGTTGTTTCCTGGGACCTAGTAGAAAATCTCTAAGATCCATGTCAGGTGTGAGTAAGGTCAAGTGGTGCTTTACTTCTGTCAGTGTTGAGGTCTCTAGCCAATCAAGGCACAACTTCCCAACACTATACGATGTCACTACCCCTGGGTGTTGTCTTTGTACATAGTGTGGATCTGGCCTATGGATACTAAACCCTCTGGTTGAATTCATAAATCTCTGTTGACATTTGTTTGTGTCAATGGGCCAAACCAGCCATTCTGTCCAATCAGGATCTGATGTGTTGTACTGGAAAATGGCATCTAATCCTACCCCTTGTGTAGTTGAGTTCTGCCCCCCCCCCCCATCTGGTGTTGGAAACCCCGGTGTGTTCATTTCCTTGCCTTTGGCTAATCCAAGACAGGATGTCTGTTGCACAGTTTCATTAAGAAATAAAATCTGCTGCAGAATGATGCATGCTCTAAAAAGTGCTTCCATTCCCTGGACTTGCCAGTCCCTAGAACCCCAGATTGATTTGGAATCTATTGTGTCTTTCCAAAGATCGAAACCCTGTTTAGACAACTGGTTCAGAAAGGATGCAGAGTAAATATGTTTGGTGTTTGTTAACATAATTTTCTGAGCTGAATTTTTTTCCACTTTATAATATAATGACTTCGGGTCAGATGTGTTAAACCCTGAGAAGTATGTGAATTTCTGTGCAAATGCTTGTGAACTACCTTTTGGAGGTGTTGGGCAGTGTTCCCACTAGTGGTATTCAAATACATTTCTAGGTGTTATAGACTTGTGCAAGAAATGATCACCAAAATGTTGGTAACAGTACAATGTATCATAGTCTGAAGTACCTTCTAACATTTCATTGTTCGGAAATGCTGCAGTTTTTTCTAAATCAGACATCATAGCATTTACAGTTTCAGTGTCCCAATCATCAGAAAATGTACTGGAGGTAATGAAATCACTTAAAGAAATTTTAAATACATGTTTTAGCTATAAAAGTTCAGTCGGACCTAATATATCATACTCAATCTTGTCCCATACTTTACCGTCTGGTATAGGAACTGCTGTAATGTTCACTGAAGACAAGTCTCTTGGTACACGATGTGAAGACTGGCGTGGTTTTAAAACCAAGTTGACTCTTTGGGCTGTAGAGCTTGGTTGGAGGTATCGACCATTAATAAGCATACTAAAAGTTATTATTAAACCTAGCCAGAAAATGAAAAATAAAATCCCAGTGATATACCATAGTTCTATCCAAGGTGACACCAGGTAAGTCTTTCTAAAAAAGTTCAAAAAGTCATTGAGTGTCTGTTGGAGTGATTTTTTGGCTGGCGTCGTTTCCGGTTCGCTTGGATCCAGTGAAAACGTATCAAAGTTCATGAAATAGCCAGAAGCAGTTCGATCAATTGTTGGAATTGCATCGGGATTTGTTGACATTGCTGTGTTCTCTTGTTAAGGCACATTGACGTAGATGTCTGTATTAGGTCTGATTGCAACTTGGTTGTTAAGTTGATTTTCATTTTGAAGATGAATTTCTTGTTGAAGTGGAACGAGTTCCATAGCATTGTTGCTTAGTCCTTCATTCCGTACAGGTGGCTCTTCAAACGTGTTGAGTCTTTCTGTTTGGACTTCTTGGATTGTAGCGAGAGGAGGGCGTCTGCTACTGTGGATTCCACGATGCCTACTGTTTAGTATCGGCCACATAGTGTGGTTTGATTAAGTCAATTGAGACGAATCTTTTCTCCTTTTTTCCGGCAAGAGGCGGCAGAAGTACAGTTCTTGTGCCGTGGATTGCAAGGAGCAGTACAGGCTTTCTGTATGATGGCCCAAATTCTTTCTTGTCAGCAATCTTCTCTCTGACTAGATCCCCGATCTTTGGGATCCAGATAGGTCTTTCCGTTACTGCCTTGACTTCCTCAGTGGCGGCCTGTTTCTGGAGCACATTACTTTGTTGTGTCCTGGATTCATTTAGATCCTGTAAAACAGCCAAACGATCATGGATATCAAATGGTTTTTCATCCGCCACTGTGCCTTCACAATCAAGATCAGGTACCCACATTCTTGTCCCAAATAGGACCTCGTAAGGAGTGACACCTCCTAGAGTGCTTCGTGGCTGATTATTGAGCGCGCGCTGTACCCCATAAAGGTGATCGACCCATCTACCGCCCTTGCCTAATACCCTAGCTGTTAAAGATTGCTTTAAGTCTCGGTTTTTCCTCTCCACAACAGAATTTCCCTCGGGATGGTACGGAGAGGACTACCGCAATGCTACGCCCATTCCTTCCATGGCCTCTTTGTAAGCCCGAGAGCTAAACGCCGGACCACGGTCAGAATGTAACGTGCCAACTGCGTATGTGCCGATAAAGACTCGCAAATCTTTTATAACAGTTCGAGCGTCAGCTGAGCGCTGAGGCCAAACCTTGAGGAAACTTGAGCTGGACGCGCACGAACGGACAACCTAATGCTGTCTAACAATGGTATCTGTACTGGACGTGTTGCGGTGGACCCATTCATCTTCTTGCAGATGTCGCAGTTCCAGACGTAGTCTCTAATCAACCTTCTCATCACGGGCCACCAGTAGCGTTCTTTTAACAAAGCAACAGTCTCCTTTAGTCCGTTATGTACAGAACCTGTTCCTTCGTGTGCTGCCATAATTAAGCCTAGCCTACGATCCATATTTGGTATTACTCTATCCCCCACTCCAGGAATCTGAGCATATGGAATGTTTTGTGCATCTAACTTGTAGGAGTACTTGAGTGGAAATTTTTTAGGTACTGCTGTGCTGCCTTTGCGTGTAGCGTTGACAGCTACTATTATCTCGCCGTCTACCCTCGTCTTTGAACGCAGCTACGGCGGCTGTGCGAACAGCCCCTTTGCGGCTTCATCAGCCAATGAATTCCCTTCAACGTGAATGCCATCACGCTGATGACTCAGAGTATGTATCACGTGAGCCCTTGGAAGTTCGTTTCTCAACTCCACTACCTGTTCCCATAGCATTTTATGCTTAATTGTGCCACCTTTTGCATCTTTGAACCCATTTTGTTCCCAATGATGTAGATATTCATTGTACGACTGTACACAGTAAAAGGAATCACACACAATAAGTGTGGGGAATTCGTGATCCGTATTTATAAGTGCCAGTATCAGTGCTTTGAGTTCTGCCAACTGTGCCGTGCAGTCTCCTAGAAATTGCGTTTTAGTGCAACTCGGATGGAACTTTCCATCGTGCATGCGACCTTTAACAATCGCCCACCCCGCGCTGTAAGCTTGCTTGCTTCCTGTGGCTGGTTGAGCAGAACCGTCAGTGTAAATAATGTATTCATACTGATCTAGAGGCAAAATTTCATTTGGTAGAGGGTATTCTTGTTCGTATTGCAGGAATGCCTGTGTTTTTAAACTTGGATCAAATCTGTATTCAACATCCGTTGCAGTAAGAGAATTAGCCCATTGTATCCATCTTGGATGTAAGGCTTTAGCATTTGGAATGCTAGCTTTTGTAACAGCTTCTAAAGCTGGTACTGGGGTCACGACAATTATGCGCTTTCCCTGAGCCAGAGCTCTTTCTCTTGCTACAGCGGTCTGCACTGCTGTCAGGATTTTTTCTGTTGAAGTGAAACGCATTTCTGCGTTTGTATACAGGTGTGATTTGTATGCGATTGGTACTGTTTCACCTTCATTAAAAGTTAAATAAGTGTACCCGCATTGACCAGCTATGACTCGGATCACTAAGTTCTGTGCGTTTAAGCGTGTCTGTAAATGTTTAGAAGCTATCATGTCTTCCTGTAGGGAACGCAGGATATTTGTGTGTTTCTGTGACCATTGTCTGACTGAAAAATCAGGATTTATTAAGTCGTAGAAAGGTTTTACTTTCTCTGCGTAATCCAAAATGTATGTTCGACCAAAATTTAGGAATCCCAGAATTGATTGTAAATTCTTTAATGATTTTGGAGGCTGGAGCAGCGCACACTTTTCTAAAAAGTTAGCTGCCAGGCTTTTTTCCTCACTTGACAGCTCGTATCCTAAAAACAGGACATTGAGGTGGGCAATTTTTGATTTTTTAAAATTAAATTTATAGCCCTCAGAGGTGAATCCCATAATAATGGTGCTCACCCTGGTCAAGTTCCTCTTTAAGTCATCGTCCGTCAGATAAATATTGTGAGAAGTTGGCCTGGTATATGCTGTCCACTAATTATAGTGGGCACCTTGCACCAGTCCAAACAACCCCTTATTGGAGATAGGTTAAAGACAACCTTTATTGAAAGCTATCCTAGTGGTAGCTATGGAGAGCAGCCTTCAGGCTAAGTCTTGAAGGAATGTAAAGCAGTTTGTTTTACCAGTCTATAATCTCTTGAGTGACCAAATGAAAGAGGACCACACCAGGTATATATTCAAAATATATGTATTTATTGCTAAACACACCCCTCTAGTCTCTTTATGAGGCTAGAGTTCGAAGTACATAAGTTATAAGTTAGTTATCAACAGTAATAGCACAAATACACGTTTGAGCCCTAGGGGCGTACCAAACCATATACCAATAAAGTGGTATAAGAACCACGACTGAGCTAGACACAAGGCCTAGAGCCTGTAGAAGTGCTTGGACCCCAAGGAACCACCCAAGGTAGTGACACAGGGGACCCACGGGGACGCGTGCAGTGTGAGAACACAGCCGCGAATCGCCGTTGACTTCTATGGGGAAAGTCGCGGTTGGAATTTTAAAGAAAAGGGACACTTAGAGGAGGACTTGGAGCAAACCCCTTTAGAACTGGGTTGTTCTAGAGTCTATACCCACGGGAGCACCAGAGTACTCGAGTTACCTCACCCAGGGAAGCCGGGTGCATAGGTGTCTTTCGGGGTCGGGTTTCGTCGGCGTTTTCAATGGCGATCTGCTGCAAAGTGCTGCTGGCGGCCAAGTCGAAAGTGTTCAGGTGGATCCAAAGGTGGATCGAAGATCTGAAGAACCTGAAAGCAGAGGGGACAGAGTCTGGGTCACTAGCCAGTGACCAGGAAGGCGATGAGCGGATGCCCACCGATGTCGGGTGCTTCAGGTACGTTGACGGTCATCTTGACTCTTCAGCCACGAGGTCCAGGAGGCGTTGACGATGACCAGGAGCTGGATTCGAGCTGTCCCACGACGTCTGTCAATTGCTGAGGTGTCGGCGACCGGATTGGACCCAACAAGCCTTGGCAACGGCAAGTCTCGTGGAAATAGAAGAAGGATGGTGGTGCAGACCAGCAAGGTCTGAGGGACTCACCCAGTGAGGGTAAGTCAGGGCACGCCTGGAGCAACCAGGGAAGCCCAAGCAGAAGAAGATTGGTCTTCGGGAGGGCCCACTAGCCAACGGACTAGCAACCGCGAAGGAGCCTCGAGTGGACGCACTTAGAGCTGGCTCACGGGACACTCGTGGAGTGGAGGCCAGTGATCTTCGGTGCTGGAGGCGGGGGCTACTCGGAGCCCAAAGCACAACTTCGTGGGAGACCAGGAAGAGGATGCACTTGCAAATGTGCTCGGTGTCCAGGGGTCACGGTTCTACGTTACCCACGACAGCTACGGGCCTCAGCTTTGCTGGGGACTCCGGGCAGCCTCGGGGAAGTCTGGAAATCCACCTCTGGTGATGCACAGACTTCAGTGTCCGGCGGGAGCTTCAGCGATGCAGACCAGACAATTGCTTCGTTGGTGCCTGCCAAGCAGGGGAGTCACTCCTTGACCCCAAGGGAGATTCTTCAGTCCTCTAATCTTAAAGTAGAGCGTCGAAGGTCCAGGATTCTGTATCAGAGTTTCGTCCAGGTAAATCTAAAGTCCTAAGGACTGGGGTCCCATACTTATACTAAGTTAGGGGGTTGGACATACTCTGGGGACCCACCTATGGGAGGGTCAGGGAAGAGGGGTGGTTACACCCATTCCCTTTGTCCAGTTTCGTGCCAGAGCAGGGCCTGGAAGCCCCTGAACCAGTTTGAACTGGGGTATGCGCTGGGACACCAAGTGTGCCCCCAGTGCAGGACTTCAAAGCACCAGAGAGTGCTCCCGCCCAGCCCCAATACACATTATCCTGTCTGGGGAGGTGGTTACACCTCCCTGGACAGGAAACCTATTGTCCAGGCCTCCCCTCCCGGAGTTTCAGTCAGCAGCAGGAGGCCAGACCCGTGTCTGTGGCAGCGGCATCCATTTTGTGATGCCAGGGCTTGGAAAGAAGTTACCGGGCATGCCGGTGTGTACATGTCTCTCCCTCTAGAAGGGTGGAATGCTACCCCCGCTGCCAGAACTGGCGGGGGGGTAGTATTCCAAGATGTTTGACACCAAACATGACATGTTTCCGTGCAGCCATCCCAAAGTTAGCATTTAACGCGAGGTTATAATGCGCTTAAGAATATATGGTCAGGCTGCACTACAAACAGCATCAGAGAAGGGTCTCCGAACGCTGCAGAGGGGCTCTGCTCATGCAGGGCACCCTCTCACATAGGAACCAAGCACTCTGCCTTCAGGATTGACAAGGCCTGCCATAGGAGTGACTTATAGGTTTATATGTGTGTATGTATGTAGTGATATAGGTAACCTATATCACAGTAAGGGGTGCATGCACCACCTTACCCAGGCTGCAGTAGCAGACCTGTGGTGTCATTTTGGATGGCCTTCCAGGGGTGGCACAATACATGCTGCAGCCCCTGGTAGGCCTCTGAGGTACCTATGCCCTGGGTACATAGTATACCATATACTAGGGACTTATAAGGGCACTCCAGATTCCAATCAGAGATGTGCTTAAGGCACATGTAAACCATTTTAGAGAGGAAGCAGCTAGGCTGGGGTTCTGATTAGCAGGGCCCCAGCCAGACTAAAGTCGAAAAACAGTGAAGCATCAGCAAAAAGTGGGGGTACCCATGTGAAGCAGATCCTACTCTCCTACACAACCCCTCCCAAACGTAGGGACATTAAACTAACCTTGTCCAGTTAAGTCTTCATGTTCTAAGTGGAAGTACCTAGAGAGTCCATCTGCATTGGCATGGTTACTCCCAGGTCTATGTTCCACTGTGAAGTCCATCCCCTGTAGGGAAATGGACCACCTAAGCAGTTTGGGGTTTTCACCCTTCATTTGTTTTAGCCATAAGAGGGGCTTATGGTCTGTTTGAACAAGGAAGTGAGTACCAAACAAGTATGGCCTCAACTTCTTCAGAGCCCAGACCACAGCAAAGGCCTCCCTCTCAATGGCTGACCAACGTTTCTCTCTAGGGGTCAGCCTTCTGCTAATAAAAGCTACTGGCTGATCCTGACCTTCATCATTCAATTGTGACAGTACAGCCCCTACCCCCAATTCAGATGCATCTGTTTGGACAATGAACTTCTTGGAGTAATCAGGATTCTGTAGAATGGGAGCAGTGCACATTGCCTGCTTTAGGTCATCAAATGCCTTTTGACAGCTAACTGTCCACTGAACCTTTTTGGGCATTTTCTTGGAAGTTAAGTCATTCAGGGGTGTCACTATTGATCCATACCCCTTGACAAATCTCCTATAGTACCCAGTCAGGCCTAAGAAGGCTCTCACCTGAGTCTGGGTAGTTGGAGCAGTCCAGTCCATGATGGTCTGGATCTTGCTCTGCAGTGGTTGAACCTGGCCTCCACCCACAAGGTGGCCCAGGTACACAACCTGACTCTGCCCTATCTGGCACTTTGTGGCCTTGATGGTCAGGCCTGCTTTCTGCAGGGCCTGCAAAACATTTCTGAGGTGGACCAGGTGATCCTCCCAGGTGGGGCTAAAGACAGCAATATCATCTAGATATGCTGCACTATAGCCTTCCAGACCTGTAAGGACTGTATTCACCAACCTCTGAAAAGTGGCAGGTGCATTCTTCAGACCAAAGGCCCTCACCACAAATTGATAATGCCCACTAGGGGTTGAGAATGCTGTCTTTGCATCATCAGCTAGTCTGATCTGCCAGTAGCCAGCTGTCAGGTCAAATGTGCTTAGATACTTGGCTGAGGCCAAATTGTCTATTAGCTCATCTGCCCTAGGTATTGGATGGGCATCAGTCCTAGTGACTGCATTGAGACCCCTGTAGTACACACAAAACCTCATCTCTCTTTTCCCATCATTGGTGTGAGGTTTTGGCACAAGGACCACTGGACTAGCCCAAGGGCTTTCTGAGGGATCAATAACTCCCAAATCCAACATCTTCTGGACTTCTGTCCTGATACAGTCCCTGACATGGTCAGGTTGCCTATAAATCTTATTTTTAATAGGCAGACTGTCCCCAGTGTCCACTTCATGAGTGCACCAGGTGGTCTGACTTGGAGTCAGAGAGAACATATGTCTGTACTGATTGAGCACTTGTCTACAATCAGTTTGCTGCTGAGCAGTGAGGCTGCCTGCCAAGGCTACACCATCCACTGACCCATCATCAGGGTTCTGTGAGAGCAGGTCAGGGAGTGGGTCACTCTCTTCCTCCTGTCCCTCATCAGTAGCCATGAGCAAGCCCATGTCTGCCCTGTCCACATATGGTTTTAAACCTGTTGACATGGAGAACCCTGTGGGGACTCCTGGGTGTTCCTAGGTCTACTAAGTAGGTAACCTCACCCTTCTGTTCAACAATGGTATGGGGTCCACTCCATTTGTCTTGGAGAGCTGCTGGGGCCACTGGCTCCAACACCCACACCTTCTGTCCTGGCTGGTAAACAGTCAGTACAGCCTTTTGGTCATGCCAGGCTTTTTGAAGTTCCTGGCTAGCCTCAAGGTTTTTAGTTGCCTTTTTCATGTACTCAGCCATTCTGGAGCGGAGACCAAGTACATAGTCCACTATGTCTTGCTTTGGGGGCTTGAGAGGTAACTCCCATCCTTCCTTCACCAAGCACAATGGACCCCTGACAGGGTGACCAAACAAAAGTTCAAAAGGGCTGTAGCCAACCCCCTTTTGAGGCACCTCCCTGTATGCAAATAAAAGGCAGGGCAAGAGTATGTCCCATCTTCGCCTAAGCTTCTCTGGGAGCCCTTTAATCATGCCCTTCAAGGTTTTGTTGAATCTCTCAACTAAACCATTGCATTGTGGGTGATAGGGTGTGGTGAACTTGTAAGTCACTCCACACTCCTTCCACATTGCTTTCAAGTACCCAGACATAAAGTTAGCACCCCTGTCTGATACAACCTCCTTAGGGAAGCCCACTCTTGAGAAAATTCCCAGGAGGGCTCTTGCCACCACAGGTGCTGTAGTGGTCCTAAGAGGAATAGCCTCTGGGTACCTGGTGGCATGATCCACTACCACCAGGATAAACCTGTGCCCAGATGCTGTTTGGGGATCCATGGGACCAACAATGTCAATCCCCACCCTTTCAAAGGGAACCCCCACCACAGGTAGTGGTATCAGGGGGCCTTTGTAGTGCCACCTGCCTTGCCACTGTCCTGGCAGGTTACACAGGAGCGACAAAACTCCTTGGTGTCTTCAGACATGTGGGGCCAGTGAAAGTGAGGGACAATTCTGTCCCAAGTCTTGTTCTGGCCCAGGTGACCTGCTAAGGGAATGTCATGGGCTAGGGTCAATAGGAAGCCCCTGAACTTCAGAGGTATAACCAACCTCCTGGTGGCACCAGGCTTGGGGTCTCTACACTCTGAGTACAAGAGTCCATCATCCCAATACACTGTATGGGGACCACTAGCTTTCCCAGCAGCCTCAGCAGCAGCTTGCTGTCTGAGGGGTTCAAGAGAGGGGCAGCTCTGCTGCTCCTGGCTCAGATCTGCCCTGGAAGGGCCCCTGTCCCCAAGAACTCAACCTGGTCAGGTTCAAGCTCCTCTGGGACAGTTCCTTCCTCAGGACTGAGATCATCCCCCTCAAGAGACTGATCTTCCTTCTGAGCCAAGGGGGAAGGCACTGCCTTTACCCTACTACTCCTCTTCTTGGAGGGCACTTGGTCCATTATTCCAGAATCCAAGGCCTGTTGTGTGTTAGACATTTTGGTTTGTGACCTGGTCACAGCAAACACATCTGCAGGGATGCCCAGCATTTCTGCATGGGTCCTGAGCTCCACTTCTGCCCAAGCTGAAGTTTCTAGATCATTGCCAAGCAAGCATTCAACGGGTAGGTCTGCACTTACCACAACCTTCTTAAGGCCAGTTACCCCTCCCCAGGAGAAGTTAACAACTGCCAGAGTATGGTCTGTTCTGACATTGCTAGCATTGGTCACTTGGTACATTTCACCAAGTATAATCTGCCCAGGATCCACAAGATCTTGTGTCACCATGGTGACACTTGCTCCTGTGTCCCTAAATGCCAAAGCCTCTTTTCCATTGATTAAGGGCTGTTGCCTGTACTTGCCCAGATTACTGGGACTCACAGAGGAGGTCACATCCATGCCTCCATCACAGACTAGTACAGCCTGAGTGAGTTCTCTGACTAGGTCAGAGCTCATCTCCTTACCCAGGGTCAACCCTACTAAACCCTTGGCTTGTGTAGTCCCACCACCAACTGTAACTGTACTAGGGGGAACAGGTGCCTTAGGGGCATTGGTGGGGGCTGGAATAGAGACTTTGGACTTGGTGCAATCACTGGTCCAGTTGGTCTTTTGCTTACAGACCTTGCACCATGGTTTCTTTTGGCCTTTCCCTTTGTTAGACTGTGAATCCCCACCTGAAGAAGATTTTTGGGGGCCTTGTGAAGACTTCTGGTCTTTACCCTTCTCCCCACCCTTATCAGAGTTCTTAGACTCTTGCTTCTTTGGGTCACCACCTTGGTTCTGTACCTTCTGCCTCACCCTGGTTCTGACCCATTTGTCTGCCTTCTTTCCCAATTCTTGGGGAGAGGTCAGATCAGAGTCCACCAGGTACTGATGCAACAGCTGATTTTGACAGTTATTAAGAATCTGCTCCCTCATGATAAGATTGTACAATCCTGTGAAGTCACACACCTTACTGCCCATCAACCAGCCTTCCAGAGCCTTAGCAGAACAATCCACATAGTCTACCCAGTCTTGAGTCTGTGCTTTTTGGGTATCTCTGAACTTTAACCTGTATTGTTCAGTTGTTAGGCCAAACCCATCAATCAGAGCACTCTTCAAGACTTTGTAATTGTCAGCATCCTCTTCTCTTCCAGTGAGGAGCTTGTCTCTACCTTTGTCTGCAAAGGAGAGCCACAAGATTGCTGCCCACTGCTCCTGAGGGACCCTCTGTACTTTACAGGCCCTCTCCAGTGCAGTTATCCATTTGTGGATGTCATCCCCACTCTGGTAGGGAGGGACAATCTTGCTCAGGTTTCTATGGTCATAAGACCTTTCCCTATCTCTGGGGAAATTGCTGCCACCATGGGACTCTAGTCCCAACTTTTTCTCTCTCTATAGAGATCTAGGGACTCCCTGTCTATAGCCAATTGCTGTTTTCTGAGTTCAAGCTGGGCTTGCTCATACTGAATCAGTCTCTTCCTCCTCTCATGAGAGGATTCCCTTCCATGAGAGGAGACAGAGGTCCCTACTGAGGTGTCAGAGTGGTTAGACTCCTGAGAAGGAGATCTAGGCCTTCTGGGCACACTCACAATTCTTCCTGGGGGGACAAAGGGGAGGTCATTCTGATCCTCCTCCTCCTCCACAGGAGGAATTGGGTTTTCCAGGTCAAGGTCATTTTCACCTTCCTGGCCAGTTTCAGAGGGGGGCCCTGGGTTTCTTCACCCCTGAGCCCTTCCTCATTTTCTGCCCCACCCTCTCTGCCTACCCCTTCAGACCCCAGGGGCCTGCTGAGATCATCAGCCAGTAACACCTCCCTGAGGTGTTGGGTGCTGGCACTTTTGCCTGCCTTCAGCTTCCTAGTATTGCACAATGCTCTCAATTCCAAGAATGGGAGATTATCATACTTGGAGGGAAGAAGCCCACTGGCTTCTGGCAAGGACTCACTGGGTCCTGGCTTTGAAGACATTACTAGTGAGGTGTGGTGTATGCACTACCTACTCTAGTGTGGCCTACTAAACTCTCTTGAGTTGTAGAAAGGGTGTGCTATCCCTTAACACACAACTCTAAGTTCAGTAGAACTTACTGTATACTAAGCTTGATTTATATGTACCTAGGGTACTCTTAGTGGTTTTCAGTTGATCAATTCAATTGAGATTATCTGGTAAAACAATAGCAAGCTGGAATCCCACACGCTGCACACCAATGTGAGAAGTTGGCCTGGTATATGCTGTCCACTAATTATAGTGGGCACCTTGCACCAGTCCAAACAACCCCTTATTGGAGATAGGTTAAAGACAACCTTTATTGAAAGCTATCCTAGTGGTAGCTATGGAGAGCAGCCTTCAGGCTAAGTCTTGAAGGAATGTAAAGCAGTTTGTTTTACCAGTCTATAATCTCTTGAGTGACCAAATGAAAGAGGACCACACCAGGTATATATTCAAAATATATGTATTTATTGCTAAACACACCCCTCTAGTCTCTTTATGAGGCTAGAGTTCGAATGTACATAAGTTATAAGTTAGTTATCAACAGTAATAGCACAAATACACGTTTGAGCCCTAGGGGCGTACCAAACCATATACCAATAAAGTGGTATAAGAACCACGACTGAGCTAGACACAAGGCCTAGAGCCTGTAGAAGTGCTTGGACCACAAGGAACCACCCAAGGTAGTGACACAGGGGACCCACGGGGGACGCGTGCAGTGTGAGAACACAGCCGCGAATCGCCGTTGACTTCTATGGGGAAAGTCGCGGTTGGAATTTTAAAGAAAAGGGACACTTAGAGGAGGACTTGGAGCAAACCCCTTTAGAACTGGGTTGTTCTAGAGTCTATACCCACGGGAGCACCGGAGTACTCGAGTTACCTCACCCAGGGAAGCCGGGTGCATAGGTGTCTTTCGGGGTCGGGTTTCGTCGGCGTTTTCAATGGCGATCTGCTACAAAGTGCTGCTGGCGGCCAAGTCGAAAATGTTCGGGTGGATCCAAAGGTGGATCGAAGATCTGAAGAACCTGAAAGCAGAGGGGACAGAGTCTGGGTCACTAGCCAGTGACCAGGAAGGCGATGAGCGGATGCCCACCGATGTCGGGTGCTTCAGGTAGGTTGATGGTTGTCTTGACTCTTCAGCCACGAGGTCCAGGAGGCGTTGACGATGACCAGGAGCTGAATTCGAGCTGTCCCACGACGTTTGTCGATTGCTGAGGTGTCGGCGACCAGATTGGTCCCAACAAGCCTTGGCAACGGCAAGTCTCGTGGAAATGGAAGAAGGATGGTGGTGCAGACCAGCAAGGTCTGAGAGACTCACCCAGCAAGGGTAAGTCAGGGCACGCCTGGAGCAATCAGGGAAGCCCAAGCAGAAGAAGATTGGCCTTCGGGAGGGCCCACTAGCCAACGGACTAGTGACCGCGAAGGAGCCTCGAGTGGACGCACTTAGAGCTGGCTCACGGGACACTCGTGGAGTGGAGGCCAGTGATCTTTGGTGCAGTCGGTGCTGGAGGCTGGGGCTACTCGAAGCCCAAAGCACAACTTTGTGGGAGACCAGGAAGAGGATGCACTTGCAAATGTGCTCGGTGTCCAGGGGTCACAGTTCCACGTTACCCACGACAGCTACGGGCCTCAGCTTTGCTAGAAACTCAGGGCAGCCTCAGGGAAGTCTGGAAATCTACCTCTGGTGATGCAAAGACTTTGGTGTCCAGCGGGAGCTTCAGCGATGCAGAACGGACAATTGCTTTGTTGGTGCCTGCCAAGCAGGGGAGTCACTCCTTGACCCCAAGGGAGATTCTTCAGTCCTCTAATCTTAAAGTAGAGCGTCGAAGGTCCAGGATTCTGTATCAGAGTTTCGTCCAGGTAAATCTAAAGTCCTAAGGACTGGGGTCTCATTTTTATACTAAGTTAGTGGGTTGGACATACTCTGGGGACCCACCTATGGGAGGGTCAGGGAAGAGGGGTGGTTACACCCATTCCCTTTGTCCAGTTTCGCGCCAGAGCAGGGGCTGGAAGCCCCTGAACCAGTTTGAACTGGGGTATGCTCAGGGACACCAAGTGTGCCCCCAGTGCAGGACTTCAAAGCACCAGAGAGTGCTCCCGCCCAGCCCCAATACACATTATCCTGTCTGGGGAGGTGGTTACACCTCCCTGGGACAGGAAACCTATTGTCCAGGCCTCCCCTGCTGGAGTTTCAGTCAGCAGCAGGAGGCCAGACCCGTGTCTGTGGCAGCGGCATCCATTTTGTGATGCCAGGGCTTGGAAAGAAGTTACCGGGCAGGCCGGTGTGTACATGTCTCTCACTCTAGAAGGGTGGAATGCTACCCCTGCCGCCAGAACTGGCGGGGGGGTAGTATTCCAAGATGTTTGACACCAAACACGACATGTTTCCGTGCAGCCATCCCAAAGTTAGCATTTAACGCGAGGTTATAATGCGCTTAAGAGTATATGGTCAGGCTGCACTACAAACAGCGTCAGAGAAGGGTCTCCGAACGCTGCAGAGGGGCTCTGCTCATGCAGGGGCACCCTCTCACATAGGAACCAAGCACTCTGCCTTCAGGATTGACAAGGCCTGCCATAGGAGTGACTTATAGGTTTATATGTGTGTATGTATGTAGTGATATAGGTAACATATATCACAGTAAGGGGTGCATGCACCACCTTACCCAGGCTGCAGTAGCAGACCTGTGGTGTCATTTTGGATGGCCTTCCAGGGGTGGCACAATACATGCTGCAGCCCCTGGTAGGCGTCTGAGGTACCTATGCCCTGGGTACATAGTATACCATATACTAGGGACTTATAAGGGCACTCCAGATTCCAATCAGAGATGTGCTTAAGGCACATGGAAACCATTTTAGAGAGGAAGCAGCTAGGCTGGGGTTCTGATTAGCAGGGCCCCAGCCAGACTAAAGTCGAAAAACAGTGTAGCATCAGCAAAAAGTGGGGGTACCCATGTGAAGCAGATCCTACTCTCCTACAAATATCATCCACATAGGACAATGCTTCTTCATCCAAATTTTGGAGTAACTCTGTTACCCTTGCTGAAAACAACCCCGGGCTATTCTTGTACCCTTGGGGGAGTCGGCAAAATTTGCCATTGGGACCCTAACGCACAGAATGCGGTTAGATACCTGCTTTCAGGCGCTATATTTTGGCAGAAAAATCCATTTGAGATATCAAGTGTTGTTTTGTATTTTTTCCGCAGAATGTTATTCATTAATGCGGCACTGTGTGCATTTTGAACTGCAAATGTCTTTGTGCAAGTGTTTAAATGTCTGTAATCTAAAACTAGACGATATGTGTTGTCAGGTTTGGCTACTGGGAACAAAGGTGAAGTGCAATTTTCTATCACCCCCTGGTATTCTAGTTGATCTGGAATCTCCCTGACTTGTTTTTTAGCTTCCTGCTTTATAGGGTATTGCCTTTGAGCATTTGGGGAAACTTTTAACGGGATCACGTGGTGGGTTGACTCCTCATCCCAACCAGCATGATTTTTATACAATGCTGGAGCTAGGGCAACCGCCCACTCCTGCGCATATGCATGTATTAGGTGAATGGGAATGAGGTCGGAAAAGGCTGGAAAAATTACAGTTTCTCCCCTATGGCACTCCATGACGAATGCTGGCGGCCAGTCTTGTTCTGCTAAAAGAATGTCATAACCAGATGACAGATTTTTCCAAAAGAGACCTTTAACTTTTCTGGGCTTGTCCCCCTCCATCCGGAGTGTTATCTCATGTAACTTATGTGGGACACTTACCCGAGTATCAGGTGTTTCCACCGTGATATACTCACTCAACTCCGCTGTCACCAGAAATTCCTTCAGGTTCTGGCGAGCTATCGTTACTTCTGCCGCGCTGTCTAGCATCGTCAGAGCCCATTCCCCTTCAGAAGCTGTGTCCTCAGAATTCTGGGCATGTCTGATCTTGAGACCTGCTACCTTCTTCTTTTTGAACTGAGGTTTTGATTTTTGTTTATCCTCTTTTTAGGTGCGTAGTCCGCAGCGTGTTGCGTGTCTCTGGACTTTGTACGCTCCTTTGACCGTCCTTCCCTCTCGGAGTTTCGTGATGAACCCTGAAAGGAATGAGAGGAACGAGTATCAGTATCCTGATACCTGTCAGGTTTTTTAATATTATCCCTATTCCTGAGGTTATACCTCTTTTCAGAGGGCTCCAGTTGAGGAGACCTACCTCTGGACTGAGATCTGGTGTCTTTAGACTGTTGTTGTTTTTTATTTTCCCACATCTTTTTAGAAGAAGTAGGTGCCTGCTTTGTAGTGTCCTTTTCAGGACTGCCCACCGGTTGTGGTTTTAATGCTTTCCCACCCAAACTGTCTCTGCCTAGTTCTGCATATGCAGTTTCAATTATTTTGGGTAGTTCGTGTTGTTGGTCGTCTGGACTGAACTCCATAGGTGTTGGCGGATCGCCACAGAAGCTGCTTCCCCCTTAATGTTAGCTAGTATTATGGCTGAGACCTGTTCAAAGTTGTTTAGCAACTTCATCCCTAAGTTAAGGGCAGGCTCTGCTCCGTACTCATTTTGTATCTGTTTCAATACGTCAGGTACTACTGCTAAGGACGGGATACCATGTGTTCTGGTATATATGGCAGCAAAGACTGAACCCCAAGAGGTGCAGTCCTCTACTTGTGGTGTGAGACCCATGGGCAAGCAGATTGTTAGAATTCTGTGTTTATCACTGGTTGTAGTATTCGGGAATACTGCTTCAAGCTGAGTTATTTTCTGAGCTATCCAGAATGGGATTTGTTCACATTTTGCTGGCATTTTGCCCATTATCGCGTGTAATGTTTGTGGAGTTATTTTATTAACTGTGCCTTGGACTGGAGTGTCTTGTGCTGCAGCTGGTGCAGGCTGAACTGTTAAAGTCCTCATCACAAATTGTGTGAGGTTTCTGTAGATTTTAATTAAATCTCTGTGTTGTACGAGTAAGTCAGTCTGTGGCATTGTGTCAATGTCAGGATGCGGTGTGTATGCCACTAATATGGGCCATGTGGCTCCTGCTCCTCCGAGCGGACCTAATTTTGCTCTTCCTCGTACGTGGGGTAGGGCGCCTTTAAACCAGTAATTATGCTCCTGGTAAGTGAGCGGGACCTCTACTTCCTCAAAAGGAGTATAGTCCGCTGGTGTTTCACCTTCTAGGTAGTAGTGAAATACATTTGTAATTGCATTTACTGCTGGGAGTGTAACCCAAAAATAGAACACCTCTGTTTTATTGGATTCGTGTGCCTCAATCACGAAAATTACTGTACCATCCCTGGCTCTTAAGCCATGTTCTAGAAGTTTTATGGTGACTGCCCTTCTGAAATTTGGTGCAATTTGTATTGCTTCTTCAGGGTCTTCTTCTAAGCCAAAGAGGTTTGTTGTAACTCTCCCTGTTGTGCTTGTGTCTTCCACCATTTTTAATTGGAAGGAGGGAGATTAAAGAGTTCTTAAAATAAGGTGTAAGTGCACAATTGTAGGAACTAAATGTCCTTCAAGCTTGAGTAACCAACAGCCAATAAATAGTATTCTCGTACTACTCAGCTGCGGCGGATTTTGTGCCCACCCACTCCAGACGTCTCTGGGGTTTTGTGAGTAGGTTCTCTGAGAATAGCACGACTGAACTACTCAGATTCTACTGTTAAATAAGTACCCAACCAACGTTGGCGGCGCCATGTCGTGTAGCTCCTATAGTACCCCTGCAGGACCTGCGCGTTTGGATAACATATACTGCGGGCTTGGTGGCAGACTAACTCCGTGCACCCCCACCGTATATGTTAGCCTGGTTTGCATTAACTAGCTCGCAGTGCCACTAGTGTCTCCTCTTATCGGGGAGAGATTAGTTTCTGGCAACCTTAGAACATCACAACCCTGATTCCCTCAGAATCGTGGAAACAATGTACTACCTTTCGCTCAGTCACTCGTGCTCACTTATTCGGTTTGTCTCAGAGAGTTACACAGAATAAACAGTCGGGCGTTTCAATAAGTATTTATTGAACAGTTGTTATTCTAGTGTAAAATATATGTGCTGCGGTAACCAGCAGACAATAGCAGAGATATATTATCAGCAGTACGATAAAAGCAAAGGGATAGAACAGTTCTATCATAGTGCGATAATCATGAGTACATACATGAATATAAAAGCATTATGCAAGTGCGCGTACTCCTACGATGCCTACCTAGATGTACCTGGGTGTACCTAGCATATGTGTGTAGGTCTTAGAAGCTAAGAGCCAAGAATCCTCCTAGGATTTAGTCGAACCCCCATACCTGAATAGTGAGAGTGTGGGACCCGGTCCTGGTCTCGAGTTGGACACCCCGTCCGGGTTGTGTCAGACCACTGTCAGCTTGAGCGACTGCATGCAGGAGCCTCAGCGTCTCTGGTCAGTGTGTCAGCATGGAAGTCTCGGTTCCCTCTGCCTTACCGTGGCAAGATGTGGTGTATTTATACCCTAAAGAGTCCCAGTCCTCAGTATGGTTTGAATTGGACATGAGGAAGACGTCAGGGGTGAATTTTGTACATACATATTATGCCGGTGGTGTATTCTTAGAAAGCCATGCATAATTAATGAGTACAGTGTGGGCCTGTGTTTGGAAGAACCCTGCTGCATTCAAAACCACAGGATAGATAACGTTCAGCCCTCAGAGCTCGTTGTGTGCTAGCTGGGACCAATGTAGGTGAAAGATCATGCCTATATAAGGAATCATACTATAATGGGACATGTACCGTTGTGACCATAATTGGGCATATGCGGCCATGACCATAATTGGGCAAGTACGAATATGACCATATTAGGGTAAATATGAATACGTCCATTTTAGGGCATGTACAAACGGGTCTACATTAGGGCATCTATGCGGGATATAACAATATTTTCTGGCAGTTTGTTGGTTAGTTTGGAAGTTGTTTTTTTTTCTTTTAGGTAGTTTATGTAAAAAGATAAAAGTTTAATACCAGTTAGTTTTTAGTTTACATATATAAATATATATATATTACATACTTAATGATGTAGTTGTTGAGATTTATTATTTCTTTTTTAATCATTTGTTGTGAGAGTCTAGCAGAGTTTGCTCCTCTTGCAGTTGTTTTTGGAGCATTTAGTTGTTTTAATTAGTGTGCCTTTTATATTGTTGGTTTAATTGTTTATTTGATTTTATTGGTTAAAGAGTTTCCCGATATTTAATTTCCAATATCTGTGTATTTCGGTATTTTTGGATCAATATTATGTCTGTGATCCAGTTAAAAGATCACATTTTCTCAACTGAGCAAGCTTACATAAGGGTCAGGACTTTATGTTTTTTGGATTTACAAACATGAGCTTAGACTCACAAATGTTAGTGTGAATATTATATTTGTTCATACACTTCA
This sequence comes from Calotriton arnoldi, assembly GCA_963921515.1. Classification (NCBI taxonomy): domain Eukaryota; kingdom Metazoa; phylum Chordata; class Amphibia; order Caudata; family Salamandridae; genus Calotriton; species Calotriton arnoldi. The sequence goes on along the minus strand of CAWUFW010000968.1, from coordinate 3,039,952 downwards.
CATAAGCCACAACATGTTACTGAAGCCCATTGAGAGTACATGAAATCATTACTGCAGCATAAGCATAAAGCAGAAGGGATCACCCCTATTTTTTGATAATTTAAGAGTGGGTTTCTTAGATCTGCATCGAGAACACAATCAATAATATTGGTAAATATAAACATTGCTAAAAATTGGCCAAGCCATTTTGCCCTGGTGCACTGAAATCTATCCATCACCTCTGCCTTAGTGATGCACTTATGGTTGTACTTATTGTTAGTGCAGCAGGTGCATTGGCAATGGGGGTTGGGGGGTGGTGTGAGAGGCCGCTGCACCAAGCTGTCTTTTATTACCCAAAAGGGAAGAGGACAATATTCTTGCTTGCATTAAGCTAACCCACTTGATGCACATAACAACAGCAATTCTGTCCTGGTGGAGCATCTTAAGGAGATCCAAAATGCTCTTCTGAACCTATAGTTCAAGCTAAATGGATCATAGTGTTGCCCTATTTATTCCATCAAATGTAAATGAAGGGTGCATTCTCTGAACCAGATGAACACTCTACAGGGGAAATTTTCAAAAAAGTCGCGCAACGCAGCGCAGCCCCCGCGAGGCTGCGCCGCGTTGCGCGACAGGGAGGGAGCAGGAGAGCGCCATATATTCAGAGATATGGCTCTCTCCTCCCCTTTCCCTTGCGCCGGCACTGATTTCAGCTGCCGTGCGCCATGCACACACCTTAGCGCCGCAGCGCTAGGGTGTGTGCATGAGTGTAGCATAGGTTTTATACAGTACAAAATACTATGCAAGGCACGATGCAAAGCTTTTTCCACTTTGCATACGTGCTGCACAGTGCAGCACGCATGGAAAGTCGGAAAAGCATGGAGAAATAAAAGCATTTCTCCTGTTAGCGCCTCCTTTGAAGGGGCGTTAACATTTGGCGCAAAACCATGTTTACAAATATTTGTAAATGTGGTTTTGCGTCAAAAGGCATGGGTGGTTGCATGGGAACGCCCATGTACCACCGATGTAACACCCCCTCTGCGCAAAGTAATGCAAAGCAGTGCTTCACGCTGCTTTGCGCTACTTAAAGAGTGCTTTCCAGCGCAAAACAAGTTTTGTGCTGTAAAGAAAATATCAAAAAACAAATTTGCGCTGGTTTGCGGCACTTTTGTGACGCTAAACCAGCGCAAAAGTTTTGAAAATCTCCCCCCTAGATATTTATGAGAGATATGTTTCCTTCACAGCCAGCTGTCAGGAGAAGAAGGCATAGTGATATGGGAGTTGATAATGTAATATGGCTTGTCTCAGTTACTGACAATACATTGTCTGGGTAGGTATTGACCAGAAAGAAACCAATAAAAATGGAGCACTTTGGTAGTGTACAGCTATCAGATTTATGAGATAATTTAGCACCATTCCCCAAGCATTGGCCTTCTATACTTTAGGGGGGACTTTACCTCCAGGAACAATTTGAAATGCATGGAAACCCATGTGCAAATACATTCCAGGAAAGAGCAGAATTGTTTCTTTCCACAGCCTACTCAAGGGGTAGTGTAGGCTTTTCTTTCATTTTCCTCAACAACCTTGGGACTTGCTTGAGGGCCTAAGTGAGTTGGTTCTATCCATGCAGATGAACATTTTCTCCTTGCCTCGGTACACACACTTACATTGCTGTTTTGATGAGCAAATCTGATCACCTCTTCTTTCAAATGGACCTATGTGATGAATCTCATTCTTTTCTGAAATAGTATGTTTTGAAAAGTGTGAGGAGTGAATTCTTTACATTAGGCCCTAATCACTCTCTAAACAAGAATCATTTTCAGGGATATTTTACATCTCTCAAATATTGATCAATCATTCATAAAATACTTAATGGCATGCACTTGCACCACATTACTTATAAAAGAAGATTAGTTTGACCCAATTCAGGTTTAAATATTTTATAACTCATGCATGGCTGAAAATCGCTAAAATGTGATTGTATACTCTATACATTTTCTACTATAATGTTAGGAATTGATTGTTTTTTAATTCAAGAACAGTAGAACAATAGAAGTAAAATGATAGATAAAATTTCACATAATCAATTTTATTTATATTAGTTCTGTTCTTTCCTTGCAAAGCTCTTTGCACACTTTATCTCCAATACACTTGTCTCATGTTTATCTGAGTCAAGTTAACATATTTTGCTCAAATCAAAGATCTACACCACAGTTTCAACTTTTATTATAAATTCTCCTTTTGGAATGTTCATATTCAAATTGTTCAGGTGAGTACTCCATGCATGGAGTAGCAAGATCACCACAGTACATTTGTAGTAGATGATTGTAGATTCTGAACTGTCTTTACTACAAAAAATCTACATTGAAAAACACCATGTTCTTTTCACTTGTGCATAATCTAAATTACACATGGTAATTATTTTCATTTAAGTAAAGATGATTTAGTTAAATGTTCCATATTCTTTCACTACAAATAGGCAAAGCATTGTCTATGTATTGATTTCAATAAATTAGTTTATTAGTTAATTTGATATTATCCTTTGGCCAGTCGTGCTCCCTCTCAACCAGCGTATAATTAGGTGGATTGTGATTTCTGAGTTATATAGAAGCTGGGACACAACCTTCAGTCAAAGGAATATTTGAAGACATGTATTATATTTATGGCTTTGCTTGCATATGTTAGGTGGCATTTATTGGTGGATTGGGTATGATGTTTTTTTTAATGTGATTAAAATGTAAATATGATATTTGATGTTTTTAAGTTTTATACCAATTAGAACATTTGTGCAGTCCAAAACAAATGAACCCTAATTTTATGATAAATCTAAAAATATTTTAAAATTAATGCTTAAAAATGTATACATTATTTATGATCAAATATTCATTTAAATGTAAGAAAACACTACCTATCTTAACCCTCAAAAGAAAGCAATGTGAAAAAAACATAAAAATATATAACAAAAACACATATAAAACTATTATTGAGTAGAAAAATACCTGAATAAACATTAAAACGGCAATATTAAAAAACAACATATTAAATACTACAATATTTTAATAAATAGTATTTTCAACATTGATATTATTGAAAATAAAAAACATACTTACCCTCAATAATATGTGCCTTGAGGTTTTTGCAGTCTCAATGTTTTAATTAACATATTTTGGTCAAACAATATTTTGGAGTCAATATTCAGGTACCATAACACAGGTGACCGTTAGGACTCCCTTTTCACACACTGTGATATCCCTCTAATAAAAGTGGAGAACCTGCTCAGAGCAATACTTAATAATACCCACGAAACTATAATAATACTAAGATTTTTGAAGGTGTGCGTAGATTTAGAACCTACTGCGACTTCAATGTTTATCTCTTTTATCCAACAATCATATTTAATTCTTGTTCATCTAATCTTTTATATATATTTACAAAATCATCATCAGGAAAAACTTCAAAATGTATCTATTCAAATCATATCTACAAGACTAACCTTTCATTGCATTACTCTATTTTACTAATCTCAACTACCGTTTATGTTGTATTTCATGTTGACTAGATGTGTGCTAAGAGGTTACCTTCAATAAAATAAATAAATAAATTGTGTCTACTATTTCTAATGATACAATTCCTGTATGATTTGTCATTCAGGATGCTAGTGTGATGCTGAATGTCAGTGGTATTTTTCAGCATTCCGTCCATTAATTGTTCTTTTTGCATTTGTTACCCCGAGTATGATGGGTATACCCAGACGTAAGTCCCGTGCTCACCATTCCACTGCAGTCAAGCTAGCCTGGATGATATGGGGTGATACCCCGAAACTGGTCCCAGGATGCTTGTTTCCAGTCCAGGGAGGGCCTGGCCTAGCAGTTCAGGCTGGACTGTTCCCATGTGGAACAGGATCAAGACTGATTTGATTATGGCTGGTTCCAAACTGGAATGGCACGTTGAGCAAAAAAATATGGATTTAGGCGTAGATCTCTGCATTCCGTCTGTTAATTGTTCCTTTTGCATTTGTCACCCCGAGTGGGACGTGTATACCGAGACGTAGGTTCTGTGCTCACCATTCCACTGGAGTCAAGCTAGCCTGGCTGATGAGGGGTGATATCCTATAACCGGTACCAAGATGCTTGTTTCTGGTCCAGGGAGGGCCTGACCTGGCAATTCGGGCTGGACTGTTCTCATGGGAAGCAGGGTCAAGACTGAGTTGCATATGGCTGGGTCCAAACTGGAATGGCATGGTGAGCAAAAACCGATGGATTTAGGTCCTGCTCTCTGCACTGGGGTCAAGACTGATTTGCAAATGGCTGGTTCCAAACTGGTATGGCATGATGAGCAAAACAAATGATGGATTTAGGCCCAGATCTCTGTACTGGGGATGAATGTTTGACATTGTTCAGCATTCGTCCATCAATTGTTCTTTTTGCATTTGTCACCCAGAGCGGGATGGGTATGCCCAGACGTAGGTTCCTTGGCCACCATGCTATTGGAGTCAAGCTAGCCTGGCTGATGAGGGCTGATACCCCGAAACAGGACCCAGGATGCTTGTTTCCGGGCCAGGGAGGGCATGTCCTGGCAGTTTGGGCTGGACTGTTCCCATGTGGAACAGGATCAAGACTGATTTGAATATGGCTAGGTTCAAACTGGAATGACACGGTGAGCAAACAAAATGGATTTAGGCCCAGATCTCTGTACTGTGTGTGAATGTTTTACATTGGTTAGCATTCTGGCCATCAATTGTTCTTTTTGCATTTGTCACCCGAGTTGGACTGGTATGCCCAGATGTGGGTCCTGAGCTCTCCATGCCACTGGAATCAAGCTAGCTTGGCTGATGAGGGGTGAAACCCTGAAACCGGTACCAAGGTGCTTGGTTCTGGTCCAGGGAGGTCCTGACCTGGCAATTTCGGCTGGACTGTTCTCATGGGGAGCAGGGTCAAGACTGATTTGCATATGGCTGGGTCAAAACTGGAATGGCATGGTGAGCAATAAACAATGGATTTAGGTCCTGATCTCTGTACTGGGGTGAATGTTTGACATTATTCAGCATTACGTCCATCAATTTATTTTTGCGAATGTCAGTGACACAGCACACACAGTCCAGCAAATCCTTGCATAAAGTGTTGTACGTTCTTACTCTCTTCATGCAGTAAGACATCTTTCCTGCAGAGCCTTTCATATGCAGATGGCAGATCCATTTAGCTGCATTAATCCAATTTATTACACTAGTAATATCAGATAAAAAATAAGACTGGTTTAATCCCTACTCAATGTACTATGTGTGGTAATATTAATCCCCAATAGAAATAATATGGAATTTAATGCAATGGCGACTCCCAGAATATTTTGTAAGACTCAATATTTGCCCAGAATACCTTTATCGAGGGACAGGTGAAAAAGACATGTTCTTCATCCGCTTTCGTAAGGCCACATCTTCTACACCTGGGAGTAGGCTGTGTTACGAACTTGGCAATTTTTGGGGGTGTCCAATAGAGTCTATTGATGGTAAAGAAATGATTTTGCTTTAGATTTGCAGGTTTGACAGTTGAATATAACAGTTTCAAGGAACTATTCCATAGTGGTTGTATGCCCACCCCCTGAAAAGTATCCTCCCAGATCCTATATGGTGCCAACATGTTTTTATCTTCAGCATCCAGGAGAGCTTCCAGTACCAAGTGGTGACTTCCTTCCTTTAGGTCTCCCATCCTGGAGAGAGGACTCGAATTCCCAGCCCACTTACCCCCCACATCTCTGAGGTCGAAGTTGCAAACCTGGAGGACAGTTGCACATATTTAAACCTAGAAAGGGTGTCCCGTGTTTTAACTTTCAGGACTTCCCACGGTAGAGTTCCCTTCACTGTCATCAAGTTCCCCCAAGTAGCCATCCCTACACACCTTAATGGGAGGCTCAGCCCATCCCGCATGCATTCTGGGCTGCTGGGGGAGTCCCAAATGGGAGTGAATCGGAATAATACCCTATATTGAGTGTCTTCCTCACCTTACACCAAAGGTTTAACGCCGTCTTTAAAACCTTTAGTTAAACCTTCTTAAAAGATTTTGGAGCTCCAAACTTATACAAAAAGCTGCACTCTCCAAACTCGCTTATCATTTCACCTAAAAGCTTTCCCCACATTGAGTTGTCTGGGTTTCCAAGAAGAATCTGGAGGTTTTTAAACTGAAAAGCTAAGCAATATAAGTTTAAATCAGGTAAATCTAAACCTCCCTTCACAAGCCTACGCCTCAACTTCTTCCAAGTCAGTCTGGCCCCACGGGAAGCCCATATAAAGATGGATATTTTCTCCTGAATTTTGTCAATAATTGGTCTTGGAAAAGTAAGGGGAATACAGTTGAATAGATAATTGAATTTGGGGAGGATTGACATCTTAATAAGGTTCACTCATCCATAAATTGTCAATGGCAGGTTCTTCCATCTTGACAACATGATATCTACCTCCTTAGCCACCTTATTCAAATTGTGAGTTGGTATTTCCTCCACGGGATTAACAATAACTATCCCAAGATATTTTAACTCTGCAGATACTTTCCTCCTCCAACCATCTAAATTCCAAAACATTACCTCCATCTTAGAGTTGTTAACCATGTACCCCGAAAAAGCACCAAACTCCGCAACCACCATCTCCACCCTAGTTATTGTTTGAGCGGGATCAGATGTATAGATTATCAGGTCATCAACATACAACGCAATCTTATTACTAAAAGGGGGGTAGTTAAAAGGGACAACATGGTTATCTTTCCTAAGCAATTGTGCTAATGGCTTAATATAAATATCAAACAAGAGAGGTGACTTGGGTCATCCCTGTCTGGTGCCCCTTTGAATGTTAAAACTCCTGGTCAAAGAGCCATCAAGGAGAATTCTAGCTGATGAGTTTTCATATAGTGTTCGGAGAGTGGAAATAAAACCTGGACTAAATCCCATTACCGCCAAGACCATCCATTGGTAAGCCCAGCATACTCGATCGAATGCCTTAGCCGCATCAATTGTGACCACGGCCAAGGGAATCGAACAAGCAGTGGGGAGATCAATAGTTCCTAGTAGTTTCTGTGTAAGTTCTTGAATTTGCCTCTTGGGCACAAATCCTTTCTGATCCGGATGTAGCAATTGGGGGGCTAATTTAGCCAATCTCCCTCATAAAGATTTTATAATCTGCATTTAACAGGGAGATTGGGCGATAGGAATCTGTTTTACGAGGGTCCTTGGCTGGTTTTAAAACCAAAACAATTGTGGCCTCTTTCCATGAGTTTGGAGTCTGTCCTCCCTGCAAATAAATTGAGTTGATTAATAATACCCATTCGGAAACAATTTCTTCCGTTAGGATCTTATAGAGCTCTGACGGTATTGCATCGGGACCAGCAGCCTTTCCTCTCTTTAATCATTGGAGATGGGTCCTAATTTCCTCCTCAGTTATCGGGGCGTCCATTTGTTCTCTACCTTCCCTTGTAAGCCCCAGAAGCTCTATGCTTTCCAGACAAGGTTTAAGTCTCTCTGGGTCAGGATAAACCTCTTCCGTATACAGCTCAATAAACAAGGATACCAGGAGGCCCTGCATTTCCTCATCCTTGTTCGCAATATCTCCCTGAGAATTGATTACCAATTCCCTGATGAAGTTTCTAGACCTCTCAACCCTAGCCTTCCATGCTTGCAATGCCCCTGCTTTATCCCCATATTCAGATTGATTCATACACCCGGCTTGCCATCGCTCTCTACACTTTGCTTCCAATTTGGCCTTATAATTTAACCTGGCCTCCTCCAATTTACTTTATTATCTCTCCCAGTCACTATTGGGGCATGCATTATTGCTGCTGCAACTCGGCTTCCAATGTCGCCACTCTTTCCTCCAATCTATTGAGTTCGACCCTTTCAGCCCTATTTATTCCATATGCCAGACTTTTTAGCACCCCTCTAATGTAAGTGTTAAAAGTGTCCCAGATTATATCTAATTGGGCTGATCCTGCATTGACTAAAAAGATCTCTACACTAGCTTTTTTCAAAGTTGCAACTACATCTAGATCCAGAAGGAACGCCCTTTTTAATATCCACCATGCGTTACTTTGACCTCTAAAACCCTTAAGCGTCATACTAACTGCTGCATGGTCTGAGATATGCCCTGGCAACAGGTTAACTTCTTTTATTTCCCCGGCAAGGGCTTTATCCACCAAAATATAATCCAGTCTAGAGAAGTGGCCATACTCCTTGCTATGAAAAGTATAGCCTCTTCTCGAACACTTTAAGAATCTCCATATATCTACTAAGCCTATATCATGCAGCATGTTTTTAAGGGCTTGTCTCATCCTAGAGGCTTGGGCATGGTACTCCCTAGTGGATCTGTCTGAAAGAGTGTCCAGGAGGGTATTGAAATCTCACCATATAATTATCAGGATTGTAACCTCCACTAAGTTCCACTCAAGATTTATTATATATTGGGGATCATCGAGGTTCGGTCCATAAAAACCAATGCACATAAACTCTAAATCATCACATCTCAGGGTTGCCATAACCCACCTACCAGAGCTATCTGTTTTTGAATACATCACCTCAACCCCAGCTCCCCTCCTTATCAAGATGGCCACCCCCTTATAATGCACAGTCTGCTCTGAGACAATGTACCTTTCTATCCATCTAAATTTAGAGAAGAAGGCTCTGATCTCACTGGCCATTAAGTGAGTCTCTGGTAATATAATTGTATGGGCCAAGCTATCTTCTAAATATCTCCTTATCAATCTCTGCGATTTTTTATTTTAAGGCCATTTACATTCCACGTTATTAATGAGATCTCCCTACTACTCCCAATCATCATCTGGGGACAAAGGACCTGTATTTAGATACATTATCATTGGGCAAGCGGTTGACCCTATTTTGTTAAGTGACATTGAGGACTTATTTTTATTTTTTCTCCCACTGCTCCCAACCCTGTGCCCTACCCCACCCATGTGACCCCCCACCGACCCACCCTGGGGAACCCTCCCATTGCTAACAGGCATGGACTGCCTGATGAGCTTCCCCACGGAGGATTAATGAACCTCAGGTTAGCTTAGCTTTTGCTGGATCCCCTTTAAAATTTAAAAACAGACATATCAGCTTAGTATTAAAATTGTTTAAAATATTATGTTTGCCAAACTTTAAAAAGCCAGGTTCATGTTCGACATTGTTTTCCTGCATCTGATCACACACTTCAAGTACATAGCTAGAGGACTAATAAACACTTCGTGTTCTAAAAGTTGTAATGTAAGAAAGGCTGGGCGGCATTGTCTCAGGACTAACACCCTTAATATCGGTACAATCCATCTTTTCCTTGACATGGTGTAAAATTTACAAAATAAAAGAATATGCTTTGTGGATTGCATGGATAAATCATCACATGGGCACGGGTATAAGATTCTTGACCAGTCATTCATAACTGGGAAGGTTGTTAGTCTATGAAAGTTCCCTAGGCAAAAAACAGCATAGGGGCCAATAATGATGGCGGGCGGAAAACCCTTCTGTCTGCCGTGCTCGCGGTAAAATCCACCTGCATGTACTGCGGCATTTCCGCCGGTCACATTATGATGCAACGCACGTAAAATCCTACCGCGGCGGACGGAATTCCCAAAAGACCGTCCGTAACGGTCAGAAAAGCTGTAAATCCGACCGTGGCGGACGGGGAAAGCTGTTCAATGGACTCAAAAGGCCGCTACTGCCGCGGAATGACCGCACAGCCAATTACGATGAGATAGCGGAGCTGGCATAACGATCATTGCTGTCCCGACCGCCGCGGTCGCGCTCAGGCAAAATGAATGGCGGTCGGAACAAACTTCACTACAATGCTCAAAGTGTGCCTCTACTCTCCGCAGCCCTCAATCACATCAGACACGCACCAATGAGACACCACAAATGTAGTCCTGAAATGAAAGCCATGGTCAGCATGGAAGAGGCACCTGGTGGTCATCACTCATGTGGACACACCCACATACCACAGTATAAAACCAACCCCTTCGTGGACCAGCATCCTTTGCGAAGCAGGCGCTGAGACAGAGAGAGACAGGACACCATTTTGGCACACAGCACAACATCACACCCACCCTTCTCATCCACACACCAGACACACCTCACACATCTTCATCACCACCTTTCACCCTGCACCTTTCATTTATTTGCACCATGCCCAAACAAAAAATGCCCAAATTCTCAGACACAGAGTTGAAAGTGCTGGTAGACGAGATAATTAGGGTAGAACCACATTTGTATGGGAACCTGGTCCAACAGACCCCACTTGTGCACAAAAATCAGATGTGGGCAAGGATCTACAACAAAGTCAATGCAGTAGGGACCACCCTACGCACACTGCGTGACATCAAAAGGCGGTGGACCGACCTCAAGGCCTGGGTCAAGGCTCGGGTCCAGAGGAATCACGAGGTGGCCCAAAGAACTGGTGGCGGCCCTCCCATTCCACCACTAACCTTCAATGAATGGGAGGAGAAGGTGCTTGCCATACTGCATCCAGAGAGTCTCACAGGAATCAAGGGGGGAGTGGAGGCTGGTAAGTACAAACAAAAGGATCACATCCCACTGCAATGTACTGTTGTGTACAACAAGTGAGCCTCAATTGCCAGACCAAATCAAACTCATGTAGAATGCACGCTTTCAAGATGAATGTCCCACAAGGCTAGCATTTCCGTCCTCTGCTTCACCTCACAGGTAGGTAGTCAGCTCATGCACCCTGGCCTCCCTCCCAAACAGCATGGAGCACCCTCCCCACCCCAGAGTCATGTGGCAGCCATCACCATCGACAGTGCTTCCTAACAGGTAGGTAGCCATCTTACTGGGGAGGGGGTTGTTGAGACCTGACAGCAAGACCTCCACTCCCACAAGGCCCTCTGTACTCCCTCCCAAACAGCATGGAGCACCCTTCCCACCCCAGAGCCATATGGCAGTCATCACCGTCGACAGTGCTTCCTAACAGGTAGGTAGCCATCTTACTGGGGAGGGGGTTGTTGAGACCTGAAAGCAAGACCACCACTCCCACTAGGCCCTCTGTACTCCCTCCCAAACAGCATGGAGCTATATGACCACAACATCCTGCACTTGTTAGCCAACTCTGTAAAACTCCATAAGTTGTAACCAGTGCACACACAGCTAATCCCATTGAGAGGTCACATCAATCACAGTGTCATTGATGAAGTCACATGTAACTGCAAAGACCCAAGAACGCAATGGCCAAAATCCAATGTGCAAGTCCCATTGTCTCAAAGCATAAAGGCTCACATCAACACAACACATGCATGGAGACTCAGTCGAACATCACAAACCACAGGAGGTCAGTACAAAAGAGCACAACACAAATCATGAAGTTGCGGCATAGTAGACAGATACTCATAGAAAAGTCACAAATATCCTAGCATCAACTGAAGTGGACGAGCAACAAGTTGGTACCAGAGGACATGTCCTTGGAAATACAATATCTGTACTTATGAAATTGTTGCTTCAGCCATGTCACATCGATAACGAGCAATGTATGTACCTCTACATCATGTTCGATTTCTGACAAACTGTTACGAATGCCAAGTAATGCCAATGTCAAAAGTCAGGTCATCTCTATTGAAATGTGCAAAACATGATCATCAGAGTTGTGCTGTGTACTGAACATGCTGACAATCTAACCTCTGTCCAACAGGTGACTCGCTAGCAACAGCAGGTGACCGTGACATGAATGTGCCAAGCCAGTCTCCCCCCCAGGAAGGTGAACTCGCGGGTGCAGAGTCCCTGTTTTTTTCGGATGAGGAGGACCGACCTGGCCCCTCCGGCGTGGCCAGGCAAGCTCAGTCCCAGGACCTCACAGTCCCCACCACCACCACCACGACTCCCACAACAACTGCAACAACAACGCTGACACCTACAATAACGACCTGTGTGTTAGCCACCTCCACCATCACCACCGCTGCCTCCAACAATGTCCCTGTGGCAGTTGTCACCAATACCACCAGGCAGCTTGGGGACCCTGGGGACAGTGTGCGGCGGCGGCGACAGGCAACGCCACAGGTCCGTGTCTGCAGGGCAGGTGGGAGGTTAACTGGGGGACAGTCACAGGAGGACACTGAAAGTGAGGCCCTGGCCACCGTGAACACAGTACTTGGTGCATACCAACAAAACCAGGGACAGATGGGCCAGGTTGTGGAAGAACCACGTGAATTCCGCCTGCTGCAAAGGTCCATGGACACACATTTGGGACAACTTGTGGAGTACATGGACCAGCTTGTGGGTGTTCTGAGGGACATCCATGCAGCTCAAATAGCGGCACCCCCACCCAGTGGCCAGGCTGATGATACTCACAACACCTCAGCAGTGGCCACAGGGAGGGGTGAGGCAGATGACACAGACTCCTCAGACACCTCTGAGCATACAGCAGGTTCCCCCCCTGCCAAACGGCAGAGGGGATGTCCGAGAAAGACCTGGGGAGGATCACGTGGCAAAGCACCTTGCAAAACCAGTTCTAGGAGCCACCGTTGATGTCACCAGTGTTGCACAGAGCATTGACTTTGTTGTGCATCCGATCCCACATTGCCACAATGATGGGAGTGTTCTATAGGACTGTGGAATTCCACCATTGTGTGTACCACCCTAAGTATCCATGTACCAGCACTTTCGACTTCACCACTCACCTGTCACTCATGTAAAAAAAACACAATTCACACCCCTATGCCTTTGTGTCAGTAACATGTTTATCATAGTAAGTAGCATGTTAACTCACATTGCAATGTATCACAAGATTTGAATGCGACAATCCATTGAGTGAGCGGAGGAACCTAGAACGACACAAGAAAATAACAGTGAGTTGGCATATGATGGCATGACAGCTAAAGCACACCACTAGGCAACACTGTACAAGATGCATTCCAGATAACACTGGCCAACACCATCAACATGGACAGAAGGGGAATGGGAGGACACTACGTCACCTCCCAGCACAGTTCACCCCTTAGCATCCTGGTAAAAGCACTTTTGTTCAAATGCTTACTTGAATTTCCGTTGAAGTGTTTCACCAAGGTTGTTGCAGGTTAGTGCTGTGAATCTCTAGTCACATGTGTACCTGGATATTATCCTTCATCAGTAAAGATAAAAAATGAAATTCTGTGTTTGCTGAGAAAGCTGCCACAATCCTCTCAGGTCTCTGTACCTCTCCCTGACCAACTTTGGTGAAACACTTCAGCTACATTTCAAGTAAGCATTTGAACTGAACTGCATTTACCAGAATGCTAAGGGGTGAACTGTGCTGGGAGTTGAAGCAGTGTCCTCCCATCCCCCTACTACCATCAACATGGACATGACGTAAGTTGTAAAACTCACACAGCGCTGCACTACCGGGTGTCATTCATTCAATTTTTCAAGTGCATTTGGCGGTTTACCATCACTCCTTTGGCTGTTCTGCAGAGTGCTGGTTCTCCTACTGCTCTTACGCAATGGCTGGCCTCCCTGTGGTCCTGGCCATCCCCGGTCAGTTGCAACTGTACCGTGAACGAATGCAGCTTATTTTTGGATGTATGCCATTAGCTGTGCTTCGCATCAGTTATAGGCTAACCTTCCGCTATGCCTATTTCACCTGTGTGCAACCTGTGTTCTACTGTCGCCGATGCCCCTTTCAATGGGCCATGGATGTCTGCCTTTCAAACACATCTCTTGCTGATCTGGATTATGACCTGTGGGTGAGTCCTTTGTTGGCCCACGACCAGGACTGTTCCGGTGATTGCCGTTTATGGGATGCCTCACAACGTGGCAGAAGGGCTGCCAGCTGCCCCTTTGCATTTGCGCAACGTCTCCTGTGCCATGCCTACATCGAACCTCTTCCAGGTTGCCCTGAAATGCTCCTTTCGTCCACGGGGTGCGAGGAGCACATCTGTTCCTTCAGACTACTGGATTGGATGGCGGTCCTTTTTGCTGAAGCTGATTCTGATTGTCTTCTGGAACTGCTTGCCTTCAAAGCTACAAGTGCTTTCTTGGATTCGTAACTACTTACCAGCATCCGCAACTGTTTGGAACTAACTCAATTTTGTTTTTACCTTTTCTCGCCTTCAGAAATTTCATTTGATTTATCTCAAACCTTGGCCCTGTCTGTATTCACTTTGACTCTGCTTACCTTTGCAGGCTGTTTCGCTTGGTACCACAGACCTGAGCAAGGGGAGGCTGTTAAATGGCCGTCGTGGACATTGTCGCCTAGTATGAGCCTGGCTTACATTATGCAGCTTTAGCGCACGTTAATACAAGGCTTTGTTGTTTTGCAAGTGGCTTTGTTGATGTCTTTCACATGAGAACTGTCCGCAGAGCTTGTTCTCTGTGCGGTCCTTGAGTACAGTCTGTACATCATGTCCAAGGTCGTAAAACAATGTCCCTTGTTATTCTGTTCTTGTCAGGCCCTAGCACCCAGACTCAACAAACTCTCGCAGCTGCTAAAGCCCACGGGTGCCTTTTTGATAATATGGGGAGGTGGGCTAGGTGCCCCACACCTGGAGAGGGATCCTTCCAGAGAGAAGAGCAACACAGCACATGTGATGTACATATCACCATCTATAGGCTGAGCAATGGGGTCTGCTGACAAAGCCCTGAGATCTTGGGATACATAATAAGACTTCTTCTAGCAAGGGGAGAGGGGATAGGCTCGTAGGTCTTCCTCCTGAGGGCTTATTAATATGACATCTCCCTTCATGATATATGGACGTTTCTATGCTGACTGTTTTTGTATTATGCATTATTCTGCTTGTTGAGGCACGTATACTGCATGTTAGGACACGTTAGTTGAAATAAACATTTGAAAATGTTTCTTGTCTTCAACTGATCTTATTGTGGACAAGTATAAGAGTGAGGGCGACGGTATGTCTCGCTACCATGATTCCTGAGAGATCTGAGAGTGTTGTGTCCTGGGGTGTATAAGCGCTTGTTTCACTGTCAGTGAGTAGGAGAGCTAGTGAGGCACTATAGCTATTCGGTCCTGTGCTCATGGGTACTCAGGTGGTAGGATGACTCAGTCCCTGCCTGCCCAAGTCCTATGATCCTGCGCAGAGTTCTGTCTGTGGGAAGAGTCCCTGCAACAATCCTCCAAGTATGGCAGACAACAGCAAAGCGCACAGACACAGTCATAGTTTCTCAATGCTAACTTACACTCAATGGAAGTAGTTGGCGATGAGCTGTTCACGCAGGTCAAGACCTTCTTCCTCACCACTATCATCGTCACTGGGCATGTGTGGGTGTTCAGCGGGGGGCTCCTGCTGCTCATCATCGTCCTGAATCAGGGGTATCTCTTTGCGCAAGGCCAGGTTGTGTAGCATGCAGCATGCGACTATGATCTGACACACCCTCTGGGGTGAGTAGAGAAGTGCACCACCACTCTTTACCAGACACCTGAATCTAGACTTTAGAAGTCCAAAAGTGCGCTCCACCACACGACGTGTCCTCCCATGGGCATCATTGAAGTGGACTTCCCCGGGCGTACTTGGATTCCTCAGTGGGGTCAGCAACCACGGACGATTGTGAGAAACACGGACAAACAATGTAATGGTAATATGTGAGGAGAGCAGCATGTCACACATACATCACACTCATTGACACAGCCCACTCACCAACAAGCCAGGCACACTCTGGGTGAAGATTTGCCATCAATTGTGCTATGCTGCAGTTCAGCAGAATGTATGAGTCATGTGCCGAACCTGGATACTTCACACACGTGTGATATTATCTGATCCGCTTGGCATACCACTTGCACATTAATTGGGTGGTGATGTTTACGGTTATGATAGATGTGTTCCCGTGCCTGTGGTGGAACTAGGCCAATGTGGGTACCGTCAATGGCTCCCACAACATTTGGGATGCGTCCAAGATCATAAAAATCCCCCTTCACAGCTGCCAATTCATTTCTCCTTGGAAAGTGTATATAGCGGTCCTTGTAGGTCATCAATGCATACAGGACATCAACCAACACCATGCTGAACATAGGCTGTGACATCCCACTGACGCTGGCCACGGTGTTCTGGAAGGACCCAGTGGCAAAGTAATGCAGTGCAGCCATCACTTTTACTGTAGTAGACAATGCAGTCGGATAAGTTCTGTTGGGCTTCAAATGGGGCTGCAACTGAGCACATAGCTCTCGCAGTGTAAGGCGATCCAGACAGAATTTATTTATGATTTCTATGTCCTCCATCTTCGCCAGGTCTGGGACAGGGCGATAGATAGGTGGCCTCCTGGTACTCTGGCAGGGGACACATGCAAAAGATGAGTAAAAGATGAGATGTGGGAAACAGCTTAACCAAAGACTCACACAACCACAACATTGACAGGACTCTTGAACACGTGAAATGCACAAGTGACATGCATACAGACCTTGATTTGCAGCACTCAATCGACATACTAACTACTACAACATCAGAATAAGATGATGTGTATGACATATGGTACACTGCTACATCTTAGTGTGAGCATCCCTGTGGGTAGATGGCACAGCACATGTGGTTAACAGCATCGATGCTGAGTTGCATGTATCTGCTGTCACTGCACGACCTCAAGCTTCAGTCCCACAATACACAACAACATTACGAAATGAGGCCAGTGAGTGTCAGCTGGACAACAATACATGATTATGCAGCACAGTGGACAGACAAATATGAACATTATGGGGTCAGTCCATCGTGACTGTGTGAGGATTTTGTGTGACAAACATTGCCATGCTCACCAAAATGATACACAATTACACATGGATTGTGTATACATGCACACATGGCTGAAAATGACCGATGATGTTGGGCAGAGCGATGTTTGTTTGTTACACATGTGCACTCCTCTGACGTGTATGAAAACACATGCAGGCATTGGCAGCTAGGCACACTGTATGCCACAGCAGTACGTGTGTTGAAAGTGCTAGAGCTTACAAGTATGTCTGATTTCCGTACAATGGACACCTCTAAAGGTCAGCCAACATCACTGGCCCTTTATGAGACAACCCATGGCCAAGAAATCGACAGTCAAATAGCAAGGGATATTCAAACAGTGTTCACAGGTTGAATGTTTCAATACACAACATTAGTACAGTGCGAGAGGCCTTTGTCCTTTTTGACTCCTTAACTCATTTCATTCCATGAAGGCCACAAGACATGACAATGAATGTTATTTCACTCTCCTTTTCTTGGACATACCATGTGTATGAAGAATTAACTCAAAGGTCACACTCTATAACACCTTAACAGGGTGCACAAATCACTTTAGGCAAATGTGTTGGGATTAGTGTTGTAATTAGCAAAGCGAGAATGGAAATTCAAAATGTGTTTACAGGCGCGGTAGCCGGCATCCACAGCAGTGACACGAATTGGCCCCAATTGAATGATGCAGGATAGCGGTAGACGCTTCCTGACCTCCGCGGTGCGTCACCGCCTATGAGGAATAGCCATCAGCCAATGGGAACCGACAGCGGCTTACATTTTTGAAACTCGCGGTAGGCGTGCTCCGCCACTGCGGGGCCCGGCATTGGCCCCAATTGAATGATGCAGGATAGCGGTGGTCGCTTCCTGACCGCCGCAGTGCGTCACCGCCTATGAGGAATAGCCATCAGTCAATGGGAACCGCCAGTGGCTTACATTTTTGAAACTCGAGGTAGGCGTGCTCCGCCACTGCGGGGCCCGGCATTGGCCCCAATTGAATGATGCAGGATAGCGGTGGACGCTTCCTGACCTCCGCGGTGCATCACCGCCTATGAGGAATAGCCATCAGCCAATGGGAACCGCCAGCAGATTACATTTTTTAAACTCGTGGTAGGCGTGCTCCGCCACTGCGGGGCCCGGCATTGGCCCCAATTGAATGATGCGAACCAGGCTGGTCAATGGTATCAGCAGAGCAACACTGGAACGAGCCTAGGGCCCTATATATATGCCTGTGAAATGTCCACACCTGTCACTTGCCTAGAGACACTGCTGACTGCCATTCCTCACCACAAACTGCTGCTATACCTCATCTCTGGAACCAGTCATGGCTCGTACTGAGAACCTGAGGGCCCATCCCTTCACCACAGAGGAGCTGGAGGTCCTGGTGGACGAGGTCCTTGGACAGTACGGCCGGCTCTATGGTGCTCCAGAGGTACTGGTAAGTGAATGCTAAACTTACTGAGGATGCTCCGAAAGCTCACAACATGTTACTGTACAGTGCTCTGTGCCTCAGACTGCAAGCCAATATTGGTGCTTTCTGATTTTGTCGTCTGCATTTCCCAATCATGACATACTACATGATGCACTTGAGTATGTGGGGAGGATGGCACACTCGTCGATTTTGCAGCTCCATAGGTGCAAAACCTCACACATGTGAATCTCAGAAAGGTTGATGTATACGTGTTGGAGTCTGTGTAGCCAAACGAGTTCAAGTGCATGGTGTTGAGCCTTGTTCCCCCTGAGCGCATGCAATGACGATTTTGCCAGAACGTGGTTTATCAGTAGTATAGTTACAATGATGACTTCATGAAATCTCTTTTTGGATACACATTCCCTGTGCGTTCATTACGTGTACATATGTACATTAGTGAGATGGTAATTGTCGATTGGGCAGAGATTAGTGATTATGGCGTGTGCTCATTCTACAGGGATACTATGGAGATGAGCCCAGTGTGCACAAGACTACAGGGCCTGTTACTGTCTAGATTAGTGTGAAATTACCTCTCGCATCTGATAGATGTACAGTGGACATGCCATCCTTCTTTTGGTGTCATTATGTGTAGACTCGCTCATGTGTATGCACTGTGTACTGGCACACAATGCACCACTACAAAGTGTTACAAATGTCTCCTCTTGTCTCCCATACCTACAGCTCAAGGTCCATCAGCGGAAGGCAATATGGAGGGTGATGGAGTGAGGTTTGTAAAATACATCCTCATGAAATTAAGTAACCCCATAATAATGTATTGACTGCATGAACTAACCAACTCTGAATGCACACATTTACACGAGGGGCAAACACATTTTACATAATATACTAAACCATGATGGCATGAGTACGTATTAACTGTTTGCGCTTTGAAAAACCGTCTTATGCATGTTTATGCTATGTTGTACATTGCACATTTTGCATGTTGTGCACAAATAACAAAAAGGTTGCTATAAATTAATAGCTTAGGCTAGGATTTATTTAACACAGGGTATTAGTATGGTGGGAGGTAACCATAATGGGTTTTATTTCATGAATTAATATTCTTTTGTGTTTATTTACTTTAGTACGAGATTGGGCCTGCATGAAAATGGCCTCTCGTTTGAACCAACATGTGGTTGGCTTGGTTGGTATGGAGAGCGCATGTGCAGGATGGGTTGCCTGCTTGCAGACTGCAGGGTGTACCAGCTGATGTAATCCGTGTGAAGGCCATGTTGACCTGTGTCCTATTGTTTATGTGCCAAGACGCGACAGCGACTGTGGGAACAGCCATCACTACGTGCAATTTGAATGTGAAGCGGATATCATAATGTACAAATGTTGCAAAATGTATAAGTGTGAATGCTAGTGGTATACGAATGTATTGGTCTTAAATCCTTCCTTTGTTAAAATCGGTATAGGATGGATTTGTGAGGAGAACTGGATGAGGCGACCCTAGTATGATTTATGACAACCAATCACAGACCGAGTTTCTACTGATCCTGCAACATTGTAAGATAGTGAGCTAGACAGAAGGGTATAATTAATATCCCAATTAGGGGTGTGTGAGAGAAGGGTCGGAGAGAGATCAGACGAACATGAGGCAGTGCGGTCCTGTATAGCAGTGCAGTCCGGGGTGGCAGATCAGAGTGAAGAGACGATCAGAACGCACAGAGAAGCGCACCAAGACAGAGAGAGCAGATCAGCACAAAGCCAAAGAACGTTTTAGGTACGAGAACGTTGCGGGAGTGCGTGGGAGGAGACTGCATCCGAGGAGAACTAGATCAAGGTAGATTGATTGGGAGATTAATTTTAGTTGTTAGTCTATGGCAAACTTAGCTGCGTCTGTCCTGTTAACTTTGTCCTCTGAGCCTATCTCTGGGGACCTCTTGCCACAACCTCGGCCAAGGAAGTGGTTTTCCTGATTCTTTGGTGGGTATCACCCTCCTTGATTGCTTTAATTTTGCAATATATTTCTGCAAGTATTTATGCTGTACCTTCTCTTCCCCATTCCTATGCACGCTTTGATATTGATGCAAATGATTCATTTTGATTACATTGCTTGATAATTTGTTCTCTTATATGTAATCTTGTGTGTGCACTGACAATCTAAATTAAGAGCATTTAATAAGATAAAATCATTAACGGAAGAAATGACTCTGGTTATTTAGTTAAATATTAAACTGTTTAGTTAATCATAGTCACCATCAACTCTTCAACTAATGGTCCATCGACCAAAGGAAGAAGACAGTTGAGATTACGAATAGTTAGAATTATATACAAATGTTATTAATGTGAAGCATAGTACTTAATAAAACTGACAAATTAAACCCCCCAAATCCAGCGCCTCTCCTCAGGGATCCTTTATGGGTAATGTGTGATGGGCCCCGTTGTTTGGTAAAGCAATTTGTGTGTGTTGAGATTTCCCTTGATCCCTGGTTCCTGAATTAGGGGTTGCGCTGGATCGGTTTTTCTGGTAGCAGAATGATGGTTATTATTGATTAGTTTGGTGATTTATTGATTATTGATTAAATGTTTAACATTCTATGTAAAGTGAGTTAGTATTGTGTTTTATGTAGTCTTTGGAACACAGGTACAGAAGGGTATCTGGGAAGCCGGCAAAGTAAAAGTTAGCCTGAAATAAGGCAGAAGAAAAGTGTGAGAAGTGAAATCACACGGGAATAGGTGCATTGTCTGTTTAAATTAGTGATAACACTTATGTGTTATTTTAGGGATTATTTAGCGTGTATGTAGAAGAAGAGTGAGATAGCAAAGGGTCCACCTGTGAAACTTTGGCCTTATCCCCGGAAGAGTAGCAAGACCTCCTTTTCAATAAAAGGTCCTCTTCTGAAATTTTGGCCTTATCCCCAAAGAAGTAACAGGTCCTCTCCTAGCTTGGATGAAGGGAAAGGATAGCGGAATTGTTATACTTGCCCGTATTGAAAGGAATGTTCTTGAGAGTGAAAAACTATCTCTTTATCTAGTAAACAGACAGTGTGGTATTGTTTTATGTTGTGACTAATAAGTTATTGTAAAGAAAAAGGACTTAGAAAAGTGCCGATAATTTTTGTAAAGGGAGGGTCAGCAGCAGGAGGAGAGGCTGACGTCACAGAAAGCCACGCTGGCATTGGTCAGACTGTAAAGACAGAGTAAGCTCAGATTGGCTGGTTGGTGTGAGCCGCGCTGGTATTGGACAGGATAGCGGAGACGTAGAAAGCTCCGATTGAAAGAGTTAGAGTGTGTCGCGCTGACATTGGTCAGGTGTTTAGGGAAGCAAAGGAGTTCGATTGGTGAATTATAGTGGATTGTGTTGACAAAGATTTGCATTGAGTAAAGTTGTTGACAAGCAACAAAAATGTATTTTGAACAACCAAAACAGGAGAAATTGACTTTGTTTGGCAAAATTAAAAGATTTTTTAAAAAGGACAAACCAGTAATAACGAGAGAAGGAGTTCCTATCCCTCCACCAAAGACACCAGCGTCTTATATGATGTTAAAATATGGTTATCACACATGTATTTGGCTAGAAAATTGGGTAGGATATATGAAGAATGATGGTATGCTAGCTTTTCCAGAGCATGGTTCTTTTAATTTGGCAGTATTGCGTAATTTGAGAGAAAATATGATGACATTAGACCCAAGACCTAGACCTACACAGTTTGAAGCACTTGTAGAATGGGAAGATGAAATGTATGAAAGAGAAAGACATAGAGGTGGTAGAGTTCATAGATTTATGTTTGGAAGATTCCATGATGAAAGACATGAAGACAGAATGAAGAGATGGAGAAATGGAGAGATAACTGAAGGATTGTATCCAGTTTTAATGGTAGGAGAGACTGCAGGAAACAAATGTAAGGAGAAAAGGAGACATTTAGAGCAATTTGGTTATGGATATAACCCGAATGAATCTGATGATGAGCTGCTGGATGATATATTAGTTAAACGACCACCACCTTATCAAATGCACCGTCAATGGAAACCCCAATGACACCTCAAACGTCACCAGTTCCAACTGTAAGCGATGTAGAGCAGGAAGGAGAAGCAGAATTTGCCATACAAACCAAAGAATTAGTTGAAAAATTGAATCAGATGAATATGAAAATAGACGCAATAACTGTGCCAGTAACTATAGGTCCAGCAATACCTGTATTCGAAAATAGACTTATCCATGAACCTTACTTGACTGTCCCATTAAATTCTGCTATAACATCAGCTAGTAGTAGAATTAACGCCGTAAGTGTCCAAAGTGAACAGCCCACTACAGTTACTAGGTCAACACCTCCGACTAATCTAACAATAATTGAAACACCTGGGGAAATAATGCAGTTACAGCCCAAAGAATAGAGTTGGATGAGATTCCCAGAAGTGAAGTTTCAATAGGTCCAACTACTGAAGAATTAGATGATTGGGCGAAAGGGTTACAAAGGAGAAAAACACAGCCATAGCCTATAGATGTATGTAAGTTGAGAGTAGATCTGGAAGAAATGATCATTGGGACCATAAGTCCAGACAGGCTAAAGACTTATCAAGATGATGAATTGATGTATCTGTGTAAGAGTATTACTTGGAAAGCAAAAAATCTACATGAAAGGTTAATGGAAGCTGCAGAGGAGTTGGGAACAGACATAGGAAGATCAAAGGTGTTGCAGAAGACATATAGAGTGGATTTTACTGAAAAGGATATAGAAAATATGAATACGTCTGGTAGACGATTGCAGATAAAAGAGTTAATGGTTGTTTTGAGAAAATGGGGAGTCGTGGAAAGATGGAAGGGTAGATGGATGAGGAAGAAAGAAGAATTGGCTGCTAAAGAAATACATTTACGTCCAGTAAGAGAAGTAGAAAATGTAGCTCTGGAATGTCCCATGAGAGAAGTTCCAGGAGGAGGTTATGTGCATGTTCCGTGGTCTAGACAGGATATATTGTCTTTTACCAATGAGTTTCCAGGTTGAGAGAAAAGCCAGTGGAATGGTATAAACAAGTTGAGAGGTTCGTGAAAGTCTCGAAAGTATTGTTAAAGGATTTAGATGGATTATTTGAAATTGTTGTCCCTGATTTATGGACTGAATGTAAAAGATTACAGTTGATTGGCCAAAAGATGAATATCCTAGGGATGCCAAAACAGGAGCACCTTCTGATGAGGTGATGAAAAAATATCATCAGGTGATTACTTTCTTGAAAAGCTAAATTTCCCCTAAGGAAACTGATTGGGTAAAAATTGATAGAACAACCCAAGAGCCGAAAGAATCTGTGCATGCATATTATGAGAGGTTATTACAAGTTTTTAAGCAGTATAGTGGTTTTGAGAATATTGGAGACAAAGATATGGGTCATTTTGTGTATAGGTTTGTGTATGGATTAAGACCTGAGATTAAACAGATGATACAGCAGCACATGTTGTGTTGGCAGACCAAAACGATCGATGAGATTTTGAGGTATGCAAAATATTGCAGCAATGACATTGAGTCTCGCCATCGCAAATTAAAAGAAAAGATGATGTGGGCGCAAGTAAAGGTAGCAGAGCAGCAAGAAACTCAGTTGAATTCTCAGTCTATAAACCAAATGGGAGGAGTTAGTCAGAATGCTCAAAGACCCAGTGGAGGTAGAGGACAAATGAGCAGAGAAGAGGCGAAAAAGAAATTTCCTTGTCATGGATGCGGAAAGTATGGACACTGGAAGAATGAGTGTAGATCAGTGCAGAGGACTAATGGAGGAAATCAAATTTTAACCCCACAGGTGCAGAGTGAGGTGTGCAACAGACACCGCAGCAGCAGGTAGTTACTACCCAATATCAGGTCCCGCAACCACCGTTACCACATAATGTAAATGCTCAAAGATACTATGCGGATACAGGGTTCCACGGAGGAGACCAGGTTGGTAAAAATACTAACACGAATGTGATTCCCCAATTTTGGATGCAATGTGATGGAAGTGATGTTGAGTCGAATCAATGATGGTGCCTGAGGGTGGAGGAGGAGTGCGTGCTTGGCGCTACTCTAGAGGTAGATAAGTCAGGTCCATTTGTTGATGGAAAAGTGGAAGGTAATGATATCACCTTTCTGGTGGACACTGGTGCTACCCGTTCTACTATGAGAGCAGCAGAAATTCCAAACCTACCCCTCTCGGGAGAAACTATCCAGGTAGTAGGAGTCTCAAATAAACAGATAAATACTCCAGTTACTAAACCAATTGAAGTGCATATTGGCCCCTTTAAAGACATGCATCGGTTTGTAGTGTGTGACTCGAGTCCAGTGAATTTGTTAGGAAGAGATTTGTTGTGCAAGATGAATTGCACAATTTACTGCACACCGGATGGTATTGCATTTCAGACGCCTGATGAGGATGTCGCTTTTAAAATGGTGCTAGCAAAGCAAGGAACAGAAGTGAATGAGTTATTTTCGCTACTTACAGGCAAAAGTGTGCCTGAAGAATTGATGAAGGTAGTGAATTCAGAGGTGTGGGATTTCACAGGACAGTAGATTGGGTTAATGAAGAAAGTGGATCCGATTAGAATTACAGTGAAAGATGGTGTTGACTATCCAAATACACCACAGTATAAAATGAAGCCAGAAGTTATAGCAGGAATATCTCCTGTAATTGATGAAATGATTGAACAAGGAATTTTAAAAGAAATAATGAGTAGTCCTTGTAATTCACCTACTATGGGATTGAAAAAGCCAAATGGAACCTATAGAATAGTACAAGATTTGAGAAAGGTAAACAAAATTGTTGTGCCTTGTTGTCCAGTTGTGCCAAACCCAGCAGTGATTCTCTACCAAATCCCACATGATGCGGAGTGGTATACTGTGATAGATTTGTGTCATGCATTCTTTTCAATTCCCCTGCATCTGGATAGCCAGCATTTATTTGCTTTCAGGTTTGGAGATCGTGTTTTGGCATGGTGCCGAGTTCCTCAAGGCTATACTGAGAGTCCTTCAATTTTTAATCAGATATTGAAAAAGTGTCTGGAAGATTTGAAAATGTCTGAAGAGTCTGTTCTGGTTCAGTACATTGATGACCTACTGGTGGCATCAAAGACTCGAGAAGCCTGTGTTGCAGATACAATTGCTTTACTGAACCATTTGGCAGAAGGTGGACATAAAGTGTCCCCTGCGAAATTAAAATTCTGCCAGCGAGAAGTCCAATACTTAGGTCACAAGATTGAGAAGGGAGTCAGAAAGGTAACATCAGAGCGTATTCGAGTGATTAAGGACATGAAACCGCCAACAACACAAAGAGAAGTGCGCATGTTTTTGGGAGTGGTTGGATATTGCAGACAGTGGATCAGTGGATTTTCACTGATGGCAAAACCTCTACAGAGGTTGACGAAGAATGATGTGAAAGACCCAGTTAAATTGGATGAAGAAAGTATGGATGCTTTTGTTAAACTGAAAGACAGTCTGTGTCAGGCTCCGGCATTGGGAATGCCTGATTATTCAAAGGATTTTGCATTGTATTGCAGTGAAAGAGATGGGTGTGCAATTGCAGTGTTAACTCAAAGGCATGGAATGTCAAGGCGACCTGTGGCATATTTTTCAGCTACTTTAGATTCAGTGGCTGCCGCATTACCTGGATGTTTGAAAGCAGTAGCTGCTACTTGTATGAGTCTGGAACAGAGTGAAGGGATCATAATGGGTCATCCTGTGAGAGTGTATGTGCCACATTCCGTTGAGATCCTTATAACAAGAACACAGACTCAGCACCTCACCTATAGTCGGCTGACTAGGTATGAGAGAGTGATTCTGGGTGCAGAAAATGTGACAATAGTGAGATGTACAAATGTGAATCCTTCTACTCTATTGCCAGATGTTTGGGATGAAGAAGTAAAGGATGAAGCTGAACATGATTGTTTGGATGTGACTGAATTTTGTACCAAACCCCGTCCTGATATTAAAGATGTTCCTCTTGAGGAATCTGATCGTGTGATGTTTGTTGATGGTTCTTGTTTGCGAACTGGAACAGGTTTGTTGAGTTCTGCGTATGCCGTCTGTACTGTAGCGGCAATCCTGGAAGCATCCTGTCTAAAAGGGGTAAAATCTGCACAAGTTGCTGAATTGATAGCTCTAATTCAAGCCTGTAAATCGGGAAAAAGTCAGAAAGTGACTATAATTACTGATAGTCAATATGGCTTTGGCATTGTGCATGATTTTGGAGAATTATGGATGCAGAGGGGATTCCTAACCTCTTCGGGGTCCCCCATCAGGAATAGTCAATTTGTAAAGGAATTGCTAGAAGCATTACAATTGCCAAAACGAATTGCAGTGGTCAAATGTGCTGCACATAAGTCAGGAGATGATTATGTGACTCAAGGCAACAGATTTGCTGACCAAGTAGCACAATATTATGCAAAGAATGAGACTTCCATAAATCGGGGAAAAGTAAAAGAACATACGGTTTGTCAACTTATGTTTACTAACACTATTGAAACATGGGATGAAGTGAGACAATTACAGGAAGAGGCAGGTGATGAAGAGAGACAGGAATGGGAAAAAGCAGGATGTTGGGGACGAGAAGATGATGATGTATGGGTATACATTGATGGGAGACCAGTCATGCCAGATAGTTTACTTTCTCATATGGCAAGGATGTACCATGGAATGACACATATTGGCGGAGATGCCATGGTCAGATCTTTCAAACAAACGTGGTTTAATACCAAGTTCAGGACTATTGCAGAGAGCCTTTGTCAGAGATGCTTGACGTGCCAACAGCAAAACCCAGGAAGAAAGACAACAGTTAGTTGGGAACAATAGGGAGGGCAGGAGGTCCTTTTACCAGACTACAACTCGATTTTATTGAGTTGCCTCCATGTAACAAGCTCAAGTATGTGTTAGTAATTGTGTGTTTGTTTTCCCGTTGGGTAGAAGCTTATCCAACGAGGAGGAATGACAGCCTGACGGTGGCAAAACTTTTGTTGAGGGAATACATTCCTAGGTATGGTTTTCCAGTCACTATGGAAACAGATAGAGGAACACACTTCACTAGTGAAACAATCAAACTGATTTGTGAGGCATTGAGCATTCAACCAAAACTTAATTGTGCTTATCATCCAGAGGCTTCTGGAATAGTAGAGCATATAAATGGCACAATCAAGAGCAAGTTAGGGAAAGTGTGTAGATCCACAGCACTGAAATGGCCTGACGCTTTACCCCTAGTTTTGATGAGTCTCAGAAGCATTCCTGACAAAAAGACAGGATTGAGTCCACATGAGATCTTGATGGGAAGAGCAATGAGACAAGCATTTGTAACTGCCAACAAATTGATAAATATATCTGATGATCTCATCCTTGACTATTGCAAAGGATTGGCTGATGTAGTACGTTCTGTGTTTCATCAGGTTGGAGCTGACGCGACCACAACACAGCAGACTCAAGCGCAGGATCTGAGACCTGGTGAGTGGGTTGACGTGAAAAGGCATAGAAGAAAAACTTGCCTAAAGCCCCGCTGGGAAGGACCCTATCAGGTCATATTGGTGACGACTACAGCAGTAAAGTGTGCTGGCACACCAAATTGGATCCATGCCAGCCACACTCAGCGAGTCCCAAATCCACTTGAACCATGAGTAGAGCGGCATCTGGAGATCTCAAGTCCGAGCTCTGAATCAGAGGCTGAAGTACAAGAAATTGGTGAGGCTAGAGCAATAGACTCTGAAACTGGTGAACATAAACTGAAGGACTCTGAAGAGCGGCTTGAGGAATTGCTTAGCACAAGTCAAGTAAAGTGGGTACCAGCTACTGGGACTGAAGAAACTGCTGTTGAACAAGAAGAAAGACCACTCCTCGATAGAGAGGGAAAGCATAGAAAAGAAATAGGTGAAAGAAATACAGAAGAAGAAAAATAAGAGGAAGAAGAAAGCAAACTCAAAGTAGGTGCAAAGAAACGAAGGTATGAATTGAACAAGGAAGAAGAAGAAGTACAATCAAAAAGGGCAAAGACAGATGATCATTGGCCAAGTGAAGTTAAAAGACTGAATTACAGGGTGGTAAAAGGAAGACCCGAGAGCAGGCCAGAACAGATAAAGGAAGTTTCAGGTGAAATAGAACAAAGAGAGTCGGATGACGAATCAGTGCTGCGACCAAAGAGAGTGAGAAAACCAAACAAAAAGTTCAAGTCACCTGACTGGATTTACATAGTGTTGGAAGAGATTGAAGAAGAAGATTTAAACAAAGAAAGAAACAGCACTGACAGCGAGCAAGAAGAAAAGAGTGATTTAAATCCACCTTAAGAGACTGTAAACAAATTAAGGTGTCACGTTAACAACTGAAGAAAACATTTCTGAAGACGTCCTGGAAATTTGGATTAGTTAAAATAAAAGAAGGGGTAAAGAAGAAAGCTTTGGAAGTGTGGGATCACACTACATTTTTATTTTTTATTTTTCGTAGAGCATTTTTGAGATAGATTTAGAAAATCCATTTAGAATTTTCTAAGGATTAACATTACTATGGCAGATACACAAGAAACAAGACCTAGATGTAGTTTTATGCGTAGGTGTTATAAAGCTTGTTTATGTTTATTTTGTATACTGATAGTATTTTGGATAATATTAACAATTATAATACCTTTACATTTGATTAAAGAAGATACATCTCGTCCTAATAACTTGACAGGTCCAAAGGTAGACACTGACATTGGGCAAATTCCTATTACTCACTTGAAACAGATAGATGTTAGTAGTTTGCATCATGATAGATTAGTTACTAATTTTTCCTTGAATGTTTTCACTAAATTAGTCTACGAATATGTGGAAACAATGGATGTGAGGAACTGTTATGTATGTATACAGTTACCATTGTCTGTTTCAGAAGGTGTGACCTATCATCACCTTCCTTTGACTTATGGTGTGACCTGTAGTGTCTTATCAAGTTTATTGTATAGAACAGGTAAACTAGATTATTATTATTCCAATGTAGATACAATCTTTTCTAAAGTCCCCGTAATACCTCAGTTGAATAAGATAGCACATGCAAATGTCATGGGAGATTTTTTCTTGACAACAAAGCCTTTTGATATAGCGTATGCTAATAAAAATAATCTTACCTGTAAATTGAAAAAGGAAGAGAAAATCTTTTTGGAGATGGTGGAAGAAAGAAGGGCTAAGTTTCAGAGAAAAGCTGTTGAAGAGAAATTGAAAACACCACCTTGGGTTTTCAGAGAAGGCAACTATGACAAAGGCGAGACGCAATGGCTCTGGATTGGTCGCAGAAGGGAAAATTATGCTTACATAGGGAAAAGACTAACTACAACAATTATTTCATCGGTTCCATTGAATGTGAAGATACCTATAAAATTATTGGAGGTTGGGGATTAAAGGGAGGAACTGACCCCGTCTTGCAAGGCATATATTATGTCTGTGGGAGGAAAGCCTATTATCGGCTGCCAGATCACTGGTATGGAACTTGTTATCTTGGGATTGTCTTTCCAAAAGTCTACCATGTAGACAAAAGTACAAATGGAATCGATGAAGTAAGGCAAGGACTAAATCGTGTAAAAAGAGAAAGTTTTTCAGAAATTGTAGGCGATATATTTGGAGCATTGATACCTGGAGTTGGGGTTACACTGAATGCATACAAAATTCGACAATTATCCACAGTGGTTGATCGTTTATCAACGGATACCACTGTAGGATTCTTGATGATTGACACTGAAATGATTGCCATGAGATCTATGGTTATGCAAAATCGACTTGCCCTTGATATATTGTTGGCAAAAGAGGGTGGAGTCTGTGGAATGCTGAAAGTTCAACATTGTTGTACTTACATTCCAGACAAAAGTAAGAATTTGGAAGGATACATTCAGAATATCACTGATTTGCATAAAAAGGTAACCCAACTAGAGGTTGACGGTGTTTGGGAGAGACTAAGTAAGAGTTTCTCTACTATAATCAATTGGTTTTCTTCTATAGGTAGTTCCTTAGTAGGAAAAATAATAGTACCAGTAGTTTTTGTAGCTACTATGATACTCATGATACGAATGACCTATGTTTGTGTGAAGAAAAATCGCAAAGGAAAGAAAGAAAGGAAATTAAGTAAGGAACGTAAAGAAAGGAAAGGAGAGATAGATGAGATAGAATTGGAAGGGTTTAAAGAAAAATTGTACAAAAAATGTAAGGAGCAAGGGCCAAAAGACAAAATAACAGCTATATAACTTGAAAAACCATATGTTTAGGGATTTTATGATGGTAAAACCATCAAAGGGGGATTGATGGAGTGAGGTTTGTAAAATACATCCTCATGAAATTAAGTAACCCCATAATAATGTATTGACTGCATGAACTAACCAACTCTGAATGCACACATTTACACGAGGGCAAACGCATTATACATAATATACTAAACCATGATGGCATGAGTAGATATTAACTGTTTGCGCTTTGAAAAACCGTACTAATGCATGTTTATGCTATGTTGTACATTTCACATTTTGCATGTTGTGCACAAATAACGAAAAGGTTGCTTTAAATTAATAGCTTTCGCTAGGATTTGTTTAACACAGGGTATTAGTATGGTGGGAGGTAACCATAATGGGTTTTATTTCATGAATTAATATTCTTTTGTGTTTATTTACTTTAGTACGAGATTGGGCCTGCATGAAAATGGCCTCTCGTTTGAACCAACATGTGGTTGGCTTGGTCGGTATGGAGAGCGCAGGCGCCAGGATGGGTTGCCTGCTTGCAGACTGCAGAGTGTACCAGCTGATGTAATCCGTGTGAAGGCCATGTTGACCTGTGTCCTATTGTTTATGTGCCAAGACACGACAGCGACTGTGGGAACAGCCATCACTACGTGCAATTTGAATGTGAAGCGGATATCATAATGTACAAATGTTGCAAAATGTATAATTATGAATGCTAGTGGTATACAAATGCATTGGTCTTAAATCCTTCGTTTGTTAAAACCGGTATAGGATGGATTTGTGAGGAGAACTGGATGAGGCGACCCTAGTATAATTTATGACAACCAATCACAGACCGAGTTTCTACTGATCCTGCAACAATGTAAGATAGTGAGCTAGACAGAAGGGTATAATTGATATCCCAATTAGGGGTGTGTGAGAGAAGGGTCGGAGAGAGATCAGACGAACCTGAGGCAGTGCGGTCCTGTATAGCAGTGCAGTCCGGGGTGGCAGATCAGAGTGAAGAGATGATCAGAACGCACAGAGAAGCGCACCAAGACAGAGAGAGAAGATCAGCACAAAGCCAGAGAACGTTTTAGGTACGAGAACGTTGCGGGAGTGCGTGGGAGGAGACTGCGTCCGAGGAGAACTAGATCAAGGTAGATTGATTGGGAGATTAATTTTAGCTGTTAGTCTATGGCAAACTTAGCTGCATCTGTCCTGTTAACTTTGTCCTCTGAGCCTATCTCTGGGGACCTCTTGCCACAACCTCGGCCAAGGAAGTGGTTTTCCTGATTCTTTGGTGGGTATCACCCGCCTTGATTGCTTTAATTTTGCAATATATTTCTGCAAGTATTTATGCTGTACCTTCTCTTCCCCATTCCTATGCACGCTTTGATATCGATGCAAATGATTCATTTTGATTGCATTGCTTGATAATTTGTTCTCTTATATGTAATCTTGTGTGTGCAATTACAATCTAAATTAAGAGCATTTAATAAGATAAAATCATTAACGGAAGAAATGACTCTGTGGTTATTTAGTTAAATATGGGGGACACCCAAGACGGACACTCTGCCTCTCGCCCCTTGTTGGGGCTAAGCCTGCCTGCTGTTTGCTGCCCGGAGGAGGACTACACGTCCCAGTGTCCTCTGCGGCACCGTGAGCCTGCCGCTGGTGCCATCACGCCATCTAGCGCCAGGAGGCGCTTACAAAAAGCCAAGGAGCTCCCGCAGCGCGGTCCGCCCAAGACGGACACTCTGCCTCTCGCCCCTTGTTGGGGCTAAGCCTGCCTGCTGTTTGCTGCCCGGAGGAGGACTACACGTCCCAGTGTCCTTTGCGGCACTGCGAGCCTGCCGCTGGTGCCGTCACGCCATTTAGCACCAGGAGGCGCCTACAAAAAGCCCAAGGAGCTCCTGCAGCGTGGGACACCCAAGACGGACACTCTGCCTCTCGCCCCTTGTTGGGGCTAAGCCTGCCTGCGGTTTGCTGCCTGGAGGAGGACTACACGTCCCAGTGTCCTCTGCGGCACCGCAAGCCTGCCGCTGGTGCCATCACGCCATCTAGCGCCAGGAGGCGCTTACAAAAAGCCCAAGGAGCTCCCGCAGCGCGGGACGCCCAAGACGGACACTCTGCCTCTCGCCCCTTGTTGGGGCTAAGCCTGCCTGCTGTTTGCTGCCCGGAGGAGGACTACACGTCCCAGTGTCCTCTGCGGCACCGCGAGCTTGCCGCTGGTGCCATCACGCCATCTAGCGCCAGGAGGCGCTTACAAAAAGCCCAAGGAGCTCCCGCAGCGCGGGACGCCCAAGACGGACACTCTGCCTCTCGCCCCTTGTTGGGGCTAAGCCTGCCTGCTGTTTGCTGCCCGGAGGAGGACTACACGTCCCAGTGTCCTCTGCGGCACCGCGAGCCTGCCTCTGGTGCCGTCACGCCATCTAGCACCAGGAGGCGCCTACAAAAAGCCCAAGGAGCTCCCGCAGCGCGGGACGCGCGCGGGCGTGCCCGGGCCATGCCCGGGCCAAGCCCAGGCCAAGGGCGGGCCCGTCTGCGCCCGTCAACGGCTGGAGAGGGATGGGCTGGGCCCCCTCTCTTGGTTTCATTACATCGTGAGTGGAGGTTTTATTTGGGACATTATTATTTGACTCGTATGCTTTTAATCCCAACAATATCTAGCGGACACTGACTGCTGGGGTTACTAAGCAAGTTACAAGTGGGAGGTCGTACGCAGTTGGGATGCTGAAAATGGGGAAAAGGAAATTACCCAGCACTAAATCAGTTAAACAGTCTAATAATTCAAAAGACGCGAAAATGACCCTGTTAAGCTACCTTACAGGCGCAGTAGGTGCCATTGAAAAACAGATCTCCACAGTTGAAGAGTCACTAAGTACTGAATCGCATGGGTTAACAGGGAATAGTCAAGCAAAAACTATTCCTGGTACGGGGATTGCGGAGGAATGCCCATTAGAATTTCTGAGCCCTGGGCAAAGTAGGAACGGTTGTATTCAAGTCGTTATTGATGATATGGATGACGTTTCAAACAGTGATCAAGACACTGATTCCCTACCCCCCCCTAAAAGATCGTGTTATCCAAGGTTGTCAAAGAACCCCGAAACTATCCAGGTAGAAACACATCAGGCTCCCCCCGTGAATGGTCCGCCTAAGACTAATATGACTAAACAACAGGGGAAAAAGGGTAGTTTGCAGAACCAAAAGGGGAAAGACAATGTCCCTCGCTTAAAAAATAAATGCAACACACAATCCACAACTGATAGCAATAAAACGGAAAATTTACTTATAGAGCTAACAAGATTTGTTAAACACTCTATAGGCATCCTGGAAGCTAGATTAGACCGAATCGAAACAGGATTAGAGAAGGTTATTAAAAACCAAAACACTATACTAGAGAACGAGAGCCCTAGTAATCTGGGCACTATTAATAGCGCAGTTTCCATAACTAGATGTCAAAGCCCAAATCCTATTAATAACCCTGTGGGAACGGTCGCAAAACCAGCTGAAAGGGTTGACGCACTGAAGAATTCTGTTGTGGGCTCATTTAGTACAACTACAGGAGGGGTTGGCGGGGCACGTATGCTAAGGAATAGAACCCCAGAGAGACATCAGAGGGGAAATCCACCACGCGAAATGCAGTCTTGATCACGCACAATTACATCTAGCTCCCATGACAGCCTCCGAAATGTACATAACTTAGATCTTCCCCCGGCTGCAACCCCCTATACAGTGATCTTGGCAAACGTCCCTGCTTCCCAGGCAGGAGAAGTTGAAACATGGATTACATTGAGGAACAAGGCCATTCACTGCCTGGGGAGCAGAGTAGGCCTGACTACGGAAATGTTTAGGGCTTTCAAGATGGTAAGGCATGTACCCTGGGTAGGAAAAAGTAGAATTTTTTTTAGAGGGGACTGTGTCGTTCTCTCCTTTGGTTTACCATCCCTGGTTAGGGAGGTATTGAACAGAGAAGGAGACAAAAACATCTCCGACACAGGTATTAATGTTCTCCCTTTAGGCTACTTCTATCGACCTAATTGGATTAATAGGCAGAATGAGAGTCATCCTAGAGCACAGCCCACTGCTCAAATGTATTATAATTTGGAGGTGTCAAATAGATTCGGGCCCCTCCAATCACTAGATGAGAATGATTGACTACCTGTAAATAGTGAACAGATGTTTGACATGAGGGATCAAGATATTCTAGTCGATCACGAGGCACGTGGGACCAATCATGAAAAAACTCTGAAAACAGGTAGGAGGGAGTACATGGTTACAGAGGGTGGAGAGACAGGGTTGGGGCTTAGAATTAATGGTCCATTAAAGTTAAGTCTAGCCAGCATCCCAAATTGGGCCTGAGCTGGACTGCCAGACCGAAACTCCCCCTGAAATAATTACCCCGAATAAATTGATCTCGCAGAAGGCTATTAGTGTGCTCTTCTGGAACATAGCAGGCCTCCGGAGTAAAGAAAATAACCTAGCGTGGCTTGATTTTATTGATAAGTTCAAAATCTTGTGTTTCCAGGAGACCTGGTTGCTAGAGGAAGTCCATATTGAAGGATACAAGACATATCACACACCAGCAATACACTCAAGATATGGTAGACACAAGGGGGGGGCTTTGCCTGTACATTTCAAACATGCTGGTGGTAAAGAAAATTACTCTGATAAAATCTGCAACTTACTACCAGATAGTATTGATATATGTAGACCCAAACTGTATCTTAACTGTAATAAATGTTTACAATAATACAGAGAAGGGCCAGCTGGGGGACACTCTAAGACAACTTAGTGATGATGCTAGTAAATTAAGGATGCAGACATAATTACTATCTGGGGGGGAGATTTTAATACCAATTTGTGTTCAAAAGCTGGGTTAAATGTTTGTGGCTTAACGCCAGAAGAGGATGACCCACTAACACATTTTGATCATTCAGAAAGGGGGGAAAAGTTTAATGAATTTCTGTTTTCCCATGACTATGGTTTTACTAATCGGTTGTGCTCGCCTAGAATGGATTTTGATTAAACCTTTATAGGCAGAGGCTTCCAATCCATAATAGACTTCGTAATCGTTCCAAATTGTTATGCAAATTGGGTAGCAAATTATAAAATCCACCCAAACGTTATGAGTGACCACTTGCCCCTAAGTATTGATATAGTGCTGCCAGACGTTATAGATCGCCAAATAAATAATAAATTGGTTTGGACTCAGGGTGTATCCCTTTCACGCCAAAATGGATACACCTTGCGTTGGGACAGTCATGATTCGGTCGAGCTGAATAAGCAAATCATATCTAAGGCTTACGAATCCATCTTAGTATGCTTACAGGAAGGTACCTCTCACGAAATAACCTTAAACGCTTTTCTACAGATCACTGCGACTGTTCAAGATCTGCTCAGAGCTGAAAAAAAGGGCTTACGAGATTGTAAAAATGGGTGGTTTGACTCAAATTGCGCAAAGGCATATTCCCGATTAAAAGAGGCCCTTCATAGGACAGCGAGAGACCAAGACGAGATTAGGGAATGTAGAAAGTCCTATAATTTGGCACAGAGAACCCAAAAGAAAGAGATAAAAAATCAAGCATGGGTTGCACTTCACGAAGCATCACTGAGTAAAGATTGCTCTTTATTTTGGCGGGCAGTGAACGCGCCGTTCTTTAAAACCAAGGATGTTGCGACAATAGTGGTCGCAATAGACGAAAAAACTTGGGTAGATTTCTTTTCAAATGTCTATAGCACTCAGGGGAATGAGGAAATCTTTTCCGACTCTCTAAATCTACAGGTGGAAAATCCCACCACTTTCTCACCTATTGACCTCCAAATTACTCACGATGAGGTAACTGTGGCAATAAATGCAAGTAAGGGTGGTAAGGCCCCAGGGCCCGATGGGCTTCCAATTGATTTATTTAAATCTATCCCACTACTGTGGTCACCATTGATAACAAGGGTCCTTCAAGCTAGTTGTGTAAAGGGCTTTATGAAGACCTGGTCGGAGTCAATAATAATACCAATTTTTAAAAAGGGGGAACGAGATAATCCGGCGTGTTATCACCCGATATCCCTGCTTGACTCTTTAATGAAGGTAATGGGAAGGGTCGTCCTGAACAAACTACAAACTTGGGCAAACGAGAACAATATAATAAATGATGTGCAATATGGTTTTAGACAGGGGTTAGGGGTAAATGAGCAGGTTTTAAATCTTAATACTTTAATTGGAAAGTACACTCAGGCAAAGGGCGGGAAATTATATTTGGCGTTTGTAGACCTCACAGCCTCATTCGACTGTGTTATACATAATAAACTGTGGAACATTTTAACAAACTTGAAGATTGATCCGGTGCTGGTTCAGTTTTTAAAACAATTATATTCCGGGGCTACTGCTAAGGTGCGTTATGGATCCAAAGGGGAATGTACCGCGCCATTTAGTGTGGATAGGGGGGTGAGGCAGGGCTGTGTTCTTGCGCCGTTCCTCTTTACTTTATATACCAACGCTCTGGAACAGGAGCTTGAAGGAACGGTGCAAGATCCCCCGTATGTTAACAAACGGTCAATAGTCTCCCTCCTCTACGCAGATGATGCAGTACTGAAGGCCCACACGAAACTAGGTTTGCAGAAAGCCCTTACTACATACACTAGCTTCATGGATAACCTAGGATTAAAATTAAATGCGAAAAAATCCTTTGTTATGACCTGCGGGCGAGGGAGAAATAAATGTAACAGCCTCCCCTTGGGGGATAAAAGGGTAGACTTCACAAATATCTTCACCTACCTGGGCGTCTTATTTGCTAATTCAGGCTCTTGGAGCCCAGCGGTGAAGAGTAGGAGCCTACTATTTATGAAGTCAACTGCAGCGGTCGTTAACTTCTCAAAAGAAATGGGAAAAAGGCCCCCTTGCATTCTCCTTAAGATCTACCAGGCAAAGTGTATAAGTATCGCGATTTGTGGGGCGGGAGTGTGGGGCTTTTATGATGTATCCTCGATCCAACGGGTGGAAAATGCCTTTCTAAGGTTTATTTTGGCAGTACCAGCAAGTTGCCCAGTTTTTAATTGTCACAGTGAGCTGGGCATTTCTTATGTCTCTGACATTATTAAAATGCAACCTGTACTGCTTTGGCATCGAATATGGACCTCTAGTAGTACAGGACTAAACAGAGAGATAATTTAAGACTCAATGATTCTGGACCACGTTGGTAAGATCACGTGGTTGAACTATGTTAAAAAATGTATGATTGACATAGGGCATCCAGACTATTATTCTTCCCCAGAGAAAATGAATTCTATCTCCAGGAAGGAGCTTAAACGAATCTGCTTGACCCACTTAGAGTCACTTGGAATTGCCCTGGAGATGAATAAAGGGATGGTAGTCCAGCATCAATTGACTTTGACTACTTATGACATTCAACCGTACCTCTTATGCTGCAGTGAGGGATACGATAGATACCTTTTAACTCGATTTAGGTTTAATAGCTTCCATCGACTGGTTAGCTATCCGGGGATTAATGATTGGTCCAGAGAACTCTCTCCTTGCCCCTGTGACAACGTGTCTCCACATACCACTATACATGTGACACTGTTTTGTAAATTCTATGTAAGGGAAAGAGCCAGATGGATCCTACCAGTGTTAAAACAGTCGGGTTGGAGGCAATGTAGACCAGCCTTCCTATACTTACAATTTCTAGAGAATACCTTATCTGTATGTGCTATCTCTGGATTCCTGAAGAATATATTGAGAGTTAGGAAAAGCGAAAACGGATAAATCGACTTCGAACAAAGCTCGGATCGTATTAACCTTATAGGTTAAATGTCTTTACCCGAATGTACTACATGCACTTTGTGAAACTCCATGTATATACCAAATGTTTTTATTTGTTTTTATGAATTTGTATGTTTCTGTGATTTTAAATGATTAATATCGAATAGAGAGTACCTTATCTGTAAGTTCTATGCCTAGTTTTTTGAAAATATAATGAGAGTTTGGAAAAGCGTAAACGGATAAACCTATTATGAACAAAGCCTGGATTGTATTAACTCTATAGGTTAAACGACTTTTCCCGAATGCACTAAACGCACTTTGTGAAAATTAACGTATATATCAAATGTTTTTACCTGTTTTTATGAACTTGTATGCTTTTGTGATTTTAACGACTAAAATCGAATAAAGCTTACTTTTGAATTTGAATTTGAATATTAAACTGTTTAGTTAATCATAGTCACCATCAACTCTTCAACTAATGGTCCATCGACCAAAGGAAGAAGTCAGTTGAGATTACGAATAGTTATAATTATATACAAATGTTATTAATGTGAAGCATAGTACTTAATAAAACTGACAAATTAGACCCCCCAAATCCAGCACCTGTCCTCAGGGATCATTTATGGGTAAAGTGTGATGGCCCCCGTTGTTTGGTAAAGCAATTTATGCATGTTGAGATTTCCCTTGATCCCTGGTTCATGAATTAGGGGTTGCGCTGGATCAAGGGCCATTGCCCGGAAGGTGCGGGCCCTAGGGGTCTCTAACCGTCGACACAACCACTGCCACAAGAGGTGGGATGACATCTGCTGCCTTAGCAAAAACGTCGCCGAAATGACGCTGGGCCTGGTTCCTAGGACTGGTCGGTTGGCGTGCCAGAGCATGACCCCACTATTGACCCGCATCCTGGCAGTGACACAGCCAGAGCTGAAAGGAAACCTGATGGCCCAGCAGCAGCAAGTTGAGGGTGAGTATAGTACAAAGTATGATGTTGCTCATGAAAGACTGCACGAATCCCAGCCCAGAGCAAGGCTGTAACCTATGAGTTGTCTCGAGTGTGGTGTAATTGCCTCTCAGTTGACTCAGTGGTGAGTGCACATATTCTTGGCCTGTACAACGTCTGGATTGTCATGTGTCCAGGTAACATCAGCATAAGTGTCAGTCTCTGTGGCATCAACTGGAAGTGAACATCAGTGAGCATCATGTCAGGGTGATTTTAGAGATTGATGTTGTGCATTTCCATGTAATTGATACATCTACAGATTGCTTACCAATGTTCAACAGTAGCTGTGTTGCATAACATGAATTAGCGGATGTAAGGATGTCATGTCACTTAACAACAGTTTCCTTTAACTTTATGTGTGGGGTTCTATCACCCCAAACTTCCAGTGTGACACACACAGTGAATTCAGATGTGTAGCTCTCTTTTGCTGAAGGCCTGTAGATGTGCCTACAGACAATAGGATGTGATGTTGAGATGCCAACACATGCCTAGCAATTTGGCAGTATGAACGCAACATGGAGCATAACTGTCCAATAAGCATGTTGACATGCTTCAGATGACCATAGAATTGTTTTGACTTATGCAGACAGTACATGGAGAGTCAAATGTGTGCCTTGAGTTCAAGCATTTTGGTTATTATTGCCTAACATGTTTATGATCCGGCCACTTCACTGAACAGTGTCTCTGTCTCCTACAGAATCTACCGAGATCAGAGAAGGAGAGGGGCCGGAAACCGTTGGTGAAGCTACTGGCATCACTGCTCCCCGGGAGTACAGCGACACTGAGGGGACCAGCGCATCGGAGGGGAACAGGAGTGCCCTGGAGGAGTCCACTTCCTCACACTCCAGCGGTGACTCCTCGGTGTTGTCGGGCAAAGGAGGATCGGCCTCTGCTTCATGGTCCGCCACACCCCGTCCTGTGTCCACCCTCCCTGATGATCCCCCAACTGGTATCCGGACCCGCTGCCC